>JANJGK010000014.1:16632416-16694535 GCA_039081455.1 Macrobrachium rosenbergii | reverse complement strand
AAGAACTTTGACAACGTAGCTCATGTTCATAGTCATTTTGGTTTGATTATAGGAATCGTTTCATTCTAGTCACAGGCTTAGGAGGTGGGATTTATCTCGGGGGAAACACCAAATTTGCCCGAATTTCAGAAACCCCTAGAGTTTTTTCAAATTGTCGTAAATCTGTGTAATAAACACAAAACAGCCGTTAAATTATGTACAGTAAGTACGAATTTTAAGAAGTCTAGCAAAACCATGTAGCTACTATTCTATTCTTCATTCAGAGTGTTCATGCATACATCTCATGTGTGGTTTTGTAATCGAATGGGGATATTCTAAAATAAATGATAAATTGATAATGTGAGTAATAAAAATCCACAATTATATAGTAAATATATTACTATGTAAAAAACCAAAGACTTTCGAACACCTGAACGGTGTTCCTCATCAGTGTTAACGTTAAAATGAGGAACACCGTTCAGGTGTTCGAAAGTCTTTGGTTTTTTACATAGTAATATATTTACTATATAATTGTGGATTTTTATTACACAGATTGTTTTTCACGAAATTGTGAATCTATTAGCAAATTGATAATCATAATTCATGTGCAATTATTTATTACCTGGTTAGCTTACAAATACAAGCTTATTTTTATTCTTATTCTTGTTATTTTTTTAATTATAGAATTTTTTCTCTTCCTCCGAATGCCCCAAATATCCCAACCCATTTGCCCGAATTTTAGCAGATTCCCGAATCCAGGGGGCGGCAGTTGGCATCCCCCCCCACCCCACCCCCTACGCCTATGACTCCAGCATATATATAGCGAAATTAATGTTCCCATACTTCCTGATTTCCCACTGTCGTCTCATTCTTTCCTTTAATAACATCCTTCTTTCTTGGTAATCTGCAGACTTTTCTTATTCTGTCAATTTACTTCTTCCAGGTTTGTTTACTTTTGAGTAAACTTTTATTATTTCTCATTCGGGTTTCTAAGATTTAAGCATACAAGGTCTCTGCTAACCAGAAACGACTTGGGGCAACCATCTACGGATTTTGAATGTATCATAAATGTTTTACTATTTTTGTAAGTTTTCAACGCCTCAGAGACAATGCTGTAAGTGTTGTAAGCTGACTGATTAAAAATTTGTCGTTTGCAACTTATCAGGAATTCCTCAGAATTTTAAAGTTTTCCTATTTTATGAAAGATACCAATCGTTGTTTTCACGTTGCGAAACGTTATGCAAGGCCCTTGGACTGAACTGAATTGGCTAAGAAAACCAATTTTGTTATTTTACTCAAACGTCAGCAATAAAATATGGATCACTCTAGAATGTTCATATTTTTTATATAATTGGGTTTTAGTTAGTATTTGGTGGCATTAATGATGGTTACTTAAATAAATGTGAAGGTGTTTTAGAAAGATGATGGCTGGCGATTGGCTACAGTGCCTCAAAGATTGAAGCTGCGTCGTCTGCTAGAAGCTAACTAAAATGGACTAGCTGGTATCTCTTTAGGTGAGGAACTTCCTTCATAATTAGCATTAGGAAGTAGAGTTTTTAAAAACGACACCTGCTATCATTCACGAGTACGGTAAACTTGCAGTTATACCACGATAAATGTACAAGGGAACGATGGATAATAGTTTAAAAATAGCCAAGAATTAAACTGATGATAAATGACAACTTAATTTTCATGTAGCAATGACATCTACCAATTGTAGTTGAAAGTGATGACGTCATCGACAACCAATGACAGGAAAGAGTTATTTCCGTTAATATGATGACTTACATAATAGTGATACCTTTGCCTATGGTCTGCTATGTCAGCGATGCATTTCACAGAGATGGAGTTTTCTAAAATGATGTTGACTGCAATAGTCGACAGGTGTCAAGTTGAAGACAAGAAGCTCGTGAATATCATTTTTATTTTCTTCCAAATACCTCCTGTGAATTCTATCTTTACTACGAAGTGTCTTAAGTCTACAGAACAGTGCTTTAAAATACGTTTTTTTAGTAGGATTAATTGCAAGTAACTAAACATAAGGGAAGAGTTCTGGAGAGCCAATGGACAAGTATTTGCTGCAGTGCTCTAAAAACTAGGAGTCTTCTGCCTTTTGGGTCAACAAGTCAGTTACTTGGGTGCATCCTGACCCTGCTCATTCCTATAGACTTTGGAAAGATTGTCAAATCTTCTTAGTTCAGGCTTCGAAACTGGTACACTATTGTTTTGAAAGGGCTGTTTGTTATGCTTATTCTAAGATCCACTCTGAATGAGCTCTTTGAACGTGTCTTAAAATATGATGCTTTTTTATACGCCATCTCTGGCTCTTCGTTATATGGAACATTTATTTGACTGTTTAATAAGGAAAACCGCAAGTTGAATTCACTTCTTACGTCTTGAAAAAACTATTCTATACCCTAAGTCTTATTAACGTCATAATTTTCTTGCTACCATCTTTGGAATTTGCATTCACCATGTGCTTGAATACATAGCGTCACCACAATGTGGATACAGGGAAATCGAAAGTCTTAATATCTGCATACCTTTTCATCCCTACTTTCTCTAGCTAATCAATTACGCAACAGCTCACTGAACGCACAAATATCACGAAACATGAATATTACTTGGCAATGATAGAAGTAGCAGAGTTTAATGAGATATGATCAATTTAATGGATTTTCTTTTGCATTTCACACTGGTAATTGGTTCTTTAATAAATAAATTTTATTTAAATTTCAAAAGTCTCCACATCCATAATCACCTAAAGGACATACATATCACTTTTAATTCAGAAGTCTGGGACATTTATTTTTTCAGCTATATATTCCCTAAGCTATGGTTCGAAGTTATTGAAACAATTTAGTTATGAAAATCACAAGATGCACGTAGGAAATCGTTTATGTTGATTGTTGTTGAGTGGTGTTTTGCTCAATACCAAAGTAACAGAAATTCAAGGCGCTTTTGTAAGGAGATTTCTTGCTACCTTATCCATCATAATTATTTTTCTTTTTATTGTAACATTTAGATATCGAATTAATTTTTCCATAGTTATTTTTGACTTGGCAGATTTCTTCCATATATTCATCCTTTTCTCATTTCTCTTCTCCTTCCCTTCTTTTATTCGTTATTTTTGCTATTCCACTAACTCTTCATACTAAGCCCTTTGTTGGCCGAGTCGGTTGAGCTTCGGACCGTCATTCGATGGGCCGGAGTTCAATTCCCACAGCCGGCTGATGAAGAGTTAGAGGAATTTATTTCTGGTGATAGAAATTCATTTCTCGCTATAATGTGGTTCGGATTCCATAATAAGCTGTAGGGCCCGTTGCTAAGTAACCAATTGGTTCTTAGCCACGTAAAATAAGTCTAATCCTTCGGGCCAGCCCTAGGAGAGCTGTTAATCAGCTCAGTGGTCTGGTAAAACTAAGGTATACTTAACTTTAACTCTTCATACTGTCAGGTAAGTTTTCAGCCCTGGTCATTATAAATACTGACTCCCAACTATTAGAAAGTATTAATTGTCTTGTGTTAGCCATAAAGTACTAACACATGACGACGCCCATTCCTGAATATGTCATTCTTTCTGTTACTTTTAAGAGACAGAACGGAACGAAGACCAATTTGAGAGGCTTCTGCGTAATACTGTAACCATGGCAACGAGTGTTTACACTAAACTGTACCTCATTGTCAGCAGGATGTCTATTTATATTTTGATCAATTACTTTCTTATTAATTTAAAAACTTGTGTCAAAGGAACTTTATAAGTAAAACATTTGTTATAAAAACAGGTAAAAGCAAGTCTGCAACAAAATTAATCGAACAGATTGAAAAACTGCAAAGTAAATAAATTACATGTATTGGCTATAATGGAGAGGCACATCGTCTGCATCCAAGATGAAATAAAATAACTAACTGGTCGCTCTCCTTAGTGACGAAAAAGCTGCTAATTCGCCTGATACAAGTCTGTATTGCTATTTATTTTTTTAAAACGATCAACACAAGCATTTCCTATATCTCTGTAACACTGCGGATAAGCGAAGAAGGTATACATATGCATAATATATATTGAGAGTTTATTTTATAGTAATACATGGAAATATTTATCACGAAAATCGTGAGATTTAGGAAGAGCCACAGCCAATCAGTGTTGCTGTAGATGACATCACCAACAGCCAATGACAAGCGGGGAAAGCTTCTTGTTCATACTTGGAATAGAATTTTATGTTCTGCCGCTTAATTACTCTTCGAATATTCTTATATATATGTATATATATATATATATATATATATATATATATATATATATATATATATATATATATATATATATATATATATATATATATATATATTTAATCCCAAAGCCAGGGCTTTCTCCCTCCATCCATCCATTGTAGTAGTATTGTATCGACTAACCACAGACTTTTTTAAAAGAATAATGTCCAAGTATGAATTCTGAAATTTAAAATTCCCTCAATATAGTAGCTGGGACAGTATACGCTACTTGTGAAACCATTGTCACTCTGAGATATCGTCACTGATTCATGGTTTTCTGTGAAAATGACGTCCCCGTTGTCATAGCAACGAGCAGAGAACACACCATAATCCTTGTTCAAGGATCATAAAATAAGTTTACAATGTAAAAACTATTTATATTGTACTATGAAAGTTTTCTTACAAAAATAAATACTTCATATGACAGCTTTATAAACAAATGCTTTACAACCAATAGATGATAACGAAGTATAACAAGGCTAATAGAGTAAAATTGAGACTTTTTTTCAGAAAATACATCTTGACCACTTGGCTATACTGCTCGGACTGTTTAAAAACGGTAATTAAAACACGAGCTGGTAACTTTTAAGCTGAATTTTAGTAAAATTAGGACATAAAAGCATATTTATTTATTTTAAGAAATAAACAAAGTATTTATAAGTATTCTGCAACAATGAAGGTGTGCAATGACAATGCATATAGAGGAAAATTATGATCGAAATTCCTTTGCTAGAGACAAATGGAAGAAATCGTCGCGAAATCTGTGAGATTTAGTAAGCGTTCTTCGTCTTCCTGCCGTAGTCAAGACTCAAGTGGCAGTTGTCATTTGGCCACCCAATTGTTGGTACCCTTTATCGGTTCTTAGGAAGTTAGTGAGATCCGTAAGCATTGCAAACTGTGGTTTCTGTCTTTTAATATGCTTAATAGCGAAATTTAGTAGATCTAGGTAGGGATGCCACTTAATGGTTAAAACTGTGGAAGTAATGAAACCAGTTTTAGCTATGAATTAAATTAGGCAATTAAGGTTATTGTTGCTGCTACTGGACTTGAATAGCCCCATCAAGTTCTTCCCCTTTCATAATATACCTTGTATTTTCCTCTGTATTTAATTATTTCTCACTGCTGTGCTTTATGGAAATGTATTACCCTGATCAAACTGCAGGAGAATTGGGTCACCATCTTACCATGTCGGACATTTGCCTTCATGACACGTTCTTGCCGCTTGTGACAGTTTTAGGTTATTTCATTTTCCGAAAAAAACCATGCAGTTCAGTTTAATAGTGAACGAAATCGGGTAGCTTGTGTCAGCTGAGTGTTAATTTTTTTAGTTACTATAGGCGTATGGCACATAGGCATAGTTATTAAAGTGGTAGAACTAAGTATTAACCCTGGGTTGGGTATTACCTTGGAAATTTACTTTTTGATAGTATTTTGTTTATCAAGAATCGACTGTTATTTTTTGTCGGTCGTTAATTTTTGTCGGTCGACTGTAATTAACCTTAGAATTTATTAGAGTTATGCTATTGCGCATGCGCAGTGTTATAGGGGAAATTTTTGTGAAAAGTAGAGTTTCCTTCACCGGGAGGCGGACCGCCCTGCTAAGTAACACGGCCTGCTAGGTTAGGTTAGGTAGGATACGTTAGGTTAGTATGGTTCCTTTTATAACAGATTTACTTAGCCAATCCCTTCTTGAACATAAGGTTCCCTAATGGCTCTCATATTTGCAGAACCGTTCCATACAGTCTGTGCGGAGCTAATGCTTAGAAATACCAGTAATGAGCCCGTAAATTGAAATACCAGTAATGAGCCCGTAAATTCATTGTGATTGAAAAACATAATTATTGTAAATGCTAACTAAGCCTATGTTAAACATCAACTTGGTTAATTGTGATATTCTAAATTCTACAAGAGGAAAGACTTGAGATAGCATGATCATCGGATCATGAACTGGGTGGTGACAACTATTTTGTCCTAAGACTTTCAGAGCTTGAGGGATTTTTAACATCAGAACTTAACTTGATATCAAAATTCAACCAATTAGGCCTAACCTAACTTATTAGTAGAATTGTTGACTGTATTAGGTAGACTAATTGCTAGAGGCATTCAGATTGGAGTTTCCACTGGGGTCCAGCAAAGGTTGTTAGATATAACCTAGAAGGAAGAAAAACAGTTTGTTTTGCACTAACAGTATGATAAAGAAAATTTTGTGAAACACAAGATGAAGTAAGTAAAATAAACTATTTATGTATTTGGCAAGAAATTATATGTAATTACAGTGCTGCTTACCCTTTCAAGTTGAAGTTAATTCGGAATCAATTAACTTCAAAATGATTGGTTAGTTACTAAAATAAGGTAAAAAATGCAAAGAAACAAAAGATAATCACACAGTAAAGTGTGGAGCGAATCTGTTTGCTAAAAAGCTAATGCACTGCATACAGTGGTTGCTCTGAAAAAGTAAAATAAGCTTAGGATCAAGGGTAGGCAAGGCTAGCATAGGATATCAGAGAAAGAGACCACTTTCATTTTTTGCATTAAATAATTTTAGTATACAAACTTATTCAGGCTCTGTTAATAACTGTGCCCATCTACCAAAATTAAATGTGCCTTTATGAAATAGACTTAGTTCCCCCTCAGTGACCAACCTGTATGCATCAGTGTTAGTAACAACGTGGTCTTTATCTGTTGCATTAAATGTCTGAGTCAGGATGGAATGTCGCTTGATGTTTAATCTGGTTTATTTGACATTGTAAGATAGTAAATTTTAGGCTGATTAGGCTGCCTTCCTTTAGTTTGAATTTAAACTATTTTCAGCTAGTCGAAGAAATTTTTTTGATGGTTGTTTTTATCCATGAAATTTACAATTTTTTTTTTTTTTTTGAGAGTTATGATTTGGCTAGCCATAAAAATGAAAGGCATTGGGCCCAAAGTGGGCCATTTGACATTTGATGGTGATCCAGTACCTGTTTTAACAATATGTGTAATTATTGAAATACAGTTGGAAAAAAATTACATGCATAATTATTAATATAAGTTTTACATCATGCATTTAGGGTGTTGGCCAGTTTTCAAGGAAACCATGACAGTTGAATAATTTTCAAACCCTCCACTGGAAACAAGCAAGTACATTAGCAAAAGCAACAATGTTATTGCAAAATTTTACTAATTTACTTGTCTGTGGTATGTACAACAGGAAGTGAAGCATTCAAGTAGATAGCATTATCATATGGAAAAAATAGATGGAAGCTGAAATTTGGAAGTCTAACTTTAAGGGAGGAATATCAGTCATAGCATAAAATTCAGTGTATGAATCTTGATATCATCTTGAAGTTGTACATGGTCAGTGTAGATTGTATTGCAAGGGGAAGAATAAGGCACAATAATCCAAAAGTCTTTTAAAACGAGTTCTTATAGCTAGGAAAAGGCTTAGACTTGGTGTTTGTTAAGCAGTTTTGAGTGGTAGTAGTCTGCTACAATATGAAATGAATTGATGAATATATTGGGACATGAGAGTATTGATGAAACTGTTAACATGGTCTTAGAAGTTTCTACATTATTTCTAGAGACATGATGATAGAGAATTGGAGGTAGTTTAGTCAATTAATATATAAACTATGTATGTGTATATTAAACTTAATGGATGATGTCTTTGTCCCAGTTTTGAAATCAAACTGCATTGTAGGCAATATGGAATAGCTTTTAGTTATGTAAAAGTGATTTAGATGATGGTCCAAACTAGACTACTGCAAAATTTAAGGAAATCATTGCATCTTATTATAGTAGCAGTGTTATCTGTTAATTTCTTTCTTTGAATCTTCAGATGAAAACACTTATGGACAGAGTCAACAGACTATAAAACCCAAGGGGGTACTTATGTGAAAATAAAAAATGAAATGGATATCCCTGTGAAAATAAAAAATGAAATGGATATCCCTGAATAGGGTTGCCACCTTGAGCTCAGAAAAATACAGAACATATAGTACCGGGAGTTGTATAAGGAGGAAAAGTTATGGCGAATGGAGCAAGTCTTTTCAGCTGGGTTTCGGGTCGTGCTGGGAGCTCCCAAGAAAATTTTTGAAATGTGTCCTATTTCTGGCGCATTCTAAGCCTTTGTGCAGCTAACATGAGGGTGAGGAAGAGATGTTTCATATTTGATGAGGACTAGAAGCTTGCTTCTGAGGTTGTCAATTATCACTGAAGTGACAACTGACAAGTCTATAGAAAATAAAAACAAAATGACATTCTGTGACACAATGAAAAAATATCATATTATATTATATACCTTCAAGTTTATTTTATTCTTTCAGTAATATACAAAAGAAAATACAGGATTCATTCCCACTGCTGAACTACAATACAAATAGCCATTTAAAAGTAACATCATACAAACTTTCAGTGAATCAAGGAAATACACCAAGCATGTTGGTCATTCCCAGGATTCCTACTTTTTCCATGAATATTTTGTGTTGCTCCTTGCTGCAGCAAGAAGCCTTTTATCCTGCTCAATGGTTGTGAGAAAGTCAGCACAACTCTGTTCGAAATTAAGGGTTACAAGGAGTTCGGATTTAATGAGCTCAATGGAGCACCTATTCCTGGTGTCAGTCCACTTGTTTTGCATAATTGAGAATATCCTTTCAACATAACCCGTTGAAGCTGGCACACTCAGTATGTAAGAGAGGACACACAGCATGTTAGGGAGGGGAGTCTGGTCAGAGGTTTGGAAGACAGCCATCCACCTGCCAGCTGTGTCTTTGGACTTCCAGTCTTCTCCCTCCTTTAGCCTTTCCAGAATTACATTAATAACTGTTAATTCATCATACAGCTCATCCATGTTGACACTGAGTCTGGTGATCAATTCGAGTTTCTCAACTAGTTTCTCCATATCAGAAAAGTGTATCTCAGTTTTGAGTAAGAGAGGATGGAGGAAGGACAGCCAATTTTCCTCTGAAAAGTCAAACCACTTATCTACATATGTGATGGCAGTACTAAGGAATGCTTGAAAATCTGCGTTTGCAGTGTTTGCTTCTGATGAAGAAAGCTGCTGCAGCTTTACTTTTGTCAGGTAGCCATAGAAACTATCCTTTCTTCTTTGCATGAGCTTGTTCCTGAAAGCCTTCATAATGGGGCAGAGGTCAATGACAGTTGTTTCGTTTTTTTCAAGTTTCTTGACGACATCTTCAAAGATGGACAATATGTTGTTACAGAAAAGAAGGTATACTTGAATGACGTCTGCTTCTTGTTCATTCACCTCATCTGCATCCAAAGGAAGCTTCAGTATGGTTCTGATCTGCCTGGGACATTCATTCCCAAGACTGATAAAATATGACTTCAGAGCAGTCCAACTTTGCAAAACCCTGGAGATGGCTGGATTCAGTGACAGCCATCTGGTTGTGATGTGACGCAGCATTTCTCTGAATTCCACTTCACAGAATACACAAAACTCCTTTAGGGATTCCCTCCTTTTTGCAGAAGAGGAGAAGAAACTGTATATCTTCAGCACCACGTTCTCAACGTCTACAGATAAGTTGTCCAATGCATGTTTAACTGTGTTATGTACTATGTGTGCATGGCAGTTTCCTTGAAGAAGATGCTTCTGTGCCTTACACAATTTGGTGTAGACAGAATTATGAATTCCATAATTCACATTGGTATTGTCAGCACTGAAGGCAGACACTTGATTCAATGACAGGCCTAGTTTCTCTAGTGAATGTACAATACAGCTCACAATCCCCTCAGCAGATTCGTCAGGATTCTCTATAAAATCAACTATCTTGTTCTGGACTCCATCCTCTGGTGTGAAGTATTGTACTGCAAGAGGAAACATTTTCCTGTTTCCTTTGTTGGAAGCATCTGTCTGAATACAAAATAGGAGGGGTTTCTGACCAGCTGTTAGAATATTGATTATGCCACACACTGCCTTGGGTGCAAGAACATTTGTTACTAGTGCCTCTGCTTTGGTTCTTCCACACGAAATTTTCTTTCCTATTTTAGAGTCCCTGAATATTTTCTGGTATAGCTTCTGTCCACAGTCTGCAGAATTGTAACTCAAATTGTGCTTCACAGTGTGGTATACATGGGCCAGCTCCCCAGCTGTCACCTATAAGAGGAGGATATAGTACTGTTACATGTTGTACTAATTTAATTGGCTGGTTAAACATTACAATCAATCAATATGATGATTTATTTGTATGAAAAGTTGGCCAATTGGACCAGGTGCAAGAACCTTGTGGTTATTCAGCACCTAGCAGAAAGGAAAAAAAATTGCCAGTAGGAGAGAAAGGCCTGACAAAATTTAGTAGAATCAGCAAGTAAGATCCAAGACCAAATTAATAAAATATCCACTAGCCATCAGAGCCCAGCTGCTTACCCCTAAGCCCCCCACCCACATCAAGAGGTTCTGAATTCTGGAAGGAACAACATGGAGATGATAACTGAAATAATTAAATAGGCGCGGAGCTTTACCTGGTATCAAAGCTGCACACATGGCATATAAGTTTTCAAGGCTCTGTTTATTTATAGACAAACACGTTTGGTTTATTTAATGAATCAGACTTTCAGCCTTAACCAGTCATTTCCTGTAATCAACAAAAAAAAAAAAAAATGAAGCTGACTTTGACCTTTAACTTCTTTAAGCATCTTACTTTTGCCATTAAAATATTTGGGTAAATATTGTGTGTATGTGTGTGTATGCATATTTGTGTGTGCGTGTATATATATATATATATATATATATATATATATATATATATATATATATATATATATATATATATATATATATATATATATATATATATATATATATATATATATATATATATATATAGTGTGTATGTATGTATGTAGGTAGGTAGGTAGGTAGGTATGTATATATATATATATATATATATATATATATATATATATATATATATATATATATATATATATATATATATATATATATATATATATATATATATATATATATATATATATATATATATATATATAATATTTGAAAGTGAGCAACTTTTTCCTTTTGTAATGAATTATAATCTTTATTTTCTTTGGAATATAAAATAAACTCGGGGAAAAGTATTGTTTTTGTATTTAAAAAAAATAATAAATAACCATAAGAATATAGAAACAATATGCAAAGTGTGGATGATATGATAACTAATAACAAAACTATTAAAGATTTTTGTGCCTACCGAATCTGCATCTGTTGACCGCTCAGCAACCAAAAAGTTTGAGATAGCTGTCTCAGTCTTCTGACTTTTGGCATAACGGATGTGTTGGTCTCCTTTTGCATGCTGCTTCACATCACTTAACCCACCATTGCTAACTGAAAACTGTCTTCGACATATTCGACAATTTGCTTTCAAACTGTTATCAACACTGCTGAGCCATGGATACTCAGTCTCCCACTCATTTCGATATTTTTGAAGTCGCCTGTGCTTCTTTGTAGGAGGAATAGACTCGACCGAGCCAGAGGAACTTGTAGAAGTAGTCATTTCATCTAATAGCCAACCGGAGTACTAAAACATGACACGCGGCCCTACTCTCGCTGGCCAGGCTGGTGCTGGGGTGGGGGGTGTGTGTGTGTGTAGGGGGGGGTTATGGCTGAGTAGGGAGGTGCGAGACAGACCTCGCGTCGCTCATTAATCCCGTACTTTACACGTACCGAAGGCAACCAGTGAGTGACAAAAGCATAATTTTGCAGTCTGGCAAGATTGATTGAAAAATATGCCAATGTAATTTTAAAATAATGATGTTCTGACAGCCAAATACAGAACAAATGGCGTTCTGTATTGGTTCAATACAGAACGCAGCATCTCACTCTTAAATACAGAACGAATCTGTATTTTACAGAACGGGTGGCAACCCTAGTCCCTGAAATTCAAGAGGCATCAGTAGACAGCAGGAATGAATTTGCTCATGGCTTAAATATTTTGAGATCAGAAGTCTCTGCAACTTCACTAGGCAAACTGTTCCACATTTTAGTTGTATCCTAGATAAAACTCTTAGCAAGCTGAATAGTATTAAATCTGATGCCAAAATATGTCACTGTTTGCTGCAGAAGCCTTCCTAGTGAACATTGTGACATTTGGAGAAAAAAATTACTTGTGTTGGTACGAATATATTTAAAAACAAAGCTAGACAGAGCGTTCAGAAAAGGGGAACTGTATAGATTCTTTTATTTTTAAATATATTTGTACCCATACATATATGTGGATTTTTCTCCACTAATAGACTCATATTACTATGAATATGTATTTGTAGTGTGACATTTCCCATCATCAGGCTTAATACTATAGTTAGAAGACTATGCTGCTCTTGGTTATATGGGTATGATTTTCATAGACTGTGGTAATGCATACTTCAATCTTTTGTGTATGAAATGCTGAAGCCCCAGTTTCAGGGCACCTCAGTAGGATGGATAAACTTTTACTGTAATGTCTTTTTTTCAACTGTGCTAAAATTTGAAGGTGAATTAAGTTCTAAGACTAAGGCTTGCTTTCTGCTATGGATCATGCATTATCTTATTCTTTAGAGTAATTCATTGCCTATAGATATACCAAGTAGTGCACAACGAGAGGGAATTTATAACTAATTGCCATTTTTTTTTTTTTTTGTGGACTTCTAACTGCAGGTACTTAATTCAGTTTTTTTTTATGATGTTTACTACTTAGGCTAAGATGTAAAGTCTTAATTTCAGTAAGACCTTGCATTTAACAGGGAACATGTTAAGAATTTTTACAAGCTTGAAATAACTAGTTAATTGTGAGTATAGTTTGATCATTTTTGTATGGCTTTATTTTAAAGCTATGTTGGCCACAGCAGCAGCGTTTACCACAGTTTGCTTTTCACTCAATGGACATCAGACTTCTCCAGCATTCAAAACAGTAATGGTGAAGAGCCAGATTTTTTTTTTTAAAGAGTATTAGGATCTCTCCTAGAGTGACCCCAAGGGTTTTAACCCGGTATGCATCCACCTCGTGTTTAGTACAAGCCCATTGGGGATTACCGTAAAGGCATAAACAAAAGACTGTAACTATCATAAAGATTATGACCCCAAGAAATATTATTCCTAGATACCAACCCCAAAAAACCCTTGGGGCGGTCACTCTAGGAAAGATCCAGGTATTGGATGTTTCCCCAGAATTCCGTACATGCAGTAAATTTTGAATTACAGTACGTTGTTCCATATGCACAAGTTAATCAGTGCTGTTTGTCACAAAAACTCTTGCGAATTGATTGTAGTAATAAAGGATTTTTTCATCCATTCTGTACCATTTAAGACTCCTGTCAGTGCTTGTAAGATTGTTAAATGTTTCAGCCTGTAACTAAAGTATGGTATAGAGCTGTACTTTTGAAGTAAGGCATATATGTGATAGCCAGTATGCATGGTACAAGTATGCTCATTTCATGTCACATGTTTCCATGATAGTCATGAATGTGGGTATGAGTCCACTTGATATTCAGGTTGTTCATAGTGCTGTCATTGACTTCAAGAAACAAAGAAATTCCTTTTAAACTTTTGAGATAGGAAGATGTTTATTTAATTTTCTCATTGCTTCATAGGTAGAAGAGTTTTTTGTGATTTTATTGGCTTGGGCCAATCAAATTTTGACTTGTGGGAGCTTTTTTATTTGAAATTTTGAAGCAACATTATGAAGATAATGAAGCACTTTTTGGTTAGTGACACCTGTGCGTGATTGGAGAGAATGGTCATGGTATGCAGGATACTGCCAAAGGTACTTTAGGTCACCAAGCATTGTGATTCCAACCTTGTGGTTATGAGCTACAGCATTCCAGATTGACCTTTGAATAGCACAGTTAAGAGATTCAGCTGGTATGACAGATCTGGACTCTTCGAGTTGAGGATGCCCACTGGCACAGCCTGAAAACTTTTAACTTATTCTTTCCGAATTTCTGATTGGTATGGGACTCTAGTTTTAGGCCATAGGCATGAAGAATTTGTGTACATTTACAAATTTCCATAGAATGGAAAGGCAAGTACTTTTGTCATTGAGTTTATTGATCTGATTAGAGAAGCATTTTGTAAAATAACCTCAGATTCGAGACAGAAAATACTGTCCTGGGTATGTGACCAAGTGCAGCATAATTTTTCCTGAGAAATTGTTAATTGTGCAAAATTTTATAGTCAGCCCTCATCCTATCCTTTATGAAGTTGTTATATGTTCGGTGACTTCATGCTGAAATAGAGACCCATGTCTACATTAGCATATCCGTTACGTTATCATAACCATTTTCTTGATTTTATAAACTTGTGACTTAGTATGTATTTATTGTAATGTTTTCATAAGTGAATGGAGTTTTTAAGTACTGTTTAATTTTCAGTGATGGTGTGAGCTTCATTGTAAGATGTCAAGGACTAAAGAAAAACAGAGTGATAATCTTGGAAAATGGGTCGCCAGGGTAGAGGCAGTCATGGTACCAGATCTAAATCATGGAATATATGCCAACCTTGGAGGAACCCCAAGCAAAGCCATTGATAGACAACCACCCCTCAAAAATTTTTTTGAAGAAGATACAAGTTACAATTGAGGGTTCACACACTCCATTCTTCAACTTCCTAGGTAGCTGGCTCAACACCCATGAGAAAACAAGGTTAGTACAACAATTTTCCATCACTGAGGGGATGAAAGGCTTTTTTTTTTTTTTTTTTCCACGTCACTTGGGGAAAATTCTACCAGAACAAGATATCATAAAAGTGTAAAAATGGTTCCTACAAGAGTACAAACGTTTGTCATTTACATAGATTACCTTCTGTCATACTTGGTCTGGATGTTAGTTTGTTGATAAGTGGTTGGCGAGTTAAGAGGTGGGAATAACACTCATTCACTTGACTGACAGCATCAATTTTTCCTCTGCTGCTATGCTGAACAGTCGTCTTATGTTACTCTTCACCATGGCTGTTGTTATTTTAAGTGATTGGTAACTTTGATGTCTTCCTTTTGATCACTTGATTATTCTGACTCATAAGAATGGACAGCAAAGATGCCCAAGGTGTGAATGTGTGTTTACAAGTGTCATGTCCTCTGTCATTGTTGACCCTCATACATAAACTTTCCTTTTGTGGAATTCAGGAGCGCTTGTAATCTCTGAACTGTGTTGAGAGTGACTTGTGGTCACTTGCCAGGTAGAGAAAGTATTGGCCCAGGCAGAAAAAGGTATCGTTGGTGTCAGCATTGCCATTCTACCCTGCTATATTCTGGCCTTGACTCCCACATCTACTTTTGGGATGGTGTGTGCTTGTCCCCACCTTGTTTAGTCCAAGGAGTGTATGCGAGGACTGGATGGGAATCCACCTGAACTCTCTTGCTGGAACTTCAGTTGGTGCAAGGGTGTTCCCTATGTCCCCCACAGTTCCCACGTTGGTTCTCACTTCTGCGACTCCTCTGTAGCATTCTCAGGAGATGAAGAAGCTGCTGAAGGCATTCGACCGCCTTCAACACTTCAGGAGACCCTTCCTTTTTTGCACTTTTGAAACATTTGGCTTCATTCAAACATTCTTTTGCTTCCATTGGTCTCAGTGGACATCACTGCTTTGGCAGTCACCTTTATGACTAACCGTGCAATGTGAGACATCTGTTGCTTCTTCAGTTTTGGTTGCTCTTGCAGCCCCTGTTTCTGTCTATTTGGGGATGTCTGCCTCCATTCTGTTCTCAGTGGTCCTGAGAGAGGTTAGAGAGATACTTGGATGTAAGAGGTCAAAACTCCTCAGCAAGGAGGCTAAGATGTTGTCTTGCAGTAGTCACTCTTCCGTTGAGATTGAGGTAGTACCATTACCAGTTCACAGGGCAGGTGATCGTGTGCACTGCAGGTTGACTAGGAAGAGGATGAGCACAAACCTGACTTTAACCATGCTCATGCTTCTTTGGAGGAGTGAAGGGTCGAGTCCACACTTCCTTGGACTGTTTGCTGTGCTAGTTCAGCAGAGGTAGCGAAGTACATCTCAGGCACATCCTTGCAATTGGTCCCTGAAATGTTACAAGCATGGCTGTATTCTGCTTGGTACTGGACAAGGTCCATCAGTGCATGCACTGCCTGGTATCGGCCCATCCAGTGCACTATTTGTTACTACTCCATACTAGACAGGCTGTTTGCACTATTGCTCACTTTGCTCAAGCAGCAGAACCGGCCTGGCTGGTTGGCTTCATGCTCAATTCTTGAAGATGTCTAGGGTGATTGCATAGTCATTATTAATACCTTTGGAATGTGATTGCATCTGAGGCGTACTCCAGACATTTATCATGATTCACAGAGCAGGCAGGTTTAGTATTGGCTTCTGCCAGACCTGAGGATCTCTTGTCCTTGCAACCTATGCTGAGTTTGAAAAGTACTTTGCAAGGTCATAGGGTTCATTTTTGAGCAGTGGCCCCAGAGAAGCAACCAGGGTATCTCCGGCTTCCTTGTATCTGCTTATTCTTGGTGTGTTTGAGGGAGGGACTCCAGATTTCTATTTTGGACAATCCCCTTTCCTTCAATCTTTCAGTGAACCAAGACCTATTGTGTCTGGAGTTCCACAGGGCAGTGTTCTTGGTCCACTGTTATTTTTAGTGTGTACTAGTGACATGGTTGTTAGCCTTGAAAACAAGATTGTTCAGTATGCCAATGATGCAGCACTTGTGGGTATCAGGGAATGGTGTAATTGGTGGGGTATGGGTATCAGAGAATGGTGTAGTTGGTTGGGTATGAAGCTGAACACCAGTAAAACAAAAACACAAGTGATTAGCAGATCTCGTACAGATTTCTCACCCCATCTTCCCCTTCAGGTGGATGGAACTTAGCTGAACAAGTCTGAAGCTTTAACTATTCTAGGTGTAACCTTTGACTCTCATCTAACTTTTTAGAATCATCTAATGAAAGTTTCAGCAAATGCCTCATGAAACTTCGTAAGGCCTCATATATTTATAATACTGTAGTTATAAAATCAGTGCAACCTGTGTTAGGTCATTTGTACTCCCCTTACTGGAATACTATTCTCCGGTGTGGATGTCTGTTTCTGCCAAAGATTTATCCCTTTTTAGAAAGCGGTTCATGGTGGTAGGTTTGTTTCCTAACAGTACAGTAGAACCCCGGTCCTCGACCATACTGGAACTAGACATAATTGGATTTCGAAGCGAAATGTTGAGTAAATTTTGCGTCAGAGCTCAAACAACAAAACAGAATCCGACCCGATGAATCATATGATGATTGTAGAAAAAAGTTTCAGGCGGCTGCCGCTAGTTGGCGTTGTTGGTGGCATTCTTCCCACTCATATTTAAAAGCATATAAAGCCCACACACGCTACTGCTGCTGTTGTTTGGAGAAGTACACGCTTGTACAGGTATATCATAATTTTTTTGGCTTTCTGCACTGAATTTTCATCCTACCATGGGTCCCAATATGTTAGGGTATCATAATATTTACTGAAAGATGTTTTACAGTGATTTTGTACACTATCCCAGTAGACTCGGTATGAAATTTACCATAAATACTGAACGTAAACAACGTTTATGTAATTAGTACCGCGATACACCACCAGGGTAGCACTGTGGTTTGTTTACATCTGCTCATGCCACAAGCTGCCGAGTGCCGATGTAATTTAGGAAATTTTTCTGAATTTTATGATAGACATACAGTAATTCGGCTTATAAATACTGTATTATTAATTTACTGTAATAATCAGGCTTGTTTTTCAATGTTATCGTTATTAACAACAGTTTTCGTGTGTACCCGTTACAGTACATTCTGATAGTGCCTATAAGCTACCTAGCCTAGCCTATGGCACTCTGTCTACCATTGGCAATACGGCCGCATTGGTCATAGGCCAATTTTTTTGATACAGTATCCATTTAAAAATGTAAAAAGTGCTTCTGATACGATAAGTTATTCAACTCTGAACTTATTTAATTGCAATTTGTGTAATGTTTTGTATATAAAGGTAGGGTTGGGGTAATGACTGGTGGTCAGGAATGGATTAATCCATTTTCAGTTATTTCTTATGGGAGAAATTGATTCAGAATTTGACTAAATCAAATCTTGACGCTTCTTCTGGAACAGATTAGCGTTGAGGACTGAGGCTCTACTGTACGTAGTTATGACTTAGACCATCAACAGATGGTCTGTTGTTTGTCACTTTTTCTTAAGTTGTATTTCAACAGAGACCTTTCACATTCGCAATTGATCCTTGATCCCCTTTATTTGCCTAGAGCAACCAGGTTCGCTGAACAGCATCACCAATATGCAGCAGATGTGCTTTGCAGTCGAACTTCTCAGTTCTAGAGGTCCTTTATTCCTCACACTATCAATTACTAGGGTAATTCCTTCCACTGAACATTCTCCAAACAGTAAAGGATGGGCTGTTAAGCACACAGTTCTTCCGTGCACTTAACGTGCTTTTAGACTTGTGCCAGGAAGTCAAGAGGATTTATAAATTGCTTTGTAAATTTAAGTAATTAAATTCAGGTCAGAGTAAATTTTTGGTAAGCTCAATTAAACTAAAGGGGATTTAAGAGTTAATTAAACCAACGCCATAAGAATTCCAGGCAAGTTTGTTAGGCCAAGAAATTCAAGTAAGTTTCGACTAAGTTAAAGTAAAGTTAAGGCAGAGTAAATACCAAATCTAAAGGCAAATATGCAGACAGGCCTAATTTGGGCAAATTATTCTATTACGCCCATATAATTATGCACATCTATGTAAAATTGTTCAGTCTAAGCCTATGCACAATTTTCTTATAAGTGTAAGGACTGGGGAATGAGCGACATAATGGCTGGGTGTTAACTGGTTTATTGGTTGTTCCTTACTGAGATAAATGTACAGAATCTTGGAAGATGTTATTGACGCGTGCGAGCGGTAATGTAGCGTCTACACACAGACAGGTAAAACGGACATAAAAGGTTCAGACATCTGTGTTTGTCGGCAGACAAACAGATGGCGATATCAAGAGACATGATTAACATACGGTGATGAAACATACATCAGTGGAAGGGTCAGGAAATTCTACATATGGCCAATTGCATGAGATTCAAGACACATTAATGGATACAATGCAATAGCATAATAAATGTGAAATGGAGAGACCTTTGGCGTCTTCACAAACAGAAACATACACACAGTTTGATACAGAAGATTCGTTGGAACATTATGAGTACATGATTAGAATGCTTGCATGGCAATGCAAGTAGTGGTGATTGTACATACGTTAAGACAACAATGCTTAGGGAGAAACAGACGGAAATATTGTATGGTTGAAATCGCGTTCCTGTAGAGAAAGAAAACGAGACGCTCCTGTTTTGTCCTGTCGACTCCGATGATGACGATCGACGAACACACGAACACACACGTGTTTGGAAGAGACAGCGTCGGGGCTCTTACAAGTACTCTCCCCCAAGACGTGTGTAACGTCTGATTGTTTGGAAGAGACGGCGTCGGGGCGACGGGCTCTTACAATGTTCCCCCCACAAGCGAGGCAACGATGCGGAAATTGTCTTGGCGACAATTGTAGTTGGCTCGAAGGGCTTGGGCTAGGGGCGGGTAGGAGGCTGAAGGGCGGCACCGGCCAGCAGGAGCTCGAGGAGGACGGGAGCTGGTTGAAGGGTGACGTCGGATGATCCTTCGGTGGCCGGCTCGAGGGCTGAAGGATGACGGCGGCTGATCCTTGGTACCCAGCTCGAGAGGGGCGGCAGCAGGCTGAAGGATGACGTGGCTGGTCCTTCGTTGGTCAGCTCGTCCAGTACGAGTGCGGGGGCGGCTTCAGGTTTCCTGGAGGAGGTATCCAGGGCTCCGGTGGTGGAGTGGGTCATCTCGGAGGGTCGG
This sequence comes from Macrobrachium rosenbergii, assembly GCA_039081455.1. Lineage (NCBI taxonomy): Eukaryota > Metazoa > Arthropoda > Malacostraca > Decapoda > Palaemonidae > Macrobrachium > Macrobrachium rosenbergii. The sequence goes on along the minus strand of JANJGK010000014.1, from coordinate 16,674,476 downwards.
ACTAATACTGAGAACTCAGGAACGGCGGGAAACAGCGAAGCGGCGAAGGGTCTATCAGCGCGTGGGTCGTCATCTTGGGTCGGCCGGGTCCTTCGAGTCACTCCGGGGTCACCAGTGTAAGGACTGGGGAATGAGCGACATAATGGCTGGGTGTTAACTGGTTTATTGGTTGTTCCTTACTGAGATAAATGTACAGAATCTTGGAAGATGTTATTGACGCGTGCGAGCGGTAATGTAGCGTCTACACACAGACAGGTAAAACGGACATAAAAGGTTCAGACATCTGTGTTTGTCGGCAGACAAACAGATGGCGATATCAAGAGACATGATTAACATACGGTGATGAAACATACATCAGTGGAAGGGTCAGGAAATTCTACATATGGCCAATTGCATGAGATTCAAGACACATTAATGGATACAATGCAATAGCATAATAAATGTGAAATGGAGAGACCTTTGGCGTCTTCACAAACAGAAACATACACACAGTTTGATACAGAAGATTCGTTGGAACATTATGAGTACATGATTAGAATGCTTGCATGGCAATGCAAGTAGTGGTGATTGTACATACGTTAAGACAACAATGCTTAGGGAGAAACAGACGGAAATATTGTATGGTTGAAATCGCGTTCCTGTAGAGAAAGAAAACGAGACGCTCCTGTTTTGTCCTGTCGACTCCGATGATGACGATCGACGAACACACACGTGTTTGGAAGAGACAGCGTCGGGGCTCTTACATAAGCTCCAATATTATTATAACAGCCTAATTAAATAAAACACCCCTAGAAGTAAAGAAAGGGAAAACAGTTTATTATGGCTTTAAAACAAGCAAGTAAAACTTTAATTGATGAAACTGCTTCTTATCGGACGACGGTAAACTTGAATTGCTTGCCCGAGACAATTGTGACCTTGCCTAGGAATAGTATATTGACCTACAGTATCTTATAGTTAGCCTAAAGTTTGAACACACTGATCTTAATTTAACGCAGTACTGAAACAGATCCCATCTACTTGGTTAGTAAAACCAATGACCTCAAGTTATGGTCCTGGAAATAAATCTGTACATTGGTAAAATTTATGCTGCTTACCATCACGTTCTGATGACAAAGGGAATGGAAGGCCACTTCAATTTTTTGGTTGTAAATAAGGATTTGGAAAGGATATCGGGTTAGGATAGGTAAACAAGAATAAGGGGGACATAGAAACCAAAGGTCTTCGTATTATCAAGTTTTATAACACTACACCAAGCAAATTGTACTTTCAAGTCGAAGTTAACGTGAATACGTGTGTTTGGCATGCCTCTTGAATCTACAGTGGCCGAGTTTGGCTGCCCTTGGCCTAAGCCTGCCAAAAGGCATGCCAGGTCAATGGTTCTTATCACTCCCTAAATTAATTTCTTTACTAATTTAAAAGAGCAGTCATCTCTATATTTATTAAATCAGTCTAATAATATTTGCCGAATGCCAAGTAAAATTAATCAAAGTATATAAAAAAAATGCTAAGAATTCTGCTAGGCTCACTAAAGAAAACAGAGTACATGTATAGTTATTCATAACTCTTAGCAGTGATTGTGTTAAGTTAGAAAGTTAATAATAATATGTACAAATAAATTTACAACCTCCTCCCTGGGGGAGATAACACAAAACTGTGTTTTATGTTAGATTAAACAGCTTCATCATTAATTAACTGCTGCAAGAATCACCTTGAGTAGGTGGCGGCTCTTCGCTTTGGTCTCATTTCTCCTGCTTGATAGCTTTCAGAATTTTGATTGTTCTAAATTCTGTTCCACAGCATCTACCATATACACGTCTTCTGGCCTCCAGCAGATAAAGTTTGTCAGCTGACCAAGTTGTCTCTCCATTGCTGGCCTGTAACTTCACAACTCTGACCAGTCCGTCAGAGCTGGGCATCAGCCGAGTAACCCTTGCCAATTTCCATGTGCAGCAAGGGGTGTCATTATGCACCCTTCTAGGACCAATGCCCCTTTTGCCACAGACTGTTCCCATTTCCAATTTATTCTCCAGGATCATCCAGTTCATGTGCACTGACTGCAGCGGTATAGACAGTGCTGAATGAAGATGCAGTGGAAGCTAGAGGTGGCTACTCCAGGCTTCTCTAGTCATCCTTCCCTGGTGGATAAAGTAGCTAAGGCTGGAGAGTGGTCATTGACCTCTCACCACTGAATGGGTTTGTTTGTCAAGTTCAGTTTGGGTTGATAACTTCATTTCCATGTCGGCTTGTATCATTTAAGGTGACTTCATGCTTTTGGCAGATCTGAATGCTGTATAGTTTACTTCCAAATACCCTTCCATCAGGAATCGCAGAGGTACCTCTTCTTCATCTTTGATGGGACAGTTATCAGGTTCAATGCCCAGCAGGTTTTCACACGTTTGCATAGGTGGATCCGTTTATGCTAGGTTCGTTGGTACCTGAAGCAGAACTGGTTAAATACACTTGATTATATGAGTGGGATGTAACTAGTTCATTATAGCCTAGCCCAGGCACCATGTGAAAACTGATGGGGTTAACAATAGCCCTGATTCTACACATGCCTGTTATCAAAATGATGATACAGAGCATTGACCTTTGAAATTTGAAAAAACCACAAATTGGAAAACGAATATTTTCAGAGGCACATACAGTTTCGGAGTGTCCTGCTCCCTCTTTCAGTCTTGGATTGAGTCATGCTGTTTTCAACCTTTCTCGTATTGGTGACTGTGCCCATGGTGGTAATGTAATTATTGCACATAGTCTTTGCAGTATTTTATCTTGAACGATGCAAGCTGAAAATATTGATGTGATTTAGAAAAACAACACTGATCCCTGTACCTTCCTCCCAGGTGTGGTTATAGTGAAAATATTGATTTATTTTTCAGCTTCCCTTTCGATTCCTACTACCTGGCAATTTCAGTACTCATAATCCTTTGTGGACAGGTGGTACATATGGTTTCAGAAGGGGAAATATAGTAGAAAATATCAACAGTATTCCACTGTAATGAAGAGACAGTGACCTTTCATAATATCCATAATAACTTACTTGCTACAGACTAAGCTCTGCTCTTCCGGCACTCATTTAGATTTTGTATGGTCAGTTAAACTAGGTTAACTTTTTTTGAGTATCACGAACTCAAAAAATTGTTCAGCTGACTTTTCCAAAGTATGTGAATGGTTGGTCTTGGATCTTAGCTATAATGGCGAGGAGATACATGATGTGAAGTATCTTTTACCATAATCTTACTCTCCACCATTCTGGTGGATTGCTACCATCCATTAACTTTTGCATTAGAATTTCTTTTTCGACTGCCAGCCTGCCTTTTTTTTACCTTATTGCCATCTGCTTAATTAGACACCATGCCTACTCCACAGGCCAGCACAGGTTTTGGAAATGCCTTAGATGGCAGATTTGTTGCATTGGTTGTGCAATTTTTTGTCAACTCTATACCCTTTTCAGATAATGGCTTAATGAAATTGATTGGCACTTAATCAACACATTAAAGAACATTTAAAAAATGGCTTATAACTATGACTAACTACAACACTGGAAAGATTATGATGATAAAATGTTATACAGACACAGTGGCCATCGAAATTGCAACCTAGAATTTTTCCATATGGTAATTCTTTCTTGGTGAACCATCCTAATGCAGAGCTGATAGTTTAGTCACCTTGTCCCTAAATGATTAAAAATCCACTTCACAACAATATTCATTGGAGTGAACCTCACCTTTTTCCCTCAACACTTCCTAGGGCTAAATGGTATGCCTCGACGATATTCAGACTACCCAGATGCCTACACAACGTGAAATGTCGTATCTTCAATTGGTTCATCAATCTCCCTAATCGCAGTATTAGGATTTATCATAGTAGTATGAGAAGCTCTGACATCCAAACGACCAGCTCTATTCTCTCTATTCATACCAACTTCTATCGAGTGACAACACAACTTCCCACCAGCAGATCACAGATACATAGAAATCCCCCTAACAGCTAACTATCTAAAATGGCAGATCATTGCATAGGACTTAAGCTCCTAATAGGAAACATAATTTCTTTTAGAAACAATGGCAACATGAAAAGCCCTTAACCTACAAGACGCAGCATCCCCTCTTATGGAACAGCTAATTTTCTTCCACGATCACGCAATACTAGTTCTTATTCTAATTACCACCTTAGTAGGGTTCATGCTATCATCACTATTCTTCAACTCCTTAACAAATCGCATCCTACTAGAACACCAAACCATCGAAACAATCTGAACAATTCTACCTGCAATTATCTTAATCTTTATCGCCCTCCCGTCGCTACGCCTCCTATATCTACTAGACGAAGTAAACAACCCTAGAGTAACTTTAAAAGCTATCGGACGACAATGATATTGAAGATATGAATATTCAGATTTCACACAAATCAGGTTCGACTCATACATAGTCTCAAGAAAAGACATCTCAGAAAGAGAATTTCGACTCCTAGAAGTGGATAATCGAACAATCTTACCCATAAACACCCAAATTCGAGCTCTAATTAGAGCAGGAGATGTAATCCACTCGTGAACAGTCCCAGCCCTAGGGGTAAAAGCAGACGCAGTTCCGGGCCGACTCAACCAAATTAGGTTCCAAATTAACCGACCAGGCCTATTCTACGGACAATGTTCAGAAATTTGCGGGGCTAACCACAGATTCATACCCATTGTCGTAGAGAGAACTTCAATTAAATCCTTCTTAAACTGAATCTCATCTAACAGTGATAACTCATTAGGTGACTGAAAGCAAGTGTAAGTCTTTTAAACTTACAATAGTAGTTACGCCTACTTCTAATGATTAAAATTAGTTAAAACATAACACGAGCTTGTCAAGCTCGAATTATTACAAAGTAATATTTTAAAATCCCTCAAATAGCCCCCCTATTATGATTAAATCTTTACTTATTCTTCACAGCGATACTAGCTTTAATTATTATCTCAGGATACTTTATCAAAACACCTATTAAAATTGACTCCCATGTGACTCCTATAAAAACAAACCAAGCAAATTGAAAATGATAACAAACCTATTCTCAAGATTTGATCCAATCTCCAGAATTAACCATCTGTCTCTAAATTGAGCATCAACAATACTAGGATTATTATTTATTCCCTACCCATTCTGAGCTATACCTTCGCGCTCCTCATTAATGTGGTCCTCAGTAACCACATCTCTACACAAAGAATTTAAAACCCTTCTTGGGCCCACTAACCCAGGAAGAACAATCATATTTGTCTCTCTATTTAGATTCATCGTCTTCAACAACTTTTTAGGACTTATACCGTACATCTTCACCAGAACAAGACACATGTCAATAACACTATCCCTAGCCTTACCTTTATGAATAGCATTTATACTCTTCGGATGAATCAATCGAACTCAACACATATTCGCCCACCTAGTTCCAGCCGGAACCCCGGGGCCCCTCACACCAGTCATAGTACTAATTGAGACCATTAGAAACGTAATTCGCCCTGGAACTTTAGCCATCCGGCTAGCAGCCAACATAATCGCCGGACACCTCCTTTTAACACTTATAGGAAATACTGGGCCCCACTTAAGCCACACAGCTGTATCGATACTAGTACTAGCCCAAATCCTTCTCCTTATTCTAGAAGCAGCAGTTGCTGTAATCCAATCCTACGTATTTGCCGCCCTAAGAACCCTCTATGCTAGAGAAGTAAACTAATGCCAAAACACGGACACCATGCCTACCACCTAGTAGACGTCAGACCATGACCCCTCACCGGATCGATTAGAGCCATAATACTTACGACAGGACTTGTAAAATGATTCCACCAATTTAACATAGACCTTTTAATTCTAGGGTTCATCGCAACATTACTAACAATAATCCAATGATGACGAGATATCACACGAGAAGGAACGTATCAAGGCCTTCACACATCAAAAGTAGTCAACGGCCTCCGATGGGGAATGATTTTATTTATTGCCTCTGAAGTTCTATTTTTCTTTTCTTTCTTCTGAGCTTTTTTCCACAGAAGACTATCCCCCACAGTAGAACTAGGGACATGCTGACCACCCGCAGGAATTAATACCTTTAACCCATTCCAGATCCCTCTTCTAAACACAGCAATTTTACTAGCCTCTGGGGCTACCGTGACTTGAGCTCATCACGCACTTCTTGCCTCCAATCACACCCAGGCCCTCCAAAGCTTAGCACTCACTGTCACCCTAGGCATATACTTCACAGCCCTGCAGGCCATAGAATACTACGAAGCTCCCTTCACAATCGCAGACTCTGTTTACGGGTCAACATTCTTTGTGGCCACAGGGTTTCACGGGCTCCATGTAATCATTGGGTCCTGTTTCCTCCTCGTATCTCTATATCGAATATACATGTGCCACTTCTCATCAGCCCACCACTTTGGCTTCGAAGCAGCCGCCTGATACTGGCACTTCGTAGACGTAGTATGACTATTCCTCTATATCTCAATCTATTGATGGGGAGGATAACCAAATGACTATCTAGTATAATTAGTACAATTGACTTCCAATCAGTTAGTCTGGTATTTCCAGGATAATCAATGCTAATTGCAATTACCCTAATCCTCATCATTCTGATCATCTCAACAGCAGTCATACTCATCTCCACCCTTCTAGCAAAAAAAACTATTGCAGACCGAGAAAAAAGATCCCCGTTCGAATGCGGATTCGACCCAAAAGGATCCGCCCGGCTACCTTTTTCCCTACGATTCTTCTTAATCGCTATTATCTTCTTAATTTTCGACGTAGAAATTACCCTCTTACTCCCTCTAACTACTATCATTACCTTTGCGAACGTAAAAACATGAACCGTAACAGGCCTATTCTTCCTCCTTATCTTGCTCCTGGGATTATATCATGAATGAGCACAAGGGGCCCTAGAATGATCAGAGTAAGAGATCATAGTCAACTATGATATTTGATTTGCACTCATAAGGTGCTCCAAGGAGCTGATCTTAGTTGAAAAGCGAACGTCGCACCTAGTTTCGACCTAGGCCTCGGTGGGCACACCTTCAATTAATTAGTTAAAACCAAATAGAGGTATACCACTGTTAATGGTACCATTGAACTCAAGTTCTAACTAAGGGAAAAACAAGAAGGAGAGGAAGCTTCTAACTTCAGTCTCAGGCGGTTAAACTCCGTCTTTATTCCTAGGTTTTTATAGTGTAATTAACACACTACATTTTCATTGTAGGGCTAAAGGTACCAGTCCTTTTTAAAACACTCAAGGGCGAACCCGCCTCCTCCACAGCTTCAATGTGACGCTCACAGTATTAAGCTTCTTAAGTTTAGATAATTAAAAGCAACCCCACCAATCAAACCAGTAAAATCACTAAATAAGTTTTAATTCTATTTTCCTGTACAGATTGAAGATAACCAGAAGATTTCATTAAAGTTCTATAGATACCCTGTCCGCCGTAATATTCAGACCAGCCTCCATCCCCTAGCTGAGAGTAAATAGAGCCGCCCCCTAAAACCTTCCGCCTGACACCAATAGTAGAAAGCAAGGGTATAAACCATATAGAACCAGAAAACACAACCACAGGATACAACCTTAAAGATTTAAGCTTATAGTTTTCTACTATCAAATTCAAAATATACCCAACAAAGCCCCCAATCAAACTAACAATTAAAGCAAGCAATTTCACAGAGAGGGTCAAACAAATTATAACAGGAGCTGGAAACACAAGCCAAGAAACAGCAGCGCCACCCATCACAGCCCCAGCTCCCAATCCAAGCATAGGCCAAGTCATTAAAACATCAGAGTCACTTACTGAAGAAATTGAACTTAAATTATAATCCCCACTAAGCCTATAGTAAACCAAACGAAACCTGTAACAAACAGTGAGACCAGTGGCCAAAGCCAACAATCAAAAACTAACCTCATTTAGAGGATTTAAAAAAGCTACTTCTAAAATTAGATCCTTAGAATAAAACCCGGCTAAAAAAGGAAAACCACAAAGAGCAAGATTAGCTAAATTAATACACATCACCCTAATAGGCATAAAATTAACTAACCCCCCTATTATTCGGATATCTTGATAATCCCCAACCCTATGAATAATAGACCCAGCACACATGAATAAAAGAGCTTTAAACAAGGCATGAGTTAACAGATGAAAAAAGGCCAAAGTAGACCAACCCAGCCTTAAGATAGTAATTATCACACCCAATTGACTCAAAGTAGAAAGAGCAATAATCTTCTTCAAGTCGGTTTCAAAATTGGCCCCTAGCCCAGCTATAAACATGGTCAAACACCCTAACAAAAGCAATAAAGTTCTAGCAAAAGAAGACATCAATCTAGGACTAAACCGAATTAAAAGGTAAACTCCGGCAGTAACTAATGTCGAAGAGTGAACTAGAGCAGAAACAGGAGTCGGAGCTGCCATCGCAGCAGGAAGTCAAGCAGAAAATGGAATTTGAGCCCTTTTAGTCATAGCCGCTAACACAACCAAAAAAATAACATATCTTCTAGCGAGGGACTCTCCACCGACATAAAAATAAAAATTCCAGCCCCCTAAACTCAACATTAGAGAAATACTAAGTAAAATAGCAACATCACCAACCCGATTTGATAAAGCAGTTAACATCCCAGCACCAGCAGATTTCTCATTCTGATAATAAATGACTAACGCATAAGACACCAACCCCAAACCATCTCAACCCAACAGAATACTAATCATATTAGGACTAATAATTAATAAAAGCATAGAGAGAACAAACCCTAAAACCAAATACATAAAACGCCCAATATTATAGTCACCAGACATATAACCACCCCTATAATATAAAACTATAGAAGAGATAAAACAAACAAAAGATATAAATATCATTGACATTCAATCAACAATTAAAGCCATCTCAACGCTAGCCCTATTAATCCTTACCAACTCCCAATCCAAAAAGTAACAGCTACCCGAAAAAAGCAAGCTCAAAGAAACAACTAAGCTGACAACAGACACAATCAACAAAAACACCATACTCCTCAAATTCATTTTATTATTCCACAACACTGCCTAAAATAAAAAATTATATCTTTGGATCCACAAACCAACATTTTATTTAAACTATTTAAGCTTTTAACAAACCAAAATTGAACCCTTCAACACTAAAATATTTAAAGGCAACCAATGAAGCATTAAAACTAAATACTCCCGCACCTTACCAGAACAACAAGAAAACAAAGCTCTAAAATACTTCCCATGCTGACTTAAAGAAAACATATAAAGCCTATAAGCAGCCCTTAAAAAAGAGAGAAGAGCAACGGGAAGCATCGCCAGCAACGCCCAAGAGACTACACTTAAAATAAGACTAATCTCACCCAATAAATTGACTGAGGGAGGCGCAGCTATATTACCGGCTCTCAATAGAAATCATCACAAAGCTATAGTAGGCATAAAGTTAAGTAAGCCCTTTCTAATTAGCAATCTTCGTCTCCCTAGACGCTCATACACCATATTAGCCAAACAAAATAAACCGGAAGAACAAAGACCATGGCCCACCATTACAGACACAGCACCAGATAGTCCTCACCACCTGAAAACACTAAGGCCGCATAAGACCAGCCCCATATGTGCCACAGAAGAGTAAGCAATTAAAGCCTTGATGTCAGTCTGACGGAGACAAATGAAACTTACAAAAATTCCCCCTAACAGGCCCACCGAGACCCACAATCACCTGAAAGTCAAAGCTGAATAAACAAAAAGAGGACACACACGCACCAAACCATACCCCCCCAATTTTAACAGAACACCAGCCAAAATCATAGATCCAGCCACAGGGGCCTCCACGTGAGCCTTAGGCAACCACAAATGAACTAAATAAACTGGAAGCTTTACAATAAAAGCTATAACCCTACAAAGGTACCAAACCCCCAGGAGCCTCATCCTGCCATCAGGAACCAAAGATAAACCAAAAGTCACAGAGCCTCCACCTCTGTACAAACTCAAAATAGAAATTAACAAAGGCAAAGACCCAAATAAAGTATAAAATAACATATACACACCTGCCTGTAGTCGCTCAGGCTGGTACCCTCATCCCAAAATTAAAATTATAGTAGGAATTAAAGAACTCTCAAAACACACATAAAATATTAAATAATCAAGACAAGAAAAAGTTAACACCAGACTCAACAGCAAGAACACATTAACAGACAGAAATACCATATCAAAATCCTTAAAATTTTCAACCTTCTGACTCCTTCTGACAACAAGAGCCATAATCCAAAACCTCAGTAAAATTAAAATGTATCTAATATAATCCAAACCAAGCCCGAGACCTAAACAAGAAAAAGAGAACCCATTAAGTGAATAGACCCCAAATACAAAACTAGCCACAAACAAAGACACCTGCACAGCTAACCAACTATCAGTCACCAAAATTATCAACAAAACCATCAAAATAAACTTTAACATCTTAAAACATTAAAACTCCCAAAATTATCGCTGCCATGACTCCGAACGATAGAAACAAGAAGAGCAAGAGCCAAAGCCCCCTCACAAGCAGCAAGAGTAAGAAAAAACAACACAAAGTACAAGTCTCCTCCTAGATGACTGAAAGCCTGGGCCATAAACCAAAAAATATTTACTATAATAAACTCTAAACTCAACAGTACATTTAATAAATGCTTCCGCTTGCCCACAAAAGCCAACAAGCCACAACACAAACAAAACAAAGGAACGTAGAGTCAAAAATTGAAAATTGTCATTAGTTTCAATAGTTTAAATAAAATAATGGTCTTGTAAACCGTAGATGAATTCTTGTTCTTGAAGCTCAGAAAGAAGAAATCACTCCCATCCTTAGTCCCCAAAACTAATATTTTGCATAAACTACTTTCTGCATCAACACACTCATTCTGTCTTCTTTTTTGCTAATATCCTCTTCAATTTGCTTCACTCGCATGACACACCCACTCGCCATGGGGCTGACCCTAATCCTCCAAACTATTTTAATCTGCGTATCTGCGGGCCTCTTATCTAAATTCATATGATTCTCTTATATTCTATTTTTAATTTTCCTTGGGGCCACACTAGTCTTATTTATTTACGTAGCCTCCCTTGCCTCAAACGAAACGTTCAAGCTATCAATTAAAATAATCTCAGCCTTTATTCTCCCCCTATCGATAGCACTCATCCTACCTCTCACAGACCAAATAATAACTCCTACTAAAGACTCCGCAGAACTCTCATTCCTAAGGAGCCTCCAAGATATTCAATCAACACAAATAACAATCAGGCACATATACAACCCCACTACAGCTACACTTACAGGTATAATCATCTTATATCTTTTATTAACCCTTATCGTTGTAGTCAAACTAAGATCAACTTTCTCTGGACCCCTCCGAACATCCTAATGACAGCACCAATACGAAAATCACACCCCCTATTTAAAATCGCCAACGGAGCCCTAGTTGACTTACCCACCCCAGCTAACATCTCTATTCTATGAAATTTTGGCTCTCTTCTAGGTATATGCTTAGTAGTTCAAATCGCAACAGGACTATTTTTAGCGATACACTACACAGCAAACGTAGATTTAGCATTCTCAAGAGTAGCTCACATTTGCCGAGACGTAAACTATGGGTGACTCCTACGAACAGTCCACGCCAATGGCGCTTCCTTTTTCTTTATTTGCTTATATAGACACATCGGACGAGGAATCTACTACGGATCATTCTCGTATTGGTGACTGTGCCCATGGTGGTAATGTAATTATTGCACATAGTCTTTGCAGTATTTTATCTTGAACGATGCAAGCTGAAAATATTGATGTGATTTAGAAAAACAACACTGATCCCTGTACCTTCCTCCCAGGTGTGGTTATAGTGAAAATATTGATTTATTTTTCAGCTTCCCTTTCGATTCCTACTACCTGGCAATTTCAGTACTCATAATCCTTTGTGGACAGGTGGTACATATGGTTTCAGAAGGGGAAATATAGTAGAAAATATCAACAGTATTCCACTGTAATGAAGAGACAGTGACCTTTCATAATATCCATAATAACTTACTTGCTACAGACTAAGCTCTGCTCTTCCGGCACTCATTTAGATTTTGTATGGTCAGTTAAACTAGGTTAACTTTTTTTGAGTATCACGAACTCAAAAAATTGTTCAGCTGACTTTTCCAAAGTATGTGAATGGTTGGTCTTGGATCTTAGCTATAATGGCGAGGAGATACATGATGTGAAGTATCTTTTACCATAATCTTACTCTCCACCATTCTGGTGGATTGCTACCATCCATTAACTTTTGCATTAGAATTTCTTTTTCGACTGCCAGCCTGCCTTTTTTTTACCTTATTGCCATCTGCTTAATTAGACACCATGCCTACTCCACAGGCCAGCACAGGTTTTGGAAATGCCTTAGATGGCAGATTTGTTGCATTGGTTGTGCAATTTTTTGTCAACTCTATACCCTTTTCAGATAATGGCTTAATGAAATTGATTGGCACTTAATCAACACATTAAAGAACATTTAAAAAATGGCTTATAACTATGACTAACTACAACACTGGAAAGATTATGATGATAAAATGTTATACAGACACAGTGGCCATCGAAATTGCAACCTAGAATTTTTCCATATGGTAATTCTTTCTTGGTGAACCATCCTAATGCAGAGCTGATAGTTTAGTCACCTTGTCAGCTAAGTATAGATGAGGCAGTGGTTTGTTTGATACACTTAAAACATTGGTGTTATTGAAAAAACATTGGTGTTATTGGAAAATGGACAAGTTTTTCTTATATATGTTACTAAATTGCAGTACTGATGTGAGAATAAAGCGTAGTTTAATTTGTGTTCAGATTTTTCATCTCTCCATGTAGGTGTACAGAAAATAGTCTTTCCTCTGTAGGTTGTTTTAAAATACGTAATTTGTTGTTTATCAGTGCCTGAGGCTTGTGAATTATTGCAGAGCATCAGAATCAGTTGTTCTTAAGTTTCCATGAGTTGAATTACTTGCATCTGGAGATGTTTTGTTCAGTTTACACAAAACCTTGTAAAAATGTGAGACTTGATGCTCTTAGGTTTTAGAGACTTAGTTTTCGCTACATTTTATACATCTCACACTGGCTCTATTTTTTTATAATAGGGTAATAGTGTGAAAAAGTTTTGATATGGTTTGTATGACTAAGCAGTTGTTTGGTAAATTAGGCAAATAACTGATAATCTTACTTGACCAGTGGCACCTAAAAAGCAGTTGTAGTTTTTTACTTATTTTATTTTTTTTATATCTTGCACGCCTGTCATCCCATGCCCTCTTGTAACTTAACAATAATCTCATGCCCCCTTGTAACTTGACTATTAGAGAAAGAAATTCATAATGCCTGTATGTGGAAATGGAAATATGGCAGAGAATGAACTCAAATCTAAGTTCCTGCAGTTTAAATCAAGTAAGCAATAATGAGGTTCTTAATTCAAAAGTTTTTATGTATCCTGTCACTTGTTGGCTTGACATTTCAAGTACACATCCTGCGTTGCAATGGATTTCTACAAGTTCAAACTTGGGGTCTTTTCCAATTGTTTTTCACATAAGTGAAGATGGCAACTTTAAGTTGTTTAGCCTTGTCATTTTGTTGCCTTATTACCATGATTATTTAGATTGATTAGACTATCAGTGCAATTTTGTTTTACACTTTATTAAAATTGGTTAGGCTATATAGTTTTGTTTTACCTTTTTTTGCTTGTAAAAACACCTGTCCAGTTAGTGTATCAGTTATCCAAAACAAAAGTTTCAAAGAAATTGTCATAATCCTTTAATATTTTTATCCAATTAAAGTGGCAATATATGAAATAAGTTAGAATGCTAGCTTAGTGGTCTGGTTTAAATTATTTGTTATTATTTATAAATAGCACAAGAACAGTTTCAGTTATTTTCATCTGACATTGTTTGTCACCATAAAATTAATATTTTCATCCTAAGTCACTGAGGTATTACTTAATTAAATTTGCATTGCAGCATGTGTATTTAGTAGGTGTGACTTTTACATGCGAAATGTAAAATAGTAGTAGTGATCATGTAATTACTGATAACCACAAAATACACATTTTCATAACTATATTTCACCAGCTCATGATGATGATGATGTATCAGATTTTCTTGACAACATTTGACATGAGACAAGCATATCCTGTTTGAGAACAAATTTGTTGTAGGTCATAAATGCCATTTCTGATTGTACAAACAAGTTTCATCTTGGCCATTCTGTCATTACCCTTCCACAGTAGCCATAGTAGTAAATGAAGTGATGAAGCCTTTGGATAAAAAAAAATTTCAGACAGGTACTAAGTATTGTTTCTTGCAAAGTAAGAGGTTTTATGCTAGCTATTCTTGTCCTGGTTGGTAGAGGTACTGGGAGATGCATTCATTTTGTGGTGATTGTTAAAGGTACCGAGAGATTCATTCAACTTAAGTGTAGTTTAGTATTTCAAACTACCTAGTCTACCACTTGTCTAATGTGTTGATTAATTATACAGAACTGTATAGAAAATTTCCCACAGTTTAGCCTTTATCAAAGAACTTAAAATAATTCCTTGTCTTGTGAACCTTAACAATGAAATGTTCAATATGATGATCCATTTTCTGCTGGTTCTCAAGGTAGTGAGCCATTAATTAAAATTTTATTAAAGTTTTACATTAACATTCCTGTAGAGCCAATACAACTAGAACCACAGTGAAAACAACTTTAATGTAAACTTTGGTCAAAATACTCATCAAATTTTTGCACCACAGGGAAAAGAAACTTATATCAGTTATAAATATACATATATTTAACCAAAATACTCGGCAAAATCATAGTCTTCACCACATGTTAAACTATCCACTCCTTCCAATAACCCATCTATTCTTTTAACGTTCCTGTTCTTTTCTTTTCGTGCTTTCTTCATCATTTTCTTCTGAAACTTCTCCAATGACATTTCTTCGGGATTGAAAGTAGGCAACTGTGTTTCCCATCTTGCTTTTTTCTCTTCTGGTTTGGTTTTATCTTCAGGCTGAGGTTTCAAATCTATACATACTTCTTTACCAAGCTGAAATACAATAGAATATTTATTATATATTTGTCCAGTTATTTGTTGCTTAGATACTGTCAATAGGCCTACATGTTATATATGAACTGCCAACATTTTTACGACTAATCCACAAAAAAATATTCTTGTAACTCAACAATATCAAGGCATATGCCATCTAAAACAGGCCTCTCCCATTATTTACCAAATCGTTCTTACAAGATGATTTTACAACATACATGCTTTTATTTTTACAGGTTCTGATCTGGGTGCCAACAAGCTGCCTTATGAAGTAACAATTTGGTTAAGGAGTATAAATAGTTAGGTACGGCCTAAGAAGATCATGGACATGGTTAAGGAGTATATAGTCAGGCACAGAATAAGAGGAACATAGACAATCATAATGATTATAATCAAGTAGGCGAACAACCTGCAAGCAGCAAAGGTACACCACCAACAAGGGTTTGAAGAGGTCTTTAAACCTAGTGCCCTCTCCGTATGCACGAACTTGTACAGGATCATATGGACATGAAGAATATAACCACATTTATGGGAGAGGAAGAGCAGATGGGTTCCAAATGGAAGTTTAAACCTTAATGACCCACCCCTGCCAATTTAGCAAAGGTAAGGATTCCCTGTAGAATCCTTAACAATTGTAATACGCAATCCATAGAGAAGCAGGCGGGTCCCCTTAATGATGGGCTATATAGTTAAGTAGATACCGCAACTGAGAATACATCTGAACTATGAAAAAACATTATGAAGTACTAATCCTAAACAAAAGTAACAATGAGGTCCCACAGACTGTATCATGGGTTGGTATCACAGCTCCTTGGTCTCAGCATCACATCCTCAGCTACTACTAAGGCTCCTCATTCTCCAAAAACATTCTCAATAATGGTGAAAAATTACTTGACCATCCTCATCTTCTGGGTCTTGTTAGATATCTTGAAAATGACACCAACCCAATCAAGACTCTCGTGCTGCAGTGTACAAGAGTCATACCTGGTTCTTCGATAAGGCTGAGGACTGCTAGAAGACTCGGGCAATTTTCATTGTCTGGTGGTGCAAGGCTGCAACATCTTGGAAAAGGCTCAGCTCCCTGATGGGCAAATTGACAGCATACAAAGCAAACCCAAAGTGAAACAGCAGTTGCATACATATTAAATGATGGTAGTTAGGGTTAACCAGAGGCTGACATTGCTTGAAGCTTAAGACCTAGTCCTCTCATAACTTGATTCAGATGTCTTTGAAAATACCTATGATCTTCGAAGGAAAATCATGAACGAGGAAGATGCAAGTCAACAGCACAGTGGAAGTTGGCGGAATGGCTACTGTAAATGATGGCACTACTGAATTTGAAAGACCACTGTCCAAGGCAAGGATGAATGATGATGATGAGTGAACTGTATTAGACAGTACAGCAGAAGTAACATGTATAAAACAACTCAACACTAGAAGACATTATATTCCTGGTAAGGCAGAAATCAGAGGACCCTCCAATAATGCACTAACAGCAGGCATTACAGTTGTCCCTTAACTGAAAAATGAAACACTGACCCTGAAACAGAAGAAGAATCAGAAATACTCGGGTAAAGAAACCATGGCAAAGGCGAATCACTGGATGGCCCATGGGAGATGCTGAAGAAAAGAAAAAATTGGGAGATGCTGAAGAAAAGAAAAAATTGAAAGAGACAAACCAAGATAACTTTAGGGCAGTTGGCAATAGGTGAAGACTGCATTAGAGACCGAGATTAAAAGTGTACAAAAATGCGGGTTTTGCCTTCTGCTGGTTTGGTTACCTAATGTCACATCAACCAACTACAAGTGGATCACCTGCCAACCTGTCATTCCAGGAGGTGAAAATGATCTTTGGTACGACCTGAAGATGATGCATGAAACAGTAACAAGTTGCTGCTATTAAAACCTCTAGGAGTGTCATGTTAAGAAGCAAATGTCTAGGTATAAGTGAATCAATATAAGTTGTGGTTAATGTTAAATTTGTTGTTTGTTATTTTGTAACATGAGCCTATACCACATTTCAAATTTTAGCTTCAAGTTTCTAATAAACACCTAACTATCAATTCCATTTTTTATAAACTTCTCCATCCAAAGCTATTAATTCCATCTTTTATAAACCTCTCCATCCAAAGCAATTCCATTTTTTATAAACTTCTCCATCCAAAGCTATTAATTCAATCTTTTATAAACCTCTTCATCCAAAGCTATGTTCTTTCCCTGACCCTGGCATAAGTTTCTCATTGCTGTCTAAATGTCATTCATTACCTTTACAACTAGCTTCACAAGAATCTTCCTTCACTCAGCTGTCCTTCAAAATTTTCAAATAGACAGATCCAGACTAGTTGGCTGCATCACCTTAGCAAACTAGTTAGCTGTATTACCTGAGCAAGAATAAAGAAGTTACATCAAATGAACTAGTGTTGAATCAGAGGTGCCGTTACACTGAATTTATAAGACAAGCACATTTGGAGCAGGAGGACAGTTCTTAACAATTGCTAAAAACAAAACTGTTCCAATACAGTATGGGATTTCATCAACCAGCACAACACTGCTTAAGGACAGAGCGTAAACAGACAGTGGAAAACAAAAAAAATTATGCCCCCCTTCTTAACATAATTACAAAATAAACTCTTCCCTGGATCTGATGATAGAAAATGGAGTATATATAAAATTTAGGCCAAAGGCCAAGCACTAGGTCCAAACTCTCTTCCCTGGATCTGATGACTGAATGGAATGGAATATAGAATTTAGGCCAAAGGCCATGCACTGGGACCTAGAGTTCATTCAGCGCTAAAACGGAAATTGGCAGTAGAAAGGTTTGAAAAGTGTACAGTAACAACAACAAAACCTTGCAGTCGCACCACGAAACAACTCAATGGAGACTGTGGAAAGAAACGTAAAAGAAAGAGAACATAAATGAAGGTACAGTCAAAGGAGTGAAAGGGGTTGCAGCTATGGGCCGAAGGAACGCTGCAAAGAACCTTGCGTATTCTTTGATAGAAAAAAAAAAAAAGTTTGTATATTCCCATGAGATAACTGTGATGTACACAGACCCAGGGAAGTTGAATGCCATCAAAAAGTTTCGATGTGCAAGAGGAAACTCTTTCTGGTATTAGCAAAACAAACAGTTACTGCTGTTGTTCATGAACTTCATTACTTGAACAAAAAGACTAACCCTATGTCCTATGGCTAATGCCAGAAAGCTATTTTTACTTTTACTCCCTATACATGCTCCTTTTTGTCAGCATCTCCCAGTTGTTTCAGTCATACTAGATACTACCTAAATTCTACTGCCTGCCAGCTTCTCTGCCTCTCAATTGTAATCCCAAACCTCACAAAACATAGCTGCATAAGTACTAGCTCAAGTGATTCCTGTTAGTTACCAATATTTTATTAAGCTAAATATGAGACAAAAATTTTGTACAGTGGCCAGTAATAGGAACAAACAATTGAAGCTCCAGCTTGTGTGATCAAAAGAATTCCTGTTCATTAACCTGACCATGCCCACTTCAGTTCTTTAAATAGGAGGGCCACTCCATGTGTCAACACTTCATAGCTCACATGAAATGAAAAGTCCTTAGAATCACAATCTTAGGAAAACAAGAACATGAAAGTCTCCCACCTTTTAGGAGGAATTTTTCCTTGAGAGAATCTCCAAAGAAAAATCAAGATCACAATATGGTACACATGAAAATTATGCAGGGAAGGCATATGTCCTTGCGAACACAAAATAAAACTTTCAAAACATTCACCAAATAAAAAAAAAAAGATTTTCATTGTGAAGTGAAGCAAGCATACCAACCAGCCTAGTGAAGAACCTTTGGTGAAAATCTGCCCTCATTTGTAACTAACATCCTATTACTCAAACACTACTTATTTATGATTACTGTTATTCAGTAGATGAAACCTATTCATATGGAACAAGGCCACAGGGGGCCACTGACTTGAAATTCAAGCTTCCAAAGAATATGGTGTTAGGAAGAAGTAAGAGGAAGTAAAGGAAAATACAGAAAGAAGAGATACCACTTATTATAAAAAAGATAATGTATCAAAATGTAAGGAGAATAACACTAGGGCAGTAATGCATTGCATTTTTGCCTGAACTTCTGAAGTTCCAATTGCATGACATCCTATGGGAGGCTGTTCCACAGTCCAATGGTGTGAGGAATAAAGGACCTCTGGAACTGAGAAGTTCGACAACGAGGCACATTTACTGCATATTGAAGTCGCTGTTCAGCGAACCTGGTTGCTCTCAGCAGATAAAGGGGATTGGGGATCAATTGTGAATGTGAACGTCTCTGTTGACATACAACTTACGAAAAAGTGACAAAAAATAAAAAAGACCATCTGTTGATGGTCTTAGTCATAACTACATACTATTACTAGGAAAAAGAAACCTACCACCTCGAATCACTCTATCTAAAAGAGATAAATCTCTGGTACAAGCAGACATCCACACCGGAGAACAGTATCCCAGTAAAGGAAGTACAAATGACCTAAAACAGTTTGCATTGATTTTACCACTCTTATAAATGTGAAGCCTTGCAAACAATGCCTCAATTTTTGTGCAGCATTTGCCAATATTTTATCATTAGATATTTCTCAAACAGTAGATGCAAGTCAAAAGTTACACCTAGAACAGTTAAAGCTTCAGAATCATTCGGCAAAGTTCCATCCACCTGAAGCAGAGGATGGAGTGAGAAATCTGTACAAGATCTGCTAATCAATAGTGTTTTTGTGAGTTTAGCCTCATATCAGCTTTACTTTCACAACATTTGAAGTTTTTTAAAGCTCCATGGGAACACAGCAAACATATGAATTTTTCCACATTTATAACAAGATTAAAACCATCATGCTTACCAATCCAGACGTTTCCTCTTGATCATCATCTTCCTCCATGTCACTACATTCATCATAATTAACTTCCATTTCATTAACTGGACCTAAGGAGCTCACTTTCATGGTAGTTGATGGACGGTGCAGAGGCAACTCTTTTAGTAATGACCCTTCATCATCTCTTAAACTGTCAATATCAAATTCTGCACTTAGTTCTTGAGTCAATGATGCTCCAACTTGTTCTGAAGACGTTTCTGGTGGCTGTGTGTAGTACTTTATAACACCGCTGTAAAGATCATAAACATTCACTGTTCATTCTGTTACCTAATTACACTGAACATCATACTACAATCCCTTTAAAATAAAAGATAGGGGTGAACACTATTATACCAGAACTTTTCTAGATGCAAGTTACACTTAAATACTGTACAGGTCTATATACTGTTTTGTCCATAAGAGCCACTACTACCAAATTCCAGTCATGTATACTGTTTGGTCAATAAGTACCGCTACTTACGAATTCCAGTCATGTAGAAGTCTGCGAGCAGCTCCCTCTTTATCAGGTATTCCCTGCTTCTTGAGTTTACCAAATCGTTTTGCAAGCAATGCCAGAAAATCATCTGTAGACTTGTAATCAGCTAAACGATAGTGAATCATCAACTGGAAAAATAGTTACTCAATTAAATTTTGGCAAAGATAATGTAATTAATGATAACTGAACTAATTTATGAAAATATGCAGAATACAGACACATATGTAGAAACCATCCTACCAGAAAGCCCTTATACTGTATCTACAAACTTTTTTCTAAATTACGTTTCCAATAAGGCAAATATA
Source organism: Macrobrachium rosenbergii (assembly GCA_039081455.1). NCBI lineage: Eukaryota > Metazoa > Arthropoda > Malacostraca > Decapoda > Palaemonidae > Macrobrachium > Macrobrachium rosenbergii. The sequence continues at coordinate 16,653,740 of JANJGK010000014.1, read as the reverse complement.
TTTTGTAATTTAATTGGTAATTTCTGCAGTGGTTTGAAATCTCACCTTCAACAAAATAATTAGCCTGTTCTTTACAATTATACTGCTAACCACAATGATATATACCAAATCAAAAACTAAATGTTCCCATACTAATTCAATACAACTTAGGTCAATGGCCACGCACTGGGACCTATAACATCATTCAGCGCTGAAATGGAAATTGACAGTAAAAGGTTTGAAAGGTGTAACAGGAGGAAAACCTTGCAGTTGCACTATAAATCAACTGTTAGGGAGAGGGTGAAAAGTAAGAAGAAAGAGAATAAGAATGGAAGTACTGTAAAAGGAATGAAAGGGGTTGCAGCTAGGGGCTGCATGGAGACTGCAAAGAACCTTCAGTAATGCCTAAACTGAACCACATGAAGTGCACTAACAGCAATAACCCCCTATGGGCCATATTAACTTAAAACATCCAATTATTTTCAAATGTGATGCACAGTGGTAGATATTTTCATTTTGTTTTATCAATTTACAAACTTCTATTGAATTAAAGACCATCATGAGGAGTAAAATCAATACCGAAGGCTTCTTATGGTATAAATTCTCATGGTTTGATGAATGACTTAGCAGTGGTAGATAATTTTGCAAGTAAAAGAAAAAAATTGTCAGGTAACAAGGAGACTTAGAACATGAAAACTGACAATCTCATCAACATTTGAAAATAAAATTTTTTTTAATCGATGATTTACTAAACATCAAACAACCTACATGGCTCTTATCTGCCCTCTTAAGGATAGCATCAACAGGAGTAAACAAATCTTGCAGTTCTTCAATCTTTACTGCATTCCTGAGAGCTGCAGTAGCATCATCCGCATCTTTGCCAGGTAACACAATGCCAGGGCAATCTAGCAACTTCACTTTGGAATCTAGAATAATTTCCTGCATTGACCTGAAGTTGACAAATGGTGTTAAGTACACAGTAAGAAATGGATGTTTTAAGATAAGGAAGTCTTTACTATTATAACTGGTATGTTGTTACTGTAATTATAGACATTTTCTACATAAAAATGCAGTGGCTATGCAGTAATTCATTTCAGATGAGGTAAATATGTCTCAAATGGGGAGGTGCTGATTATAATAAAGTAAATGAAAAAATCAATGTTAAAATTATACATGTAATTTATCATGACTCTTAATGACACAAATCATTTGAACTGGGGCAGATATTTCATAACCTTTACATAAAACCAACAATTTAAATAACTAAAACTAGTGCAAATCACTTTCTATAAAAATAAACTTGAAAAACTGTCTTACTTTGTAAAACCCGGTGTGGCCCCAACACCACAAGATTTACTTCTTTTCAAACTGTTGATTAAGCTGCTCTTGCCAACATTGGGGAGCCCAACAACACCAACAGTTATGGATGTCTTGATGTCTTTGTTTCGACAGTAATTTTTCATAAGCTGCATAAGAACATCTGCACCTAAGCACTTTGATGTATGCATTACACCTTCATCAATCTTCATAATCCTTGGGAAGAAAATAAGTGAAATCACTTTAGACATACATATAATACAGTACTGTACTGTATTATTAAATCATTAAAAAATAATGTTTTGACGACTATACGCACCACAAAAAATCTTTCACGTTCTTCTGTATATTGTAGTTGATGAAACGCAAAAATATTTTTCCACAAAGCTTCATAATCACATCACTATATGCAGCAAAGATGTTTTGCAATGACTTTACTGGAAAAAAATAAACACTTACTTAGCTGAGGTTTGACCAAGACGATGACCTTGTACTTGGGTACTAGACTTGAAAACTATAGTGGGGTATTCCCGTCGCAAATATTTAAGCCATTTTTCCAGGTTTTCTCTTGGTACCAAATCTGCTTTGTTTAAAACGAGAACTAACTTTTTGCTCATCTGGCCCGTCACAACAGCTTCTAACTGAGGGACACGGGTTCCCAAAGGATCTCGGGCATCTAACACTTCCAAAACAACATCGGCTGCTTCTACTACCTGGGAGGAAATTATAAATAGATCGATATTATTATCACTATTCAGAAGATAAAGCTTCATTCATAAGGAACAAGCCTACAGAGACCACTGTCCTGAAAATCAAGCTTCCACAGAATATGGTGTTCATTTGAAAGTTACAGAAGTTAATAAGAAATACTGAAAGAAGAGATCAGTTATTAAAAAGAAAATTAACTAACTTTTCCTGACCAGTAATAGAAAGCATCATTTGGAAAAGCCTGACTTTTCCTGACCCGTCTACCCTACCCATATCCAAATTCAACAGACCTTACAGAATTAAACAAGGCCATAAAAACCTTTGAACGTCTTTTAACATGATGTTCTTGCTTTACAAAAACATAATGAATTCTCACTTCTTGGCCTATCTTTTGCCTTTTCCTCATAATTTCTGGCCAGCCCTGTGAGTGAAAACTTTTAGCGTTTCCTCATTTTTTTTTATTAGTCCTCTACCTTTGCCCTTTCTCCATTTCCTGAACCTTCCAACTGGTCATTAACCAGCTACTGTACTTACATACCTACTTCTCTGACAACCTACTATATCTCATCACATGACCTATCTATCTCTCAAAATCTTCTCTTTTTCTTTGTATGTCTTCAAGGCCCAACTAACTGATTACTCACTAGATAACATTTTAAAATACATGAACAAGCAATATCTTTCCACTCTGTCCATACTTTGATAACTTATTTATTTTAACTGTCCCAAACATTGGTTTCACAATCCAATGCATACTTAAATCTGAGAGGTAACTGTTCTATGCTTTTTGGCATCTTTCTCAACTGCTAAAATAAACATAAAGACATTGATCCTTGTTGGACACGACCATTTACCATATTCTTCTGATAAATCTGCCATTTGTTAAATGAGTCTTAATAGTTCTTCCTATATCTTTGCTTGACTCTGTACATTAGTCATATGCTTTCTCATCACCCACAAATTCATATACCCCTTCACCTTCATCTGGGATTCTTCCTGTTAATGTTTTACTATAAAGCTCCCTTTTGCAGTTGACTTTCCATTCAAAAGGTCTTAAAAGAAATTATTTATTCAAGAAATTGTTCTAAACCTTTCCCTATACCTTATATTATGCTCCAGCAAACTTTTATAAACATCCCCTTTTTCCTTGCAAATATTTCCTGCAACACTACTTTTCTTCCCAATGTTCAGCTGCAAGCTCTTCGTTTACCAAACTTTCATATAATGTATTATTGTCACAACTGGTTCTTGAAGTGCTTCAAACAACTGCTTTTTACTTCAGGTGGCCATGAAGCTTTACCATCTTCTTCAACCTTAGGACTGGCTCCAAACACATAAAAAAAAAAGCATTTGGTGAATTTGTTTTAAGGGTTTGGTAACCATCATCATTGTTATTACTAATTTTTACATCAGATTTTCATTAGTTTTGTCTTTTGTACTTTTGACCTTAATTTCTATTTGGTCTAAGTTTTACATGATGCCCTTTTCCATGATTTTCCTGGCCTTCTACTAGCCATTGTCTTGCTATTTCTACAATTACTACCTCTCTGACTAATCCACACTCCTTATTGCATGTACAAAAACTACATTCCCAGCTGCTTGACACACCAACATATCTTTCCCATTTGCTATAAGATCTTCTCACTCTACTCCAGCTCCAAGTCCTTGCATTTTTAGCACAACACTTCAAAATCTCCTCTATTTTCTTTATAACTACCAATGACTGCTGTGAACAGCTATACAGGGGTTGTGTGCACATAATTTTTTGCATTGTTTACTAACAGAACAAACTTTTCCACTTAATTCATGATGTTGATAAACTTTTTCTTACTGTCTTCTCGACATTTGTTTCACAGTCTAGTACGTCTGTAAGGTATCAAATATTTTACTACTTCTGAGAACAGCCTTCTATCATAATGTGATGCTGTTCCTTCCTTTCTTTCCTCATACTTTTTCTAGACTAGAAATCCCATACTCCATGGTTTCCAATCTTGTGACAACCTCTGTATGTTTGAAGCATAGCATCACTGTTCATCCTCCCCCCTTCCCACAGCACCAACATAGCTTCTATGAATATACTCCTTCCTTTGCTTCTTTTCCAGTCACTGTAAGTTTTATCTTGAACGGATTTTCCATTCTGTTAAACCTATCTATAATCCCTAGTTTATTTGCATATACCATATATGCTCGTGCAATGTTCGATATTTAAAGACCAATTTTATGGCCAAAAATTTTGGGATCGAACATTACACGAGGTATAGTTTTGGAAAAGTGCAAGATTCTGGGACTAGGATACTCCTAGGCTTTGGATTTCCTGACAACGGAAGTCAACAAAGTAACATTTCTTTCCACAGAAGTCGACAAACTATTTTTTTTGTATAATAAAGACAATAAATATACATGTTTTACTTATCTGAGAATATTTTATTATTGTTATGTTGTTTCTATATTTATGGCTGTTCTAGGCTATAATAAGTGTAGCCTACATTTCCCAAATGTTAGAAAGTATTAGCTGCCATTTGTATTTCATCAGCTGATTTCTCTTCACTTATGATTCACAAAGAATCGTACATACTGAAGGGTACTGAGTAAAAACATTTTGAAAACTTTTGATTTAAGAAACAGTAACAAGGTAACAGAGTTAAAAGAATAGTGGAATTAGGTAGAGATTAAAAAATAGAAATGAATGGTTATTATACTGTTAATTAGTTTTAGTGGTTGAAGAGAGATTAAAGAATAAAAATGTATGATTATACTGTTTGCTAGTTACAAGCTTTTGGTAGTTATGACAAAATTATTGTAAACAAAGAAGGTTGGAAGTTTTTTTTTTCCTTCTGTTTATTATAGCTAATTTTAATGATTTGAAATAAGTATATACTGATTTTTATACATTTTATAGGCATATTCTATGCTTTTAGCTTCTTAGTTTAACCCCAATTTTTAGATGTCAGAATCTTAAACTAGGCTATGTAGCGACTTCTAAAATAGCCAAGGCTACCATCATGTTTTGATTCCAAATATATAGAAACGTAGTCTAGGCTTTTTGCCAGAATCAAAACTCGAACATTGCATCGGGTTATGCTAAAATCCTAATATACGCAGTTTTTAAAAAATGAGGGTCGAACATTGCATGGAGTCGAATATTACACAAGTATATATGGTAGGTGTTCCTAGGGGCCTCACATTCTGCATTCCTTTAACTTTCTGTTATTAAAATAAACAAAACCTAATCAGTGCCAATCCTAGATGAACACCAATATTTCTCTCTCATTTTTCTGATGCTTGCCACTGTCATCAATTTAGATCTGCATTATGGTACCACTTTGATGAGTTTTTCTATTATCCCCCATTTTTGTAATGACCATCTAATTACTTGTCATGGAACCCTAGTAAATGCCTTCTCAAGATCCCAACATATGTGATAATTCCTTCTCAAGATACATACAAATGATATAGTGTCCCCACTACATGTTAATTCTGTACTTGCTTCATTATAAAGCCAACTGCCTACATCTTCCCTACAGTATCTTCTAAACTATTTGCACCGAATTTTCAGTCATCCTTAAAGATGTGTACCTATAATCTGAATTTTCTGCCAAAGTTAAAAAAATTGGACAACCTTTGCAAGGGTTACCTGAAATCCAAAATAGCATTCCATGACACTATTAATTTCTGTTTCTCTGTGTTTATCAATTAAGTGAGAGTCACAAGGTCTTACTTTAGCAGATGGATACAGTACATGAAACTCGTGTAAGGCAGAAATCAACCATCCAAATATGGCACTGGGCTTACTTTAGTAGATAAAATGCATGAAGCTTTCTGACCAAGGCAGAAATCAGCCATAAATATGGCAACGAGAGTTACACGATCCTGCTTGATGCACAAAAGAGTATGGGCTCCCTTAACCTCTTTAGACAACATATACTCTACTGCTACCTCTGCCATGTCAGCATCAGAAAATTACTGAGTCTCTTAGAATGGGCTCGACGGCTGAACAAATACGGATGCCAACAAACATCATGACTAATACCAACTGCATATTTTTAATATTCTGAAAATTTAGATCAAAAGCAACTATATAACCTGAAAGGATATCTATCTCATGACAAACCAAACAAAAATCATCAATGTCATTATACATCTCGTCAAAATTTAACCCAACAAAAATGAGTCGACGACACTATGATATCACAGAAATCAATAAAAGTGCGAACCTACCTTTTTAAATTCTCTGTAGTATGCTCTAGCAGATCTATCATTGAGACCATTCCTTTCGTCACTCTCTTCTGATTCTTTCTTATCAAAATTTTCACCCCTCTTCTTAGCATGCTGAAGTAGTTCATTAATATTAAAATCCCTGGAAAAGATATAGTGATATATATTAAGGTGTCAACATGGAAACAGACATTCTTTAGAAATCACTATAAAACGCTGGGGTCTATTTCACCAAATACTTTACAATCTTCTTTGTCCCCACTGCTACCCCCCTAGAGCTAAGGGGTCAGTTACCTTGATGTATCTTCTCTGACTGTTTTTATAGAAAGCATCTGGCATGGCTTAAAAGATTTAGCTAAAGTTTTTACAACAGCATATACTTCACATGGCATGTATACAAGAAAAGAGGATAGAATCCTCTGCAGCTAGGTTTACAGAATATTTCGACAGTCAGAGATGAGACAGAAGTGCAAATGTGCTGAGATCTTGGGCAAAGGCTTACTAGTGTTAGCTTTTTATTTCCTATGAACATGATCAGCAGTACACCAAGCCAATGTCCAGTGAAAAAAATACACAACTCTAACCCAATCCTTATTTGTTGACAAAATGCTAACTTACAATTCCATATACTGGTTATTAATGCATGTGCAAAATAACGCAGAATGAAAAAAGATGTGGGTTAATGTCAAGTCACCATTTTGCATGGGGAATTAACTGCACTTGCACATTCTATCAAGGTAACTTTACTGTTAGTGAGTTAAGGTTTCTAATAAAACTGATCCAACTCTGTCTTGTATTAATCAAAAACATACTCTTTGACAGAAACAACTTACTAGAATCAAGAAATATCTGTGTAAATAAACCAAAACTGTATATACAGTACTGTACTTTGGCTAGGTAGTAAACTTTGGTTAATCTCAGTATCTACTTATGTACTTCTATATTTAAAGATAAAACACTTGGGCACATGCCACATTTAAAGCTTTACAAATCAATGGATTTTATTTCACATGAAAACTGGAATACAAGAAAAAAAAAAGTCCACATGCCAAACCTATTTAACACAAAGCCAAATGCAACAGTGAGAAAGGTGACCAAATTTTTGTTCTTAGATCAATATGGAACAAAAGACAAAGATCATCATTAATCATGTTTACACATTAGGTTTCCCTTGGATAAGCGATGTTATTGGTCTCGTCATTCTCTTTGCCTTATGCACTTTTTGCCTTATTCATGTCTGGAACAGACCCTCATCTACAACCTTACTCCATGGGCTTTGCCTTTTCACTGGTCTTCATGGTGTCATTTCTATGTCTACTACTAAAAATAAATGCTATTCTCCCTTCTCTACAAGTGGCCAAACCACCTCAATCTATTTTCCATCCCCTAACCAACCAACTCTTTACTATTTGTTTCTGATGCGATCCTCCAAGCATACTCACACCATGAACCTCGGCACTTTTAAGCTGAACACATTCAAAAGTTACTGAAGCCACTCTTTAGCTATCAAGACTCAACTTGCAGCCAAAGGTGGTGGTTCCATCCAGTGGGGTACAGAGTAGCCTGTGGCAACTACTGGTCTCCAAAGATCTTGCAAAAAGGTGCATGTAAAGGCCTCAGTGTGATGGTTACCAGTTTTGGAAGGACAATAGCAAAAATTTAATCCTGCAGAAGCTATCAAGTTCTTTGCAACACAAAGATTACTTGATGAAACTAATCATTCACACTTTCATAATCACCTCCTTACTCATTGCTAGATGTACCATAAACATTCACATCTACTTATACTTTTTCTTGCCACCAACAACCTTGCTGCATTTTATCCATGCTGTTGCTCTTTTTATTACTGCAGTTGCTCTTTTTCTTCAACACAATAAAATCATCTTCCATCTGTTCACTATTAGTTCTTCTTATGGATGAGAGGCATTAAAAATTCTTTACTGTATTTAAACTTTGCAGTGCTGAGCATCTCCTGTAACACAAGAAGTTCACATTCAGTACATTCACCCCCACAGTAAGAATACTATGGATCCTTTGCTTCCTTTCCTATCATCATAACATTACTTTCTGATCAGCATACAGCAACTGTCAAACGCTGCCTTGTAAACATACCTTTACAGCTTTCCCTATTGCTATGATAAACATCTGAGGGCACAATGCTGGTCTTTTAATGCACAGTAGGTCATAGGAGTTGAATGGCATCACCTTGACTCCCACTGGGGTGGTCATGAGTTCAAATCCTGTTCACGATTTGACAATTTTGTGATAACCATTCCTGTTTGCTACTCTTCCTATGAAGAAACCATTACTCTATGACCATTTCAGTAACAGAGCATGAAAATACTAATTTACTAAACAAATTAGGAATGCTATTCATCAAAAAAACTTACCCAATGTTTCTTTTCTGAGCAATTATTTGATTCTTCATCTCTTTCCTTCGTTGCTTTGCCTCTTCTAAACGCTTTAAGTGTGCCTCCTTGGATGCTCGCAAATCATCTATGACATCTTTGTAGAATGGGAGTTTTAGAGGGATGCCAGGATCTTTTGGTTCTGTAAACAAGATAAATTTATCATTTCCAATGTTTTATTCAGCATTTGAGAACTCCTATTACATGTACTATACACAAAAAAAAATGCAGGCATAAAGACTTCACTTTCCAATTTTCCTACTATCCTACAGCAATTCTTTAAGTGCTGTCTATAAATGATAAAACATAAATGCAAAATCCTAACAGAAAAAACAGTAACAGGTCATGATAAAACCATTGAAAAAGTCAAGCTGCTTCCTTGTAATCTTTACCTATGTAATTACAACTTGTTAACACAGAAAACTAGTATTCCCTCAACATGGCCTTCATGAATACCTCAAATCATTCCATACAGCTTTTGAAATGGAATACTAAACCCCCTACAACAACATGGATCAATTCTGCCACCCCCTCCAAAAAACAAAATTTACAATGATGGGGTTTCTCAATAATTAAGAGAAGATTCATACTAATCAATGGCTATTACCTACTTCCTATCTTAAAAACTGTTCCCAAGGTATTCACATACCCTACAATCTGTGTAACATTTTACTTCTAGTATGGTTTTGTAAAAAACATAATATCTACAACTATTGTATTCCTGCCTTTGACTCTGTTATTAGTGTCAAAGATGATTCAATGGAAGGAATCCACTTATATATACTTATATATGAACCCAAATAAAATGTACCTTAACCATTCTCTGAAGACTTCAACTAAGTCTCAACTTCATCTGCAAGCAATAAATGATTTTCTCCTTTGTAATTCTTGGTACTAATGGTTCAATATCATTACTAGTAACAAATTTCATAACATTTAAAAAAAAAAAAAGCTAACAAAACTTGCTACTGGTCATTTGCAAAATCTGAAAGTCAAACCTTGACCATCTCTGGCGTGAAACATCCTACCAAGTTCCAAAGTTGCATTCATCCTGATAGTAGTACCTTCCAGAGGCTAAAAAATTAAGCACTACCAAGCAAACAAATATGACATTTTTATAATAAAATACAGTTTTATATTACTTACCCAGTAATTACTTAGCTAAGAGTTTCCCTTGCCTCGGCAGCTCAAATTCAAAACAAAACAACAGCATGATCCGTGAACTCCCAGCATCCCTCAAGGTGCGATTTAAAATTTTTTTCGCAAACTAGGCCTATAAATATTTTTCCGCGAATATTTAAAAAAACTTTTTGTAGTTGAAGCATTTTACGTCCACTCAGCATCCGACAGACAATTTTTGTCGACATAAAATGCGTCCAGTCGGCGTTAAAGGGGTACAGTGAGGTTGTTTGAGAAGTTGCAAAAGGTGGAATGATTCCGAGAGAGTACACCAATCAATCACAGCAAGCCGGGAATCACAAATTACAATTCAGAACAGGGCTACAAGGGATGTCGTAACATTCTGACTAGTCTGAAAAGGCCAACTTTTCCTTGACCATGTTGAATGGTGGAAGAGCATAGAGTCCAAGTTAGCACGAACTTGCAGAATAGTGTCCGTTAAGGACTGTGGTGTAGTCTAAAGGAATACTGTAGTCTAGGAATGAGAAAGGGGCGAGAAGGACTGAAGCCTTATGTGAAAGGCTCTCAACTTTATGGCATATTGTGAAGGTTCCGTTCTCCTGGGGACACAACACGGAAATTCCCAGATCCCTGAGTGGGCTCCCTTGACTAGAAAAAGGAGTGAGAAGCAGTCTAAGACTAGTCTCATGAGAAAGGACTTCCTTCAAAAGATTAAATGCGGACAGATACCACCCAAGGTCCAACTGGAAATTCCAATCTTGGGGGAAAAACAGCAGAGTCTCACTATGATTCCTTGTCCCTGTGTGGGGCAAAGACTCAATAGAAGGCTTGCCAAAGCCTAACAGCTCCTGAACTGGCAGACTCTTGTCTTGTAAGATGGGTCTGTGATGTACTTGGAGTCTGTAAGTGGACAAGAAAAAATGAAGTATCCTACATAAACAGGAACTTCATACAAATGGCCCGGAGAATGTACGATAGGACTGTTCGGTTAGTCTCTGCAACGTAACATTGAAGAACATAGTGCAGACTCACCGATAACTAAGTGGACTAGTTGTTGACCCAGTCGAAACTTGACAGCCACGGAGACATAGCCATCAGGGCAGGATCGACTACTTATGTGATAACGCCCAGCGTGGACTCGATGACACATCGTACACTTAAAACATATGCAGAACTGTACTTGGACAAAACTAACATCTGACATGCTCACAATAACTTGGAAAGTCCACAAAAGACACCAAAATCCAGCCTTGGGATAAAAAACGGTCTTGAACAAAACCAGAGGTGACAATTTCTGCTGCAATGAAGAAACAAACTGTTAAAAGGAACTAGGCATTCAGAGGTGGGAGCCTAGTATGGCTAGGAAATGTCGAGCGCTCAGGAATAGGTGTTGGGAGCTCGGGATTCGGCGCCAGAAATCTGGTGCCAAGAGTTCTGGAGTTGATTAGGTGCTTGGAATGGGTGCTGCTAGAGAGAGGGCAAATGGATCAAGGATATATAGGCAACTGAAGGCCAAGAAAAAGAGGGCTAATAGTGACTGGGTGTTTCTCCCAATTGAGGAAAAAGAAGCAAGACTCCCTCCTTGCTATCCCAACGAAGGAGTGGAAATCTCAAAATACTACCTTAACTGTCCTTACTGCATAGGACAGGATTAAGGGCCCAGCCGAAGTGATGTCTCTTGGCAACACTTTAGAGGCTCCTATCTTCTTAGCCCCTGCTCCTGAGGTTAGTCAAGAAAGATCTTACTTCCAACCTTAACAAGAGTTTAAAGTTAGGCTCCCAACTCCCTTTATAGGTGATAGCTTTCTCCAACAAGCTCAAAATCCGTACATCAAAGTCCCTGTCTGCAAAGGACAGTGCTTTGAGACACCAATTGATGTCACAAAAGGGAGCAATTCAGGTCATCCGGAACTCTAGGTGAAGGTCAAAACATTAAGTCCAGTAATGATTTTGGAACAAGCTGAAAAGATACAAAACCACCTGAGAGCGTTTGTATGGTACTCAAAGGAGGGAGTCCGATACTGCAGAGAAGACACCCAATGATCAAAGACACGCGTCCATGACTTGAAGACCAGAGCCCGGCTTTTAACTGGAAACTGCGCTCAAAAAAGAACAACAGTATGTTCCCAGAAAAGACGGGCACCGAGCTAAAGAGAGACTGGAATAGCCACTGGTGGGATGGCCCCAGACGCATGAGAGCTGGTGCTATGAGCTCTATATGAAGAGGAGTTCAAGCACTAAAGGGCGCTCAAGCACTACTGGAAGTTCGAGGGCTATTAGGTGCTCGGGCACTTAGCTTATGGAAGCGGACAAAAAGAACGCTTGTGCACTGATGGTCAACTTGGCACCAAAACTGGCGATCCACAACCAGAAGTTCAGGAGACAAAAGCACAAGGCTGTCCCATTAGAAATAAGGTGTGGGCTATACTCCTGCTCCCCAAGCACTCACAGGAGAGTGAAGAGCGAAGATCATCAGAAAAAATGCCCCTTCAAAGGCCGCTATTCATTAGAAAAAATGTCATCAGCATTTTTCTAGACTGGGCTATCACTAGAAAAAGACACATCTCTATGGACGCCTTTCCCATGGCTGTCTGTCAACACCTGCGGAAAGCAGGTTCAACTGAGGGGTAGCTATCCGGGGGCAAAACCCCTTCAGACTCACATGGACTGACAGTATGCCTCCTCCCAGGTCTAGGGGAGTCTGACAGGGACTGGGTTTACGGGAGCCAATAGGGCCGGATAGCCACCACCTCCACTACACATCCAGTAAGACGCCTTTCCCGTGGCTGTCTGTTGATACCTGGGACCAGCAATACCCGTGTATAAAACCCCCGACCTCCCTTGGACTTCCAGTATGTCTACTCCCAGGTTTGGGGGAGTATGACATGGATCTTTGTCTAGGAGAATCGAGGGACAAGTAGACACCTCCTCCACTGCACAACACTATCACAAGGTTAACATCTGTTAACCTAAAACAAGACTGGCAATGGCATGAGAGGGAAGCGAGGGAGCCAGGTGTGGGAGCAAGTGGATAAAATGGTCAGGAAGGTTAGCAGGAGAGAGATGGCGCCAGGATCTCAGTAACTGGCTCCGAGCGCCCAAGAGCGGACGCTGAGGCGCCAGAGAGTGAGCCCCGAGCATCCGAAAGCTGGCGCCGAGCGTTCTGCAGTTGGCGCCAGTCAAGCCAGTAGCTCGAGCAGGAGAGCGCTACTGATCGCTCGTAGAACGAGCTAAAAAATGTGGAACTCTTCATGATTCCTGTCATCCTCCAAAAGCTCATCCTAACCAAAACATTGAGCACAATTCTCTCCTACTGCATTCCTGCCCTTACACTTTTCAGTTCTCTGCAAAGGAAGGTGTAATAATAAGGTGTTCAATTAATTCTTTAAGGACAAATTTATGAAGTACACAGAGTATCATTATACAGATATCTCAATTCCTTTCAAATGCTAATTGAGACTTACAGATTTGCATTTCAATACTGAAAATATCGGTCCGGTGGTGAAAACAATAATGTTTTTTTTTTTATGCTACTTGGAAAAGGAAAGTTAACTTTTACCAACCAAAGTTGAAGTACACAAGAGCACTATCATGCATACATATCTCAATACTTATCAAACATTATTTAAGACTCGCAGTACGCATTTCATGATCAAAATATCGGTCCGGTAGCGAATAAAAGGTTACGTTTATTACACTACTTGGAAAAGGAAAGTTAACCTTCACAGACCAAGATGAAGTACACAGAATACCATCATATATACATATCTCAATTCCTGTCACATTATTTGAGATTTACAGTTATGCATTTTATTAACAAAAATATTGGTTGAGTATATAACGAAATATTAACATTTTTTTGTTTACGATAATCGAAAAAAAAAGCAAGGTAGCGAACGCAAAACTTTAAGTTTCTTACACTACTTAGAAAAGAAAGTCAGTTCGGTAACGAACACATTATTATTATTACGCTATTTGAAAAAGGAAATTAACCTTTACCGACCAAGACGAAGTACACACAATACCATCATACATGCAAGTCCGAAATTCCAATTAAAACTGAGACTTGCAGATAAGTGTGCAAAATCATGATTACTGGTTTGGCAACAAACACGTTTACATTCACCGGTAAACACGATATCGCCAGTTAAACTACGCTACAGGTAGTTAAACAATTGATTATAAATTCGGTACTGTTGTGAAATATGACAACTTAAACAAAACAATCAAAAACTGTCCTGAACGCTGTAAGCTTGAAGGCTACCCAAAATTGGCGATAAAACATCACCAAAATCTGGTCTCTGACCGGCAAATTTAAGAACAAAGCTGATAAAGATGCTCTGTGTTAACTGGAGCGTAAGCAGAAATGTAATGACGAGTATTTGCCGAGTAGTTCCTGATACTCTTGTTAGTGGGCGAGACCAGTCGCCTACACTAAACTGAAGCGCTAACCTGCGAATATCTGAATTTGAGCTGCCGAGGCAACAGAAACTCTTACCTAAGTAATTACTGGGTAAGTTACATATATATAAAAAAATTTTTTCATACAAGAATTCCCGAAGAAGTGAGGGTGCCAAAGAGTTTACTACATATGGTCCAACAAAAGCAGCAACTTTTACTATTGTAGCACCAACTCTATGTCTATTACAAATAACATATGATCTGAAAACATATCAGTCACGAAGTCTGTGAAAAGGATACTAGCACTTTACCTAGTATTTATGAGTCCTTTCAAATATGAACTTGCAGACTAAATCAAATTAACCTGCTGACTGTTTTAAGTCCCAAAAAGTACCATCTCAATTTATACACTCACCTACCAAAACTAAACAAGTGTTTCCAAATGCACAAGTCCCTCCAGCAATCAATAAGGTTAAATTATTAATGTAATATTTGATCTGGGAACTTTTGACTTAAGATAACTGTAATGCACTCCTTTCATATCAAGATTCCACAATTAGCTCCTATAATAACAGAAAAATAAACTTTCTTTCCAATAAAAGCAATCCAGCAAGTATTGCAGTAGATGTTAAATCCAAGACAAACCAATCAAGATACTATGTGGCTATTTATATTACAATTTATATAAGAAGTTGTAGTGTGAAACAGAATTTTATAATTCACAGAAGTCATCTCTCTTCCTTGTGAATGAACAGAAACCAATTATCTAAACTATAGAAAAGTACAGTATTACAGAATGCACTAATTTGGCCATGGCATTTCTAACAGGGAGCTCAACTACGTTTGTTACAACTGTCAACAGCTGACTGAATATGAAGTCTTTACCTTTGTATCAACACTGATAAAATCATACCAAGCAGAAAAATTACATTATGTTCAAATGAAAACTGTCTGCAAACCTTAACCTATTAACAAAAGTTAGCTTTGGGTACACTGTACCACCAACCATTTGGTTAGTAACTCAGACTTCCATAATGCAAGGGGTTACTGTATATTTACGCATACCAACCACGTTTATTAATATGAATATCATACAAAAATCACACCAGCATACTTGACACCTTGTGACTCTGACTCAACAACATAAATGCGTTAAACTCTTACATTCAGGCAAACCATTAGGCTATCAATTACAACTAAAAAAGGCATCATCATCTCACTTGGGAATTTTTCAGGGTGCCTCTTCATCTCCCTCTTCTTCTTCCTTTTGGACTCCTTTTTATTTTTCAGAATTCTATATTTCTTCTTCAAAGTCAATCTCTTTGACTGCCTCTCTGCAAAATACAAAATATATTACATTAGCAAAAATACGGTGAACTACAGTGCCTACTTACATAAAAGATAATACCTTATAATTATGAAATTCCACACCTATTCTAAGGGTTTAAGAAGAATAAAACCTACAACTTAATATTAAATTATAATTTCTGTAATTTCTCTGCAGTTATGGCTCATAAATATTATTTTCAAAGACAAAGTAATTCTGACAACAATCTAAAGAAAGCTGCTGAAATAATGGGTTTTTGATGCTTTACCTTTGCTACACCCTTCCAAGAACAAGTAGGCTAAGGTACTGTACACAGAAATCAAATCCAACTTAATCACAAGAAAAATTCTCTGTATTTCACTCATTTTGTTTTCCTCCATCCAACAACCCCAGGTTTACTATGTGGTCCCCGATAATTGTAGGATAGGCTATAAGGGGGTCCTGTAACTCAAACTAATTTGCTACTGAAGTGAACTCTTAAAGACTTTCAAAACACACTAGCATTTAGGTTGATCACTTTCAACTTCAGAATAAGAATTTATGGGAAAACTACATTTTACGGTAAAATTTTTTAAGTTGCCAATACAACTCCAGCCAGCCATTTTTGCATGGAAAACCATTTTAGGTTTTTCATGAAAAAATGGCTAGGAAATGATAGAACACTAAAAGAACCTAAAAATACCCACCTAATGTGTCCTAGGGGTGTTTACTGGTTACAATTTTGCTGTATTAGCTATGGAGGGGGGAAGGGCAGTATTGTCTTACCTTATGTTGTAATTTGATAGAGCTCTTTTAAAAACTGTAGGTTACAATTTCATATTGCGTACTGGCAACTTATAAAATAATGCCCATTTTACTACCACACCTCTCTAGTTCAGTAACTACCAATTTAGCCTATGTGCAAAATGGGAGGCTGCGTTTACTACCAGGCCCTTGGGGATGAAGTAAAAACATGAACAAGAGAAAGATGGTAAATATCATAAATATAGACAAAAGACATTAATATAAACGAAAAAGGAGTAAACATTCCCGAAGGTAGTTGGCATTCTCCCAAATTTACAGCTGGCCTACCCTAGGTTAAGCACCAGCCTACCGGTAGGTAAAATGGTCCCAAGTTTTACTAAAAGGAGACACTAGCCTAGTTATCTTGCACATACCAAAAACCTACACTAGCCTAGTTATCTCGCACATGCCAAAAACCTAACTTAAATTTGAAGAAACACATACCATTATCGTACGTGTAGCCAAGAGTAGCCAGGCCTAGGCTAGTAGCCTTCCCTGTGTAATCTTGGGCATACTAACAGGCCTAAGCTACAGTAAATAAAAAGGAATTCATGAGGCTCCAAGCCGAAATTCAGATGAGTGGCTTACTTTGATGGTTAGCCATTAAAGAAGACCAACTGACTCCCATTTCGCTTTTTTTTTTTTTACCATCTTTGACCAATGAGTTTGCGAAGGAAAAGTGAAAATCTTCCTTGACACAAATCCCATACCACATATTACATCCAAAATACAGTTATTATACGATACACTTACTTTTCTTAACCATTTTGACGGACTAATCCGGTGTTTCACAGTGCCAAAGGTATATGTAGCAAGTAACACGCACTTGCAATGAGTTACGGCGATCCGTTCGCCGAAAAGGAACCAGCAGTCGTAGCTCCCGTCCGACCATGCGTTCCCAAAGTCAACAAAAAGTAGTAGGTCTCATAAAACTGTATACATTTGTATGAATAGCCATGTATAAATTATTTTAATTTGATAAAAATAAGTATTAATACAATATATAAAATTATTTAATACAAATCATTGCTAAAAAAGGAGATAATTTCCTATAAAGTTTCTCATATACTGAGAGCTATTATAAACTAATACGTTTGCGACTGTTTTCTTTTAGTCACATTTTCAAGCATATATCTTAGGTGCAATGTTTACATTCTTCTTCTTTGATTTTGTTAAGTCTTTTTGTTCTGTGATTAAAGATTCATTCACATGAATACACAGATATGGCTTTTAGCCTGAATTTGATGGGAATATACCATACAAAACATATGAATAATATAATATTCCGTTCAGATACTTACGTTAATAAAGGATTCATGTTAGAAGAGCATGGTTTTTAAGCCGCTAATACATACTAAACTTGAACAAAACATTTTATTCTTCATAAAATAAGAACAGGAAAACTCCAGTTCTGGTGTATTACAAACAACATCCACAAGTAAAAGGAAACCAAAAACAACAGTGAAATATAAGAGAATATGAAACGTAGAAAACAGGATTGTAAGACATTTAAGACTGTAGGGAATGAATTCACAGCAACCAAGGCAACAATTATTGCACTGCTCATCTTTTAGCTGCTGCATAAAAAATTAACCCATGTGCAGAATTTTATTTTCAGACATTGGGCCACTTGCACTTCCAGAAAATTACGGTTCCTCGATTCCAGTATCCCCTTCCCCACCCTAATCTAATAAGCATGACCTCCGTCTGTTTCAACTCCCTCTTCTATAAACTTCAGAAATCATACATACTTTTCACCAACCTATCGTCCCTGTTCTCTACACATGATTAAACTGCTTCAAAATACTCCGATCCATTTGATTACCTATGCTACTCACCTTTCCAGTTCTTACTGCTATCAGTGTTTCTCACCCTCACAACATTTCTTAATCAACCTATAATGCGCAAATAATTATCCCTAACAACTTATTTTCAACATGCAAACTCTACTTTCAAAAAGGAGAGTTAGCCTAACAATCTCGTCATACATAGCAGCTTTTGCTCCCTTAACTATTACTGAACTTGCAACATAATTCGGGAACCTATAAGGAGCAACACTAGGTCATTATTATTTGTTGGTTTCACTGAAATGGGTCATCATTATTTGTTGGTCATTATTGTTTGGTGGTTTCACTGAAATGAAGTTGAAGCAAAATAAAAGATACGTGAGATATGGAGAGTATAAATCACACAAAATGAAGTCACTGAGTGTAACTAAAATAAAAATGACACAAGGTACTGTTGCGAAAATTACTCTAGGAAATGCTATGATAGGGTCAACAAAGCGGCAGATATAGCAAAGCCAATTGTTAAAAGAACTAGCAAGAAAGCTGTCGTCTCAAAAACGGGTTAGATCCCAGCAAAAAATCAGATGTCTCCAAACTTTCTTGTGTACAGGTGTCTTCTTACACCAGCAGCCACATTCCTGAAAACTTGCTGAGAACCGGGATGCTCTATCCTTAGGGTTCCTTTCCCCTTGAAAATTATGCACACACACACACACACATATATATATATAATTATATATATATATATATATATATATATATATATATATATATATATATATATATATATATATATATATACAGTAGATGTGTGTATCTAGATATTATTAGCTTGCAGACTAAGTTTAAAAATATGCCAACTTATCGACTCAGTTTACGGAACACCACTGAAAGCAGTATATTTTGGGCCAAGATTAGAATTAGAACATAATCCAGCATACTCAGACAAGAAAAATAAAATACTGTATGTTAGGCTATCACTAATACCCAGTGACAAAGACGCTTGGAACCACTTAATTTAGCCAGCACTCGCTACTCTTTTAAAATGACACTAACGGCACGGATACCTCGTTGCTTTGAAAATATCTTCGGACAATGCAAATTCACGTTTCTGCAACGTTGTTACTTTCGTTACTTGTCATGTATCGTAATCAGAATAGTACAACGGTTAATTTAATTTATATATCATGATATACCGTGCATAGAATATTGACTCTGATACAAGGAACATACATGTAAAATAAATGCTGGCATCTGTTTTAATAGATGGAGATTTATTACTCCCAGGATGTACTGGGGAACCATTTAATCAACAAAATTGTACTGAAATAAACAATTATTTTGAAGACTAACGTAAAACGAAAATCTTGCTTAAGATAAATTCTACTTTATTTGAGCCTCCACTGAATTCGCAAAACAAAGTCAAGAAGTCTGTGCGCATGACATCGTACTCTGTAAGTACGTAATCTGCTATTTTTCATACGAGAATTGCGATTTATAAGTAGCATTAGTACAAAATAATTACTAACGATTATGTACGGTAGGGTATCTGTTGACACCACGACATAGTCCGGACACTCGTGACGCCACTGGTGTTATAAACAATCTGTATCCGGTAAGTGCTGGTATAGAGTTCTCCGTTCGATAGGCACGACTGCATACACGGAGTCACTCCGTGCAAAAGCCAGTCGAGGCTCACGTACAATTCGAATACAACATTCAAGTCCGTGATATTCGTAGTCAGAGCTCATACGAAACATGAACAAGCTCCCACCATTCATGAAATCTTTCAAGTTCTTAAAATTAGAAGTTTTATGAAAGTTTGATGTCTCTAAAGTTGAAAGCGCTGATTTGAAAGTGTAGAAAGACTGTCTGCTGGAACTTGGAATTCTGAAGTACCACCAACAATGGGTTTCGTCATAAGCAGAATTTTTTCGCTGCTACAAAGGCCTGAGCCATTCAGGATATTGATGGGTAAGGTTCATTATCATTATTGCATACATTTACTCAGTTGATTCACAAACACTCACGCACAAGCGTGCACGCACGCACGCACACACAAACACACACACTCTGTAATATAAATGAAAACTGCGATTCCAACTGTCTAACTTGTAAGAAGTGCAATCAGCCAAAGTAAGCGTCTGGGCTTAGCGGAGCAGTGCTTGTCTCAAGTTTGCAAGGTCCGTTGATCACTCCTGGCTTACAGCTTATTTGCCAACGGATACTAACGTCTGCTGGAGTTAAGGAAACCTAATCCTTAAAGAAGTACTGAGAAACGGGCTGACTGCACCCTACTGGAATTGCCCCCTCCTAAGAGACAAGTTAAGTATACCTTAGTTTAACCAGACCACTGAGCTGATTAACAGCTCTCCTAGGGTTGGCCCGAAGGATTAGGTTTATTTTACGTGGCTAAGAACCAACTGGTTACCTAGCAACGGGACCTACAGCTTATTGTGGAATCCGAACCACATTATAACGAGAAATGAATTTCTGTCACCAGAAATAAATTCCTCTAATTCTTCACTGGCCGGTCGGAGAATCGAACGCGGACCCAGCAGAGTGCTAGCTGAGAACGATGGCCACCCGTCCAATCCTAAGAGACAAAGCAGTATGGTGGACAAGAGGGAAGCATATATATATACGAGATATATATATATATATATATGTGTGTGTGTGTGTGTGTGTGTGTGTGTGTATGTGTGTATATAATGTACGCGTATACACCGTATACACGTACCCACTAGTATACCGGTAAAGCTAAACTACTTATGCAATAATTCAACACTGCGCTCACTAAGTTCTGTCTGCCATTTTAATCAATATCCAGGCATATTTTCATCCATACCAGAATAAACATGACGCGTAGTCGCTACTCGAATATATGGCAGCACAATCTTTACTCATTTTTTTGTTTTTTTAATCAGCTTACCCGCATTGTTGCGCGACCAATTTGTTTAACAATCGACAATCTTACGCTACTAATTCTGTTTACGAAGTCGATCTACTAAGCAATAAAGAGCGTCACGAGAGATTTATGCGCCTTCCAGCTGATACAAAACGTCAGGGTTGCCTTTACCCAAACGGAAAAACCCAAAAGGGACCCAAATTTGATGACACGCGAATTTTTACATTTTTTTTCAAAGCGTTCACGCAACTGAGAAGTACAGAAATAAAATGTGGCTGCCTTTTAAATAAAAAAAAAAAATACTCATGGTAGCATGAGTCTTCAAATGGAGAAACAAATCCACAGTTACGT
>JANJGK010000014.1:16616477-16632316 GCA_039081455.1 Macrobrachium rosenbergii | reverse complement strand
TAAACCCCCTATAACAACATGGATCAATTCTGCAGCCCCTCCAATATACTAATCAATGGTTATTATCTACTTCCTATCTTAAAAACTGTTCCCAAGATATTCACATATCCTACAATCTGTGTAACAGTTTACTTCTAGTATGGCTTTGTAAAAAACATATCATCTACAACTGTTGTATTCCTGCCTTTGACTCTGTTATTATTGTCAAAGATGATTCAATGGAAGGAATCCACTTCTTACTTATATATGAACCCAAATAAAATGTACCTTAACCATTCTCTGAAGACTTCAACTGTCTCAACTTCAACTGCAAGCAGTAAATGATTTTCTCCTTTGTAATTCTTGGTACTAATGGTTCAATATCATTACTAGTAACAAATTTCATAACATTAAAAAAAAAAAAAAAAAAAAAAAAGCCAGCAAAACTTGCTAATGGTCATTTGCAAAATCTGAAAGTCAAACCTTGACCATCTCTGGCATGAAACATCCTACCAAGTTCCAAAGTTGCATTCATCCTGATAGTAGTACCTTCCAGAGGCTAAAAAATTAAGCACTACCAAGCAAACAAATATGACATTTTTATAATAAAATAAAGTTTTATATATACTTACCCAGTAATTACTTAGCTAAGAGTTTCTCTTGCCTCGGCAGCTCAAATTAAAAAATTCACGGGTTAGCACTTCAGTTTAGTGTGTGTGACTGGTCTCGCCCACTAGTGAGAGTATCAGGAACTGCTCGGCAAATACCCGTCATTACGTTTATGCTTTATGTCTATGCGAGGGGAGGAGGGAGGGCTTTGTCCGTAATTACTGGCTAAGTATATATAGAACTTTATTTTATTATAAAAATGTCATTTTTATATATGTAACTTACCCAGTAATTACTTAGCTGAACCCATATTGACAGGTGATGGGGATTCATATACAAATTCTGTTCCCAATCATTAATACATGTAATTATTTGAGATACTAGATAAGTTGCCAGCATTGGATACAATGCTTGTAGCTCCTTGCTAGTTAAGAGAGCCTGCGGTAGAGAACTGCCTCTGGTTGTTGCTCAACTTAACCTGTAGCAACATGGCAGTAAAGCCAGGAGTGCCTCTACTTAAGCGGGAGCTTTGTAGCCAAGGAGTACTCTGATGGCTAGCAAAACATCAGTGGAAGTTGTGTGGCTCAAGGAGATATCCGATTGCTAGCAAACCTTTAAAAATTTCCCTTGCCCTGGGCGCAGAACCAATATAAACACAACCAGATAAGACTGTCACTTGCACTGAAATAAAGACCACGACCCATTCACTGACAGTGATGGGTGCTCCAGGTATACTGCAACCCCAGTGAAGAATTAGAGAAATATATTTCTGATGATAGAAATTAATTTCTCGGTATAATGTGGTTTGGATCCCACAATAAGCTGTAGGTCCCGTTGTTAAGTAACCAATTGGTTCTTAGCCATGTAAAATAAGTCTAATCCTTCCGGCCAGCCCTAGGAGAGCTGTTAATCAGCTCAGTGGTCTGGTTAAACTAAGGTATACTTAACTTGTAACCCCCAGCTCTCACAAGTCTCGGCACCTTACTACAAGGTGAATAGATAGTAGGAGAAAACCCTATGCTTCCTTCCGCGCTGCATGCCAGTTACTAGTAATGATTGCAAGGTACTGCTGGAACACTAAAGGTCATGAAAAACCTCCTGTGCTTCCAATCCTGCTCAGGTCACAAAGTAAAACTCCAACAGAAAGCGAGCTAATAACTCTTCCGTTAAGGACTGTGGTGTAGTCTAAAGGAATACTGTACTCTAGGAAAGAGAAAGTGGTGAGAAGGACTGAAGCCTTATATGCAAGGCTTTCAACTTTATGGCATATTGCAAAGGTTCTGTTCTCCCGGGGACACAACACGGAAATTCCCAGATCCCCGAGTGGGCTCCCTCGACTAGAAAAAGGAGTGAGAAGCAGTCTAAGACTAGTCTCATGAGAAAGGACTTCCTTCAAAAGATTAAGTGCGGACAGATACCACCGAAGGTCCAACTGGAAATTCCAGTCTTGGGGGAAAAACAGCAGAGTCTCGCTATGATTCCTTGTTCCTGTGTAAGGCGAGGGCTCAATAGAAGGCTTGCCAAAGCCTAACAACTCCCAAACTGGCTGACTCTGTCTTGTAAGACGGGTCTGTGATGTACTTGGAGTCTGTATGTGGACAAGAAAAAATAAAGTATCCTACATAACCAGGAACTTCATACAAATGGCCCGGAGAATGTATGATAGGACTGTTCGGTTAGTCTCTGCAACATAACATTGACGAACATAGTGCAGACTCACGGATAACTAAGTGGACTAATTGTTGACCCTGTCGATACTTGACAGCCACGGAGACATAGCTATCAGGGTGGGATCGACTACTTATGTGATAACGCCCAGCGTGGACTCGATGACACATCGTACAGACTTAAAACATATGCAGAACTGTACTTGGACAAAACTAACATCTGACATGCTCACAGTAACTTGGAAAGTCCACAAAAGACACCAAAATCTGGCCTTGGGATAAAAAACAGTCTTGAACAAAACCAGAGGTGACAACTTCTGCTGCAATGAAGAAACAAACTGTTAAAAGAAACTAGGCATTCAGAGGTGGGAGCCTAGTATGGCTACGAAATGTCAAGCACTCAGGAATAGGTGTTGGGAGCTCGGGATTCGGCGCCAGAAATCTGGTGCCAAGAGTTCTGAAGTTGATCAGGTGCTTGGAATGGGTGCTGCTAGAGAGAGGGCAAATGGACCAAGGATATATGCCGTCTGAAAGTAGCAATGATTCTCTTGGTAGGCAGCTGAAGGCCAAGAAAAAGAGGGCTAATAGTGACTGGGCATTTCTCCCAATAGAGGAAAAAGAAGCAACACTCCCTTCTTACGATCCAAACGAAGGAGTGGAAATCTCAAAATACTACCTTAACTGTCCTTACCGCATCGGACAGGATTAAGGGACCAACTGAAGTGATGTCTCTTGGCAACACTTTAGAGGCTCCTATCTTCTTAGCCCCTGCTCCTGAGGTCAGTCAAGAAAGATCTTACTTCCAATCTTAACAAGAGTTTAAAGTTAGGCTCCCAACTCCCTTTATAGGTGATGGCTTTCTTCAACAAGCTCAAAATCCGTACATCAAAGTCCCTGTCTGCAAAAGACAGTGCTTTGAAACACCAACTGATGTCACAAAAGGGAGCAATTCAGGTCATCTGGAACTCTAGGCAAAGGTCAAAACATTAAGTCCAGTAATGATTTTGGAACAAGCTGAAAAGATACGATACCACCTGAGAGCATTTGTATGGTACTCAAAGGAGGGAGTCCGGTACTGCAGGGAAGACACCCAATGATCAAAGACTAGCGTCCACGACTTGAAGACCAGACCCTGGCTTTTAACTGGAAATTGCGCTCAGAAAAGAACAACAGTATGTTCCCAGAAAAGAGAGGCAATGTGCTAAAGAGAGACTGGAATAGCCACTGGTGGGATGGCCCCAGACGCATGAGAGCTGGTGCTGTGAGCTCTATATGAAGAGGAGCTCAAGCACTACTGGAAGTTCGGGCACTATTAGGTGCTTGGGCACTTAACGGACGGGAGCTATGGAAGCGGACAAAAAGAACACTTGTGCATTGATGGTCAACTTGGTACCAAAACTGGCAATCCACAACCAGAAGTTCAGGAGACAAAAGCACAAGGCTGTCCCATTAGAAGTAAGTGTGGGCTATACTCCTGCTCCCCTAGCACTCATAGAAGAATGAAGAGCGACAACCATCAGAAAAAATGTCTCTTCAAAGGCCGCTATTCATTAGGAAAAATGCCACCAGTGTTTTTATAGACTGGACTATCACTAGAAAAAGATACATCTCTACGGACGCCTTTCCCATGGCTGTCTGTCAACACCTGCGGAAAGCAGGTTCAACTGAGGGGCAGCTATCCGGGGGCAAAACCCCTTCGGACTCCCATAGACCAACAGTATGCCTCCTCCCAGGCCTAGGGGAGTCTGACAGGGACTGGGTTTAGGGGAGCCAATAGGGCCGGATAGCCACCACCTCCCCTACACATCCAGTAAGACGCCTTTCCCATGGCTGTCTGTTGATACCTGGGCCAGCAATACCCGTGTATAAACACCCAGACCTCCCTTGGACTTCCAGTATGTCTACTCCCAGGTTTGGGGGAGTATGACACGGACCTTTGTCTTGGAGAATCGAGGCACGAGTAGACACCTCCTCCACTGCACAACACTTCACTATCACAAGGTTAACATCTGTTAACCTAAAACAAGACTGGCAATGGCATGAGAGGGAAGCGAGGGAGCCAGGTGTGGGAGCAAGTGGATAAAATGGGCAGGAAGGTTAGCAGGAGGAGAGAGGTGCCGCCAGGATCTCAGTAACTGGCGCCGAGCGCTGGAGAGCAGATGCTGAGGCGCCAGAGAGTGAGCCCCGAGCACCCGAAAGCTGGCGCCAAGCGTTCTGCAGTTGGCGCCAGTCGAGCCAGTAGCTCAAGCAGGAGAGAGCTACTGGTCGCTCGTAGAAGAAGCTAAAAAATGTGTAACTCTTCACGATTCCTGTCATCCTCCGAAAGCTCGTCATAACCAAAACGTTGAACACAGTTCTCTCCTACTGCATTCCTGCCCTTACACTTTTCAGTTCTCGGCAAAGGAAGATGTAATAATAAATGTTCAATTAATTCTTTAAGGACAAATTTATGAAGTACACAGAGTATCATTATACAGATATCTCAATTCCTTTCAAATGCTAATTGAGACTTACAGATTTGCATTTCAATACTGAAAATATTGGTCCGGTGGCAAAAACAATAATGCGTTTTTTTTTTTTTTTATGCTACTTGGAAAAGGAAAGTTAACTTTTACCAACCAAAGTTGAAGTACACAAGAGCACTATCATGCATACATATCTCAATACTTATCAAACATTATTTAAGACTCGCAGTACGCATTTCATGATCAAAATATCGGTCCGGTAGCGAATAAAAGGTTACGTTTATTACACTACTTGGAAAAGGAAAGTTAACCTTCACAGACCAAGATGAAGTACACAGAATACCATCATATATACATATCTCAATTTCTGTCACATTATTTGAGATTTACAGTTATGCATTTTATTAACAAAAATATTGGTTGGGTATATAACGAAATATTAACATTTTTTTGTTTACGATAATCAAAAAAAAAAGCAAGGTAGCGAACGCAAAACTTTAAGTTTCTTACACTACTTAGAAAAGAAAGTCGTTCGGTAACGAACACATTATTATTATTACGCTATTTGAAAAAGGAAATTAACCTTTACCGACCAAGACGAAGTACACACAGTACCATCATGCATGCAAGTCCGAAATTCCAATTAAAACTGAGACTTGCAGATAAGTGTACAAAATCATGATTACTGGTTCGGCAACAACCACGTTTACATTCACCGGTAAACGCGATATCGCCAGTTAAACTACGCTACAGGTAGTTAAACAATTGATTATAAATTCGGTAGTTGTGAAATATGACAGGTACTGTTGTGAAATATGACAACTTAAACAAAACAATCAAAAACTGTCCTGAACGCTGTAAGCTTGAAGGCTACCCAAAATTGGCGATAAAACATCACCAAAATCTGGTCTCTGACCGGCAAATTTAAGAACAAAGCTGATAAAGATGCTCTGTGTTAACTGGAGCGTAAGCAGAAATGTAATGACGAGTATTTGCCGAGTAGTTCCTGATACTCTTGTTAGTGGGCGAGACCAGTCACCTACACTAAACTGAAGCGCTAACCTGCGAATATCTGAATTTGAGCTGCCGAGGCAACAGAATCTCTTAGCTAAGTAATTACTGGGTAAGTTACGTATATATAAAAAAATTTTTTCACACAAGAATTCCCAAAGAAGTGAGGGTGCCGAAGAGTTTACTACATATGGTCCAACAAAAGCAGCAACTTTTACTATTGTAGCACCAACTCTATGTCTATTACAAATAACATATGATGTGAAAACATATCAGTTACGAAGTCTGTGAAAAGGATACTAGCACTTTACCTAGTATTTATGGGTCCTTTCAAATATGAACTTGCAGACTAAATCAAATTAACCTGCTGAGTATTTTAAGTCCCAAAAATTACCACCTCAATTTATACACTCACCTACCAAAACTAAACAAGTGTTGTTTCCAAATGCACAAGTCCCTCCAGCAATCAATAAGGTTAAATTATTAATGTAATATTTGATCTGGGAACTTTTGACTTAAGATAACTGTAATGCACTCCTTTCATACCAAGATTCCACAATTAGCTCCTATAATAACAGAAAAATAAACTTTCTTTCCAACAAAAGCAATCCAGCAAGTATTGCAGTAGATGCTAAATCCAAGACAAACCAATCAAGATACTATGTGGCTATTTATATTACAATTTATATAAGAAGTTGTAGTGTGAAAATGATATTTTAATGATAAAATAAAGTTTGTTCATACTTACCTGGCAGATATATATATAGCTGTATTCTCTGTTAGTCCGACAGAATTTCAAAACTTACGACACACGCAGTGGGAGATCAGGTGGTTAGTACCCATTCCCGCCGCTGGGAGGCGGGTATCAGGAACCATTCCCATTTTCTATTCAGATTTTCTAGTGCCACTGTCTCCTGAGGGGAGGTGGGCGGGCACTATGAATATATATATCTGCCAGGTAAGTATGAACAAACTTTATTTTATCATTAAAATATCATTTTGTTCATGAAACTTACCTGTCAGATATATATATAGCTGAATACCACCATTGGAGGTGGGTACAGACAGAATAGGATTTGGAAAAAACACACTACAAGTAGGTGAAAGATATTTTGGTTCCTTACCTGTTAGCATAGCTGACTTCGTGATTACTGTCACCCAAGTCCGCTTCTGCTTAACTAGAGTCTCCAGCAAGGGTGTGACCTGTATAGCTGGTGAGTTCTAGATGATCTGTCAACGGGGACGTGACCACAGTGTGACAAGACCATATTGACCATACAATGAGGGCAAACGAAGCAAAAACCAACCACCTGACCAAGCCTAACTAAGTTAGGATAACGCAACTAAAGCTAACGATTGGGAAGTCCGCCACAGGCAGTCGACCCAACAACCATAAAAAACACTATCCAACCATTTTCTATAGGATAGGATGAGTGTCATCCCCTGCCCCCAGGAAAGTATCTGCGGAAACGTATGGTCCTAGCGAGAAGCAGTTCTCATATGTCGTCTTCACATCTCTCAGGTAGTGTGAAGCGAACACAGAGTTGCTCCGCCAAAATGTGGCACCCAGAATGTTGCTGAGTGACATATTTTTCTGAAAAGCCACTGAAGTCGCAACCGCCCTCACCTCGTGAGCATTGACTTTCAGAAGTTTCAAATCAGAGTCTTGACAGGATGAATGGGCTTCTTTAATCGTATCTCTCAGAAAGAAAGCCAGAGCATTCTTTGACATAGGTAAGTCCGGTCTCTTTACGGAACACCATAAACTATCTGAGGGACCTCGACTTTCCTTCGTCTTGTCTAAGTAGACTTTGAGAGCCCTAACAGGGCAAAGGACTCTCTCTGGCTCTTGAATAAGGATTTCAGCCATACCCTTGATTTCGAAACTCTTGGGCCAAGGGTTAGACGGGCTTTCATTTTTCGCTAAAAAGGAAGGGCTTAAGGAACAAACCGCGTTATGCCCTTTAAAGCCTATATGCCTACTAAAGGCTTGCAGTTCACTAACCCTCTTTGCCGTTGCTAGAGCGGTTAGAAAAATAGTCTTCCTAGTAATGTTCCTCAATGACGCAGAACGAAGAGGCTCAAACGAACTGGACATGAGGAACCGAAGCACAACATCCAAATTCCAAGAAGGAGTCCTTAGCCGAGGCACCTTCGAGGTTTCAAAGGATCTGAAGAGATCGTGAAGGTCTCTGTTGTTAGACAGATCCAAGTCTCTATGCCTAAAAACAGATGAAAGCATGCTTCTATACCCCTTTATAGTCGAGACTGCAAGTTTCACATCACTCCTCAGAAATAAGAGGAAGTCTGCTATCTGGCTCACAGAGGTCGTGGTGGAGGAAATGCCCTTCTTTCTACACCATCTCCTAAATACGGTCCACTTCGATTGGTACAAATTGCTGGAAGAGAGTCTTCTCGCCCTGGCAATAGCTTTCGCCACTGGTCTAGAAAAACCTCTCGCTCTGGCCAGCTTCTCGATAGTCTGAATGCAGTCAGACACAGAGCGGGGAGGTTTTTGTGGTACCTCTCGAAGTGGGGTTGTCTGAGTAGATCGACTCTCATGGGCAGAGATCTCGGAAAGTCTACTAGGAAGGACATGACCTCTGTGAACCATTCCCTCGAAGGCCAAAATGGGGCGATCAACGTCATCCTCGTCCCTTCCGACGACGCAAACTTTCTGATGACTTCTCCGATGATTTTGTACGGAGGAAAGGCATACACGTCCATCCCCGACCAATCCCAAAGAAGAGCGTCCACTGAGAGAGCTCCTGGGTCGAGAACAGGGGAGCAGTAAAGAGGAAGTCTCTTCGTCTTGGAGGTTGCGAAGAGATCTACCAAGGGACGTCCCCAAAGCTTCCACAGTCCTTGACACACCTCTTGGTGTAGGATCCATTCGGTCGGGAGCAGTTGTCGCTGCCGACTTAGAAGATCCGCACGGACGTTCTCTACGCCTGCAACAAACCTCGTGAGGATCGTAATCTTTCGGGCCTGTGCCCACAGAAGAATGTCCTTTGCTAAGGCGAACAGGGACCGAGAGTGAGTTCCCCCCTGTTTCTTGAGGTATGAAAGGGCCGTGGTGTTGTCCGAGTTGATCTGGACAACTCGGTTCGAGACTCGCTCCTCGAAGAAAAGAAGGGCCAACTGAATCGCCCCCAATTCTTTGAGGTTTATGTGCCAGGACACCTGTTCCCCTCTCCAGGTGCCCGACACTTCTTCCCTCCCCAGTGTTGCTCCCCACCCCGAAATGGACGCGTCGGAAAACAACACTAGGTCGGGGTTCTGAAGTTGAAGAGAAAGGCCTTCTGCCAACTTCGAAGGATCGAGCCACCACCGAAGGTGATTCTTTACCTTTGGCGAGATACTCAGAGAAGCTTCCAGATTCTCCTTGTCGTGCCAGTTCTCTGCAAGGAAGAATTGAAGCGGTCTGAGGTGCAGTCTCCCCAGGGAAACAAACTTCTCCAGTGATGAAATGGTCCCCAGCAGACTCATCCATTCCCTCACCGAGCATGTTTCTTTCCTCAGGAAGGCTGAAACTTTTTCTAAACACTGAAGTTGTCTTTCTTGAGACGGAAATGCTCGAAAAGCCACTGAATCCATCTGAATCCCCAGATAAACGATGGACTGAGTCGGGGTCAGATGGGACTTTTCGAAATTCACCAGAAGTCCCAGGGACTTCGTCAAGGTCAAAGTCGTGTGAAGATCCTCCAGACACCTTGTCATTGACGAGGCTCGAATGAGCCAATCGTCCAAATAAAGGGAGATTCTTATTCCTCCAAGGCGAAGCCATCTTGCAACATTCCTCATCAAGATCGTGAAAACCATAGGAGCTGTGCTGAGCCCGAAGCAAAGGGCCCTGAACTGGAATACCTGTCCCCGCAGGACAAATCTCAGGTATTTCCTCGATAGAGGATGTATAGGAACGTGAAAATAGGCGTCCTGGAGATCGAGAGAAACCATCCAGTCGCCTGGTCTTAGGGCTCCCATGACCGACTGGGACGTCTCCATTACGAACTTTTCCTTCAGAACGAAATGGTTCAACTTGCTGACGTCCAGAACTGGTCTCCAACCCCCTGACTGCTTCGGAACTAGAAACAGCCTGTTGTAAAAGCCCGGGGATTGTAAATCCGAGACTTGCTCCACAGCTCTCTTCTCGAGCATTTGATCGAGCAGGTTGAAGAGAATTCGCTGTTTCTCCTGATGATAGGATGGCGACAGATCTATGGGAATCGTAGTCAATGGAGGCAATACGAGGAATGGGATCTTGTATCCCTTTTCGATGACTTGGAGGGACCAGCTGTCCGTCCCTCTCTCTCTCCAGGCTTTTGCAAAAGAAAGGAGCCTGGCTCCTACCGGTGTCTGAAGGTTTAAGGAGTCATTTCTTGCCCCTGGTCTTAGAAGGGGCTCTACCTCTTGAGGGACCTCTGCCTCGAAAGGACGATCTAGAGGAAGATCTTCCACGAAAGGGCTTCTGAATCTTGGAAGTCTGTCCAAGGGAAGAAGTCGAAGGGGCTGCAGGACGCCTAGAAGACTGGGCCAGGAGGTCCTGAGTAGCCTTCTCTTGCAATGTGGAGGCCATATCCTTGACTAAGGGTTGGGGAAAAAGATGGCTAGAAAGCGGAGCGAACAACAATTCTGCCTTCTGAGTAGGAGAGACCGACTTCGCCGTGAAGTTGCAGTAAATGGCTCTCTTCTTTAAAAGGCCCGCACAGAAATGGGCAGCCAGTTCTTCGGAGCCATCCCTAACCGCCTTGTCCATACAGGATAGGACACTAAACAAGTCTCCCAGGCTAATGGAGTCAGGGCTACGAGCCTGCAAATCCAAGACTCCCAGGCACCAGTCCAAAAAGTTAAAAACTTCTAAGGACCTGAAAAGGCCTTTCAGATGGTGATCAATCTCAGATAAAGACCAGGACACCTTAGCTGAAGAAAGGAGAGACCTTCTGGGAGCGTCCACAAGGCTGGCAAAATCCCCTTGGGAAGAGGAAGGAACTCTCCAACCAACCTCCTCTCCTGTCTCGTACCAAATTCCTGCTTTTCCACTCAATCTTGATGGAGGTAGGGCGAAAGAAGTCTTGCACTGAGCCTTCCTGGAGTCCATCCACTCTTGAACCTTGCTAAAGGCCCTCTTCGTAGAGAGAGACGTAGCCATCTTCACAAAACCAGAAGACTTTTGTGACTTAGACGAGGTAAGCTGCGAGGGGGGAGGGCGAGGAGCAGAGGGTTGAAACTTGTCCCCAAACAAGTCTTTCAGCAGCCTAGTTAAGACTTGGTAGTCTGCAGAAGCTGAAGAAGAAGATGTCTGATCCTCAACTGCAGGATCCGAAGCGCAAGAAAGCTCTCCTTCTTCCACAGGAGCAACGGAAGGGGCAGGAGAAGAACCGGAAGGACGAAGTCCTTGCAGACCAACATGCAAAAGGGACTTCTGCTTGGAAGAAGTCCGAGAGGAGTCACGAAAGTCACGAGCAGAAGAATCAAAATGAGAGTCACGACGAGCGGAGTTCTCCCCTTCCTGACGAGAATCCCGACGAGCTTCTTGACGATCGATCCGACGAGAGTCCTGGTGAGTGCGAGCAGCGAGGGAGGCGTCATGCCTCGCAGCAAGAAAGGCGTCGTGCCGAGCAGCAAGGGAGGCGTCTTGACGAACTGCAAGGGAGGCGTCCTGACGAGCAGCCAGGGAGGCGTCATGACGAGCAGCAAGGGAGGCGTCATGTCGAGCAGCAAGGGAGGCGTCCTGCCGAGCAGCATGAGAAGCGTCACGCTTAGCAGCATGAGAAGCGTCACGCTTAGCAGCATGAGAAGCGTCACGCTTGGCAGCGTGAGAAGCGTCATGACGAGAAACAAGAGGGTCGTCGTAGCGAGGGGCGTCAAGCCTGGCAGCGTGAAGCGTATCAGAAAGCGGGAAATTGCGATCCCTGCCAAGACCAGTAAAACGCTGAGCAACAGGACTTCTAGCGGGCGGCGAAGCATGAGACGACGACGAACGAGGAGAAGGAGAAGGGGAAGGTTTAGACCTCTTGATCGGCAGCCGGGAATCCTTTCGACGACGACACGCATCGGTCTCCTTCTGGGCCATTAAAGAAGCCAATTGCTCCTGCATGCCAAGGAGCAGCTTACGAGTAGGAGAAGATTCTACTTCAGGAGAAGGACTGATCCTATGAGAAGAAGAGGGGCGAGGGGACGCCTTCTTGCTTCTCACAGGGGAAGCAACAGCCTTCTTTCTGGAGCGAGCGGAGCGCTCAAAAGCGTCATCGTCCGATGACGTCCTGGTCCTCTTCTGCGGTGGGATGGCGTCAAAATCCTCCGGAGAAGAGCGAAGAGCGTCACGAGAAAAGGGACGTGAAGCGTCACGAGAAAAGGGACGTGAAGCGTCCCCTTCTTTGAAGCTTCTCTTCAAAGGGCGAGAATCCCGAGATTTCCATTCCCGACGCGGGGAGGAGGAATCGGGGGAAGAGAAGCAATCCTTAAGGATTCGTGCCCGTGCACGATCCTTGGCAGCCTGGGAAGCGTCATCAGGACATGCCGAAGGGACGCCAGATCGGTGGGGGGTCCGCGTAACCCTCTTGCGGCTTTCGACTTGCCCACTCCCTGAGTCCTGGGAGTCCGACAGAGGTCTAGACCTAGAGGCGTTATACGGCCGATCTGACGCCCCCTCCACAACACTAGGGGGACGGACACTATCACTGCACTTCACAGCACTTTGAAGAGCGAGCATATTAGCTTCCAAGGTACGAATGGAAGACATAATAATGGCCAGGGCATCACCATCCGCAGACACAACCCCAGGGTTAGGGGGCAACACCACAGGGTTAGGAAGAGCTACGTCTACAGGAGGGTTAACAGGTGAAAGCACACTACCCTGACTCCTACCACTTCTGGAGGAAGACCTCCTGAGCCTATCTCGCTCTAGCTTTCTCACATAAGAATCATAAGTCCTCCAACTAGCATCAGACAAAGATTCACACTCCTTGCATCGGTCATTCAACAAACAAACATGTCCTCTACAACCCGAGCATACAGTGTGAGGATCTACCGAAATTTTCGGTAGCCTCACCTTACAGTCTTGCACACGGCAAACTCGATAACTAGAAGAACTAGATTCAGACATCTTACTCCCAGGAAAAAACAAAGCCAAATCCAAAACAATCCACAATAGCGTATGCCTAGCCACAAGTCCAAGTCAAAAAACCAAAAATCAAACCAATACTCAAGTGACAATCAAGTTTTATCCGAAATCCAAGACGGAGGTACTGAAAACAAGTGTTGACAGTACCGGCGACAGAGAAAATCTGAATAGAAAATGGGAATGGTTCCTGATACCCGCCTCCCAGCGGCGGGAATGGGTACTAACCACCTGATCTCCCACTGCGTGTGTCGTAAGTTTTGAAATTCTGTCGGACTAACAGAGAATACAGCTATATATATATCTGACAGGTAAGTTTCATGAACAAACAGAACTTTTATAATTCACAGAAGTCATCTCTCTTCCTTGTGAATGAACAGAAACCAATTATCTAAACTATAGAAAACAGAATGCACTAATTTGGCCATGGCATTTCTAACTGGGAGCTCAACTACGTTTGTTACAACTGTCAACAGCTGACTGAATATGAAGTCTTTACCTTTGTATCAACACTGATAAAATCATACCAAGCAGAAAAATTACATTATGTTCAAATGAAAACTGTCTGCAAACCTTAACCTATTAACAAAAGTTAGCTTTGGGTACACTGTACCACCAACCATTTGGTTAGTAACTCAGACTTCCATAATGCAAGGGGTTACTGTATATTTATGCATACCAACCACGTTTATTAATATAAATAAATATCATACAAAAATCACACCAGCATACTTGACACCTTGTGACTCAGACTCAACAACATAAATGCGTTAAACTCTTACATTCAGGCAAACCATTAGGCTATCAATTACAACTCAAAAAGGCATCATCATCTCACTTGGGAATTTTTCAGGGTGCCTCTTCATCTCCCTCTTCTTCTTCCTTTTGGACTCCTTTTTATTTTTCAGAATTCTATATTTCTTCTTCAAAGTCAATCTCTTTGACTGCCTCTCTGCAAAATACAAAATATATTACATTAGCAAAAATACGGTGAACTACAGTGCCTACTTACATAAAAGATAATACCTTACAATTATGAAATTCCACACCTATTCTAAGGGTTTAAGAAGAATAAAACCTACAACTTAATATTAAACTATAATTTCTGTAATTTCTCTGCAGTTATGGCTCATAAATATTATTTTCAAAGACAAAGTAATTCTGACAACAATCTAAAGAAAGCTGCTGAAATAATGGGTTTTCGATGCTTTACCTTTGCTACACCCTTCCAAGAACAAGTAGGCTAAGGTACTGTACACAGAAATCAAATCCAACTTAATCACAAGAAAAATTCTCTGTATTTCACTCATTTTGTTTTCCTCCATCCAACAACCCCAGGTTTACTATGTGGTCCCCGATAATTGTAGGATAGGCTATAAGGGGGTCCTGTAACTCAAACTAATTTGCTACTGAAGTGAACTCTTAAAGACTTTCAAAACACACTAGCATTTAGGTTGATCACTTTCAACTTCAGAATAAGAATTTATGGGAAAACTACATTTTACGGTAAAATTTTTTAAGTTGCCAATACAACTCCAGCCAGCCATTTTTGCATGGAAAACCATTTTAGGTTTTTCATGAAAAAATGGCTAGGAAATGATAGAACACTAAAAGAACCTAAAAATACCCACCTAATGTGTCCTAGGGGTGTTTACTGGTTACAATTTTGCTGTATTAGCTATGGAGGGGGGAAGGGCAGTATTGTCTTACCTTATGTTGTAATTTGATAGAGCTCTTTTAAAAACTGTAGGTTACAATTTCATATTGCGTACTGGCAACTTATAAAATAATGCCCATTTTACTACCACACCTCTCTAGTTCAGTAACTACCAATTTAGCCTATGTGCAAAATGGGAGGCTGTGTTTACTACCAGGCCCTTGGGGATGAAGTAAAAACATGAGCAAGAGAAAGATGGTAAATATCATAAATATAGACAAAAGACATTAATATAAACGAAAAAGGAGTAAACATTCCCGAAGGTAGTTGGCATTCTCCCAAATTTACAGCTGGCCTACCCTAGGTTAAGCACCAGCCTACCGGTAGGTAAAATGGTCCCAAGTTTTACTAAAAGGAGACACTAGCCTAGTTATCTTGCACATACCAAAAACCTACACTAGCCTAGTTATCTCGCACATACCAAAAACCTAACTTAAATTTGAAGAAACACATACCATTATCGTACGTGTAGCCAAGAGTAGCCAGGCCTAGGCTAGTAGCCTTCCCTGTGTAATCTTGGGCATACTAACAGGCCTAAGCTACAGTAAATAAAAAGGAATTCATGAGGCTCCAAGCCGAAATTCAGATGTGTGGCTTACTTTGATGGTTAGCCATTAAAGAAGACCAACTGACTCCCATTTCGCTTTTTTTTTACCATCTTTGACGAATGAGTTTGCGAAGGAAAAGTGAAAATCTTCCCTGACACAAATCCCATACCACATATTACATCCAAAATACAGTTATTATACGATACACTTACTTTTCTTAACCATTTTGACGGACTAATCTGGTGTTTCACAGTGCCAAAGGTATATGTAGCAAGTAACACGCACTTTCAATGAGTTACGGCGGTCCGTTCGCCGAAAAGGAACCAGCAGTCGTAGCTCCCGTCCGACCATGCGTTCCCAAAGTCAACAAAAAGTAGTAGGTCTCATAAAACTGTATACATTTGTATGAATAGCCATGTATAAATTATTTTAATTTGATAAAAATAAGTATTAATATAATATATAAAATTATTTAATACAAATCATTGCTAAAAAAGGAGAGAATTTCCTATAAAGTTTCTCATATACTGAGAGCTATTATAAACTAATACATTTGCGACTGTTTTCTTTTAGTCACATTTTCAAGCATATATCTTAGGTGCAATGTTTACAGTCTTCTTCTTTGATTTTGTTAAGTCTTTTTGTTCTGTGATTAAAGATTCATTCACATGAATACACAGATATGGCTTTTAGCCGGAATTTGATGGGAATATACCATACAAA
>JANJGK010000014.1:16576477-16611477 GCA_039081455.1 Macrobrachium rosenbergii | reverse complement strand
TATCTAGACATGAAGTGTGACTCTAGATAATAATTATTACGGCATCGGTAACAACAAAGCTGTTATGCCTCATTGTTTTTCTTTTATTCTTTTACAGCTCGAGGATAAACATTTGGAAGACTGCCCACTGCTCGTTCTGGCCAACAAGCAAGATCTACCTGAGGCTAAGTCATCGCAGTGGATCACAGACGCCCTTAATCTCAAGGGCCTGAAACGCCCTTGGTTTGTCCAGGGAACGTCTGCTCTCGACTCCACGGGTCTACAGGAAGCCTTCGACTGGCTCGGGAAGGAAGTCTCAAAGAAAGAATAAAATTCTCCTTTTTTGCTGCGATTAATTTTTTTTTCCTTCGTCCTGCATCAGAACCGGAATTGTTATTATTATTATTATTATTATTATTATTATTATTATTATTATTATTATTATTATTATTATTATTATTATTATTATTATTTTTTTTTATACATCAGAAGTGTCATCTTTCATACAAGTTCATTGTTAAAAATAACCGCAATCTATACGCACGATAATTTCGAATGTACTGTATGATAAATGCACGCAAGTATAAGCAAAATATACTTTGAAAATAAATGGGCTTTAAATTACTTCTATTCTTAATCGGACACAGCATACCTTTTGTTTATTATTCACTGATGAACACATTTTTAATAAAAACTATGACATTTCTTGGGTTATATAATTTCCAAGGAAGCTCTCATGGGAAATGCACCGAACGTATGAAATGCAAACTATTGCAGACTTCCACACACTTGCTTTGGAAATTTTGTGTGTGAAGATAAACAAATGCTCTCCAATACATGCACTTCTCTCTCGCTCTCTCTCTCTCTCTCTCTCTCTCTCTCTCTCTCTCTCTCTCTCTCTCTCTCTCTCTCTCTCTATATATATATATATATATATATATATATAATTATATATATATATATATATATATATATATATATATATATATATATATATATATATTTATATATAATATATACATATATATATGTGTGTGTGTGTGTGTATGCGTGCAGACTGACAAACTGTGGAAATATTGTGGAAAACCGGAGTTCAGTATTTTATTAAACGAATAATAATAATAATAATAATAATAATAATAATAATAATAATAATAATAATAATAATAATAATTGTAGATTGAGCGAATGTACAAAAATGTCGCAATAGCCTCATCCTGATATGTATTTGTGGAACACGAATCGTACCAAGGAATGAGAAACCCAGCTACTAGAAAACAAAGAATAATGAAGAGGAGTCTGAGGATACGGAGGAACGGTAAGGGAGGAATGGAGGTATTTAAGCTGAAGGAGAATAGACGACCACACCTACGATTCGTGGCACTATGCACCAAGAACCGCTCGATGGACTTTTTGTGCACGGAGCTAATTCGTTAAGGGGCAATCAGTGTTTACATATACCCAGCGGCACCATTTCAGATTTTTTTTTTTTTTGTTGGGGGGGGGGGTGGCGGTGGCTGGCAAAAGTTTTAGAACTTATGGTATGGGTGGGGTGGCGAGCGAAGCGAGCCCTACCAGCTGGGGGTAGGGGGGCCCGTTGTAAGCGCCCCCGAGAAATTTTTGGAAAGTTGTGCGCATTTTGGAGCATTGCGAAGCCATGTAAGAACTGTATTGAGTTAAAAAAAGTAGCAAACAGGTGTGCTACATCCACCCACATACTATTATTATTATTATTATTATTATTATTATTATTATTATTATTTCAAAGGCTAGGGGGCAAACCAAGCCTTGGGAGGGCGCCCATCAGTATCTTGAGGGTGGGGTAAGTCTAAAGTGCCCCCCAAAAGCCACCCAAAATGACGCCCCTGCATACACCAATATTCCCACTCACTATTCATGTAAAAAATATTAACATTTTTAAATGGCTATATTTAAATCTGAAGTTCTACGAAGATTACACGAAACCTGGAATGGCTTTCGTCTTGTGCAGGACTTGTTCTCTGCTACATCGACCAGAGCCCTTTACAGTGATGGGTAAAGTTTATTATCATTATTGCTCATATACATACTGAGTGTTTTTTCAAAACAAACACACATAAGCAAACTCGTGCAATCGCAATGAGAAACTACTTTTACTCAAAATGTACATGTAGTAATTTCATCATAAAGCACTTTTTTGCCTGTTTAATGTTTTGAGTTTCCTACATGGTCTTGTACAGGAAGTATGATTGGCACTTTTGAAGCTCAAAGATACGCAAAAAAAAAAAAAAAAAAATCAAGACGCATGATATCAGTCAGAATTTAGCATGTAGAAAATTCGTTTGCAGGAGGCAAAAGATACCTCATAAAATACGCAAAAAAGAATAAAGGAAGAGGACTCGCTATCAGTGAAATACCTAGAACTCCTTTCTCCACACAGAAACGAACAGAAGCGTAAACATGACAAAGTTGCATGAACAGCGTAACCGTCTTTTTTTTTTCCCATAGACCTGAACATAACTGCATGTCTGCATGACAAATCTGTTTGCTAGTACGCATTTTACAGTACCATTTCTGTTTGCAAAGACGATCTATTAAGAGACAAACACAAAGAACGTCGGGGAATGTTTGTGTGCCTTTCAGCTGATGCCAAATGACAGGGTTTCCAGCACACAAAAGGATAGTCCAGTGTGGCCCCAAATCTTACTTTAATTATTCAGTATTTGCCCTTCTTATTCAGTAATTTCTATTTTGAAATGAATATTACTCTACGAACATCTTCAGAAGGAGATTTTTTCCGTCTTGCCTCATGCTGTTCATGCAGATGTACGACACAGAATTAAGGTGTGTTCATTTATTGCACGATTATTGCAACACAGAAGGTGCATTGCTCGTTTTTATGACTCTCTCTCTCTCTCTCTCTCTCTCTCTCTCTCTCTCTCTCTCTCTCTCTCTCTCTCTCATGAATCGTTTTCTTTGAATCCCGCTGGCCCAGGCAGAGCAGGGAAGACTACGATTCCCTACAAAATGAAGTTGAACGCAGTTGTGGATATGTTTCATACTTTGGCTGGGTTGATTCGGTGAGGTAGCATTATTCCTTGCATACATAACAGCAAGAATCATAAATTAAATTCCCTTATAAGGAAAAGGAGAAGGGTAAAATGTATAAACCGCGTA
Organism: Macrobrachium rosenbergii; assembly: GCA_039081455.1. Taxonomy (NCBI): domain Eukaryota; kingdom Metazoa; phylum Arthropoda; class Malacostraca; order Decapoda; family Palaemonidae; genus Macrobrachium; species Macrobrachium rosenbergii. Next base: position 16,608,342 of record JANJGK010000014.1, on the reverse strand, counting down.
AATTTTCTTCCCTCAATAGGCAAATCGCAAAATACATGTCTTTGGTTCATTACTTATCAACTTTTCTTTTCCTCTCTTTTACTTGACCAAGTTTTAAATTTGCGACAGGACGAAAAGAGAGGAAATCTGAATACTCGGTGTTCCGTCAAGGTGTACAGTACAACCTGTCATTAAAAACAAAGTGTGTCGACGAGGTAATTTCTCAGTTCATTGGCATGTTAGGCAAGGTCTTTACTTTGATCACTATCTTTGCGTACTGCGTAGTTCATATGATGATAACGTGAAGAAATTTTCATGTCAATAACGGATAATTAATCGACGATTGTAAAGTAACGGAACCAGTAAGAGAAACAGCCTTCCAAGCTTCAAAAAGGTTGATATAAAAAATGAACAAGTAACGAGTGAACGACAGATCTATAAAGATTGGATCAAGGGAATGTTTGTCAATAATAAAAATAATAATATTGGTATCAATAACAATAAAGCTGTTTTGATTCACTTGTTTTTACCTTATTATTTGACAGCTTGAAGATAAGCACCTAGATGACTGCCATTGAGGTAAGACCTACCGCAGGCCGAGTTACCGATCTGGATTAAACTCCAGGACCTGAAACGTCTGCCTTTGGTTCGTTCAAGAAACTTGTGTTCTCAAAGTTACAGGTATACAACTCACTCGACTGGCTTGAGAAGGTCTCAAAGAGATTATAAACCTCTTTTTCACTCTTTATTTATTTGTTTTTGGTGCACCTCTGTCCCAAAATAGGTCCACAATATATATATATATATATATATATATATATATATATATATATATATATATATATATATATATATATATATATATATATATATATATATATATATATATATATTGTATCACAATCTTTTTCTCTTCATACTGGCTGATCCTTTAAAATTACCGCAATCTCTAAGGTAAACAGGAGTGTAGTATACTACAAAATCACCTAAACAAACACGAAAAATATGCGCGTGGGAAATGATGATCCTGAAATTTCTTCTGTTCTTAACCATTCACCGCATTATTGGCTTTATAATTCACAAACGACTTTTTAAATAAAAAAAAGACTAGCACGATGTTTCTTGTGTTCTATAACTTCCCAGAAATCTCTTCAAACAAATCCACCGAACGAATGGAAAATGCATCCTGGAAAGAAGTCTCAAAACTAATCTTGAAAATTTCATATCTATGGAAATAAATAAAAGCTCCCTAACCTGCACGAAGACAGGAATTTCAGCCTCGCATGTCAGCTGAAGTCAACGGTGATTGTCAGGCTGACGGGTTCTGGTTCAATAACTACGTCCGTGATAGACAGATGTCTCTGAACTGAAGAAAAATCTACAGTAGTGTGAGGGAAATAAACAATATTCTGTCGTTTAAAACAAGAGATTTTATGTTAGGTGGTATGTTTAGGATCTAAGGGAGGTCACTGAAAGGCTTTGACCTCTTGAAAGGTGTCACTGTGAGATATATCTTGACTGCTCAGTTGTGATCACAGTAGAAAACTGACCAGATTCTCATGAGAATTTTCAGTGATGACAAATCATTAATAAAACTTATCAATGTTTTGTCAGTATTTACAATCATTTGTAAAATTAGTTCACCGTCCTTTAACCAGTCCTTGCAAAGCCAGTGTACACATACATGTATCATTTGATCATTCCGTTGTTCTCTAGAGAGGTAGGTCTAGGAACAGTGAAAAATGGTCACGTACCCAGATGGGGTTAGAGGAACAGGTGAAATAAAGCAAAAACTAAACTGAAATAGTTTACAAAGATGGAAACAGCATACAAAATGAATATGAAATAGCTTACAAACAGAAAATGAGGCTGTTGCAAATGGAAAGAATTGTGAGCCAAACAGAAAATGAAGCACTTATAAAAAGAAAGAATAGCGAGCAACGAAGTTATATACAGTATCAGTATATGTATGTGTATATATATATATATATATATATATATATATATATATATATATATATATATATATATATATATATATATATATATACACTAAAGCGGTTAAAAGGCCTCAATGTTTGATAAAAAAAAAGAAGAGAGGTTGAACAGTGAAGAGCAATCCTAAAAGTGTAAATCTGACGAAGAGTCGAATCAGAATTTGAATGGGGATTTATGTGTTTGTCTTTATATAAATCCGGTCACATGATACGGAGCTGATTAAAATGTTATAATGAATGAGGAAAAATGAACTTGTACATACATTTACAGAAGTTTAATGAAGGGCTCTTGAACTGGTGAGCTGCAATATTGCTAGGTCAGCGAACTGCAAGGTTTTTTCTCTCTCTCTCTCTCTCTCTCTCTCTCTCTCTCTCTCTCTCTCTCTCTCTCTTCAGTATGCTAGGTGTGAAAAGACTTCACGCGAAGCTCCCTACCGAGGTGACAATAAAACCCAACACCACGGCAATTTTAGATTATTAGGAAGATACGGCCATTTGTATTCAAAATAAACATTGCATTTGATTCTGAAATTATGATCACTGCTAGTTTAGTGGAAACATCCTTAAAATAGCGTTTTGTCATGTCTTTGCCAGAGAAGCAATACAGAGTTCGTAAAAAAACTATTTTAATATTTCCTGGACATTTCCGTGAGTGCACAGGCATTGACCTTGACATGTGATAACCTACATCCGACGATCAATCAGTTATGACAGGTTGCGATGACCAGGCAACAGCCCAAGACATTAGACCGTGTTGAAGATAATTTCTTCCTCGCAATATTGTCTGTTGGTTTACGCAATGTTTACACTTCGCAGCTCATTACGTCATCAAGAAGGCTATGTCACGGAATCAAGGTTAGAATGAATTTCTTTTCTTAATCTGGAAAGATACGGAAGTAAATTACGAAAGCTTGTTACTTAGTGTGATTCTCCTATATTGTAAGGGAGTTTGAACCATAACCTCACACGTAACATATTTTTCTGTCCTTTTTTATTGTAATATTTGTCTTTATTCGCCCTTCTTACTTTACTAAACTATCACTGTATCAGATTTTCTTTTTATCTTCTTAGGTGCACTGGAAGATGACCGTCAGCTGTCATACTCAACCAAATGATGACGTTAGCGTAAAAAATAAATAAATAAATAAAAATCTCTCCTTTATAAAGGCAGAAAAAAGAGCAAGACTTGAAGCCAAAATTAGGGATAATCCTGAATGATCCTTTTAAATAAAGAAGGGAGAAGCAAAAGGAGCCAAAAAAAAAAAAAAAAAAAAAAACGCCCCTCATCAAAGGGAAAGAAGACAAGCCTGTAAATGGATCCTCCCTCACTCCCATCCGTCTCGTGCCTGACCGTATAATAATTCCCGTGGTCTCCGTCCGTGATGGATGGCGGTCTTCTAAAACGATCATTAGCTCCTGCGAATACAAGGGTCCACCTGGTGTAATTGCATGCCCCTTACCATCACTCTCGTTCGCATCGTGCTTTGCCATGCCCTGCCAAGTTGTCTGACGTCTGCTGATTTTCAATTTCTGTCACGTGATTCCCTCTTTCGGTCGGGTCTGCTCGCGTCTGGAATCGTTCTGATACTCGCGAGGAATATTGGTTTTAGTTTCAACAAAGAATATATCTTGTGCGCTCCAGATAAAATAGTTTTTTTATGTGGTTGGTGGACTATGGGCTTTTCCTCTTCAATGAATTACACATGATTGTCATATGCTAGAGTGCATAACAGGAATATAATTCAACTGATTATGCAGCTAATTCCAAACAACCTTTTATTCATCAAGCTCATAATTTTACGACATACTGACTTCAAGGCACACCTAATAATTATTCTAATATCCCGGACTGCACGCTAAACTGAAAAGGTTGTAACTAACGTATCATTACCATCCTCCTCACATTCCCTAAGCTCCTACAGTTGCCGGAAGACTTAATGTCGCTGATGGCAGAAGCTTCATTTAGCAATATCTCCTAACATATAGCAGTATCGTCGTGGCTCTTAAACGTTGTCGTGATTGGAAATTTCTCTCCAGTTCATCACAGCGCCGTAAAGAGAGTTGTCGTTTGATGCTGCTCTTCCAAGAATTCCTGGACGGAGTTTTGGAAAGTTCTTAAAAAGAGCGAACGCCCGTCAATCTTCGCTTAATTGCCGGGTGTCTAGAGTCGTTTCGTCAAAAACAGCGATGACAAGGTCGATCAATAGCTTCATTAAGGAGCACGAACCACTCATAATTCCATTCCTGTATTTGGAAATACCTGAAAAATGTTTTCATCCAGGTGGGATAATGTTATCCCGTTGACGTCCTCGGTATATTATGCTGCATTGTTAGTTATTACAATGAAGTACATATCACTTTCATCTATTGACCTTGAGCCGAACGGTACACGATTGCGCTAAGAGGATCAGAAAAGATTGTCCTCCCCGGCGGGGAATCGAACCCCGGTCTCCCGCGTGACAGGCGGGGATACTAACCACTATACTACCGAGGACTGGAAGAATCCTGGAACAAATTCGTCTCACAATTCACTTCATCAAAAAGGGAAAATACAAACATGATTATACACAAATCCAGTGGTAGACTCAGCGTTCTAAAGAAGATTCTTTAGACCTAGTAGACACGAGAAACCCCCCCAAAACAAAAGCAGATCGACGGCAGAGAAATTTTATTAATTTCATCTGAAATAAAACTTCAGCACAGATAATTATAGAGTCATTCAAAAAATCTAACACCAAAAATTATTAGGAAAAGGGCCAAACACCTTTAAAGCTTACGTGGAGACAGCGAACAAACAAAAGAACTGGAAAAAGCGGGACTTGCGCGTGACCTACATTCGTCGTCTCCCGGTATCTATGCGTTTAATTGCAATGGCGAAAGCGCCTGCCTTTCATCTTATTTCCTTAATAGCAATATGAACACCTTACGTGTCAGGCAGACGCACGTGAAGACGATGAAGTATTATTAGCATCAAGAACGTGCGAGTCACATGTATGTCTTAACCCTAACACGTTGTTTATGATGATATTTTGGAAAAACGCAAACTGTTGTGATGATGATGATGATGATTATTATTATTACTATTATTATTATTATTATTATTATTATTATTATTATTATATTCAGTAGATGAAACCTATTCATATGGAACAAGCCCACAGGGACCTTTGACTTGAAATTCAAGCTTCCAAAGAATATGGTGTTCATTAGAAAGAAGTAAGAGGAAGTAAAGGGAAATACAGAAAGAAGAGATCCCACTTCTTAAAAAAGAAAAAAAATTAATAAATAGATAAATAAATAAATAAAAACGAATTAAAATGCAAGAAGAATATTATCAGGGTAGTAATGCGTTGCATTAAAATCGAGCAATTATCAGCTATAATCCTCTGTTTATTTGAGAGATAAAATTAATAGATTTTTTACTTTTTTTTTTATAAGAAATAACAGTTGAATATGAAAAGCTGCATTTCCTTCCCAGTTCTTCAATCGATTTTGCGTCCACCGCGAAGATACAGTTCGAGCGGATGATACCTAATATCGTCTATTAATCCCCACATGCTAGTTTATCCCAATAAATAGTTCCTCGTTGGGAGGGTGGGTATAGTTCTCAGCTAGCACGCTGCTGGCCCAACGTTCGATTCCCCGACCGGCCAATGAAGGATTAGAGGAATTTATTTCTGGTGACAGAAATTCATTTCTCGTCATAATGTGGTTCGGATTCTACAATAAGCTGTAGGTCCCGTTGCGGTTAAACTAAGATGTACTTTTATCCCAATAAATGGACAGATGGGAAATGGATAATCTCATTATCCAAAGGAATAAACAAAACAACCTTACTGCAGGTTGTGCAAAGAGTAATGTCGAGTCTGACAGATTTTTTTTTAGAACAAACGCAAACTTACGAAAAGGACTAAAAACTCTGATTCCTCTTTCTGGAACTTTTCCAGATTCCAGAAAATCCTTTCACTCTCTGGTCATTCACTCAGTTACTTTAGTGCTGCAGTGTCTCATGTAATCCCATCTGTTCGTTGCAACTTTCCATTTTCAACCTTTTTAGTTTTCTGTAAGAGAAAACTGTTGTGCCGGCTTTGTCCGTCCGTCAGCACTTTATTCTGTCCGCAATTTTTTACTGTCCGCACTTTTCCTGTCCACCCTCAGATCTTAAAATCTACTGAGGCTAGTGGGCTGCAAATTGGTATGTTGATCATCCACCCTCCAATCATCAAACATACCAAACTACAGCCCTCTAGCCTCCGTAGTTTTTTTTTTTTTATTTAAGGTTAATGTTAGCCATAATCGTGCTTCTGGCAACGATATAGGACAGGCCACCACCGGGCCGTGGTTAAAGTTTAATGGGCCGTGGCTCATACAGCATTATACCGAGACTAGCAAAAGATAGATTTTTTTTCATGTGGCCTTGATTATACGCTGTAGCGACTGCACAGAAAACTCGATTGCGCCTAAGAAACTTCGGCGCATTTTTAATCGTTTATTATCATCCTCACATCCTCATCAGTCACTTTCACAAACATTCTCACACTTAGTTAATCCCCTCCACTCATGCATTATTCTAATCTCCATTCAACAACCTTTTAAAATACTCACTCGACCGACACTTAATCTTTTATTCTTAAATAAAGTTATTTAAAATCGTTTCTATTTTCATTAACTTTCCTCCAGCGTATTACTCTTTTTCCCTTAAATTTTGATTATATTTTCCTTTTTCAAACTCATTCTGGCCATGAATTTCGTTTTCAACGATCATTCCTTCTGTCTTGCAACTATACCTTACATGTAATGATTGGGATATATGTGTATATATATATATATATTCTGTATATATATATATATATATATATATATATATATATATATATATATATATATATATATATATATATTATATATATATCCATATAAATGTAATATATATGTATATATATATATTATTTATAATATATATATATTATTGTGTAAGCGTATAACAGTGCAATATTTACAATAAATATGAAAATAAGTAGGCAATACCATAAACTCGCTTACACGCAAGCCTGAAAAATCCAGGAAGAAGACTTAATAAAATCATAAAATAATAAAAATCTGACAAGGTCGAGATTTAGCGACACGGCAAATAACACGATCAGAGAAGTTCGGAGAAGGCTCGACAGGCGGAGGGAGCTAGGACAGTGATCACAATCCGACAGTATAATGGACAGAATTGGCCTATGTTAAGAGACGAAGCAGAAAGTTCTTAGCTAAGGGTCTGCTAGAATGTAAGAGTATTTCAAATTATTAAAAAGATCCGGATGCTTCTTAGTGTTTTGTAAAAGAAAACTATTGTGCCGGCTTTGTCTGTCCGTCCGCACTTTTTTCTGTCCGCACTTTTTCTGTCCACACTTTTTTCTGTACGTACTTTTTCTGTCCATACTTTTTTCTGTCCTCCCTCAGATCTTAAAAACTACTGAGGCTAAAGGGCTGCAAATTGATATGTTGGTCATCCACCCTCCAATCATCAAACGTATCAAATTGCAGCCCTCTAACCTCAGTAGTTTTTATTTTATTTAAGGTTAAATTTAGCCATAATCGTGCTTCTGGCAACGATATAGGATAGGCCACCACCGGGCCGTAGTTCCAGTTTCAAGAGCCACGGCTCATACAGTGCTGTACCGAGACCGACGAAAGATAGATCTATTTTCGGTGGCCTTTATTATAAGCTATAGCGGCTGTACAGAAAACTTGATTGCGCCGAAGAAACTTCGGCGCATTTTATACTTGTTGATATAAGGCGGGGGAACAGCTTTAACTTTCATTTATTGCAGCTATTCTTCAGCAACTCTCTCTCTCTCTCTCTCTCTCTCTCTCTCTCTCTCTCTCTCTCTCTCTCTCTCTCTCTCTCTCTCTCTCTCTCGTTCATACGTTAGCTTTCGTTAACTGACGCTGAACAAAGAGAGTCCAAAGACCCAGTTTAATTAGGAAACATAAAGGAAATATAGACATGCCAGTAAGGTTGCTTCCTTAGATATGGCAAGACTCTGGGAACACATAATAAGGAGAATAGAATAGAATAGAATAGAATAGAATAGAATAAAATAGAACAGAATATAGAAGTAAGTTAGGCCAAAGGCCAAGCGCTGGGACCTATGAGGTCATTCAGCGCTGAAATGGAAATTAACAACAAGAAGGTTTGACAGATGTAAAACGAGGAAAACCTCGCAGTTGCACTTTGAAACAATTGTTAGAGTGGGTGGAAAGTCAGATGGAAGGAAGAGAATATGAACGGAGGTACAGTAACAGGAATGAAAGAGGTTGCAGCTACGGGCCGAAAGGACGCTGCAAAGACCCTTAAATAATGCCTACAGTGTGCCATGTGAGGTGCACTGACGGCACTACCCCCTTACGGGATCATAATAAGGAGGATATTTCTAAAGCTCAAATGTGGGAAAGGACAACCAAAGATAAAAGATGGCCTTACACCGGATCTCTTAGAAACATGAACATCACGTTTTTACAGCGTCTTGTTTGTTAGTTATTGAGTTACATGTTTGTGTTACTAATTTGTACGAAGTTTTCTCTAAAGCAGATCTATATTCGGTTCCCGATACATTCCCAATGAATATCCATAATGGTATTAATTGGCCCATGTCACAGGTTGCCTCTGGATCAAGAACAGTCCGCAAACTTTGTGGTGTTTTGGACACATCTGGATATATGTGGAGGTTTTTGGTTGTAATTTTTCAAAGTCATTTCTTTTTTTAATTTTACTGTCATAACTAAGTGGATCAGCCTACGACAAATTGTCAGGTTTGCTTACAGTACAATCCTCTAAATTTTATTGTCAATAACTGGCAAACTCATTCCATAAGAAACCGCTTACTCTTGTGAGGTTATAACTGGCAATGGTTTAATGCAGCAGTCCTGGACAACTGTATACATGTGCGCTTGTATATGAAATGTATATGTATATATTTTCTGCTAGTATGGAATGAATTCGGGCATATGCACATGACGAGATTAGCAATAAGCCGATTAAATAGAGCATCTATCAACGTTTAGTTAAATCTCGTGTCTGCATTTCACACTGCAAGTTCACCAGCAACATGATTCATGGATTAAAATTGTACAAAAACGAAACAGGGCAGTGTTGATTTACAAAAGGGAAACGAAAAATGGGTGAACTTACTAAACTTAGCAATGAATGCTGCTTATTATGAAGTAATGCAATCTTAAATACGTGACTAAAAATAAAAATGATAACCTAGCATAAAGTTAGCTACGAAATCGCATCGCAAGAGGAATAGGTATTACGAAAAATTGTCTCTGTAATAAAATAGCTATTATGGTATCTGTAACGACACAAAAGAAATTTCTCACGTTTAAGTAAACAAAAATTAGTTTCAGGGTTATCACAAAGATCACTGTAAAAGGCTTGACTTCGAGGAACCCTTAATGAAAGGCCGTATCCCCGGGTGTCACTAACAGATGAGTAGGCAGACTTAAAAATCATCGGTGGGTTATTGATATTCACCGGAGAACAGCAGTTCAAAAAGTCACGACGATACGTTTGTTTGCATGTTCTTGTTCCCGTCGCGTGTGCGAAAAAAGCGTAATGCTTAACCGTTTCTGGCTTTTGCCCGCGGAGACGAAGTCACGCTACGAGTGGGGAAATATTATAGGAGAGGAAGCCAAATAACGAAATATGCCTTTTTAGTTTTCTGTAAAAGAAAACTATTGTGCCGGCTTTGTCTGTCCGTCCGAACTTTATTCTGTCCGCACTTTTTATGTCTAACCTCAGATCTTAAAAACTACTGAGGCTAGAGGGCTGCAAATTGGTATGTTCATCATCCACCCTCCTCCAATCATCACACTTGCTAAACTGCAGCCTTTAGCATCAGTAGTTTTTATTTTATTTACGGTTAAAGCTAGCCATAATAGTGCTTCTGGCAACGATATAGGATAGGTCACCACCAGGCGGTTCATGCAGCATTATATCGAGACCACCGAAAGATAGATCTATTTTCGGTGGCCTTGATTATAAGCTGTAGCGGCTGTACAGAAAAGTCGATTGCGCCGAAGAAACTTGTTAAGTCTACAAGCCGCGTTGTTGCCAGTTTCTGGTCGATTCCAACGATGCATATGATTGCTCTTCGGCTTTGAGCGTGACTTGAGCGTGACGATTCATTTGAGACCCCAGCTACATTTTAAAGCTTTGGTTCAGGTACTCTTCTCTCCCTTTGTATCATGCATATCAACATCGTCATCATCTTCCTCTTCCTCTTCTTCTTTGACAAAAAATCGTGACACCGAAGTCCAAATACACGACATGTTTTGGTTTTCGTCTTGAAGGCTTGATTCCAAGTTTCCCTTATCTTCCCGCGCATCTTTTACACCGTTTTCCTTACCGTCCTATTCTTGAATGACAAGGAATCATGGCTTTCGTTGATTTTCTGGGAATTTTGTCACGATGGCAACGCAGTCGCTTACAATAACAAAATGAGGTTGGTGTTTTCCTTGTTTTTCCGGACAAAACTAAACATTGATATTATTTTTTATTTATTATTTTTTCTTATACCCTAAAATTACATGAATATTTTGACAGTTGATAGAGAATATGTTTACTCTACAGAGGTCGTTTGACATTAAACTTGGATTGTGGACGTTCTTTCTCACATGTATAACATTTGTTACTTCAGACATTTAATTTAAGAACATATTATGTAGTCTATCTCGATCCTTTTAGGTACGTTTTCTTCCTCAGTATTTCTGTGTGTAACTTCCTGTTTAGGAGAAGTTAGGTGGTGCCCTGCAAATAAATACCCGCATGGACACACAAGAACGCTTCATGGTCAGTCATAGTACTGACCATGAAGAGTTCTTACGTGTCCATGAGGGTATTTACATTTTCAGGGCATCGCCTAACTCCTCTTAAACACGAAGTTACACACAAAAATACTGAGGAAGAAAACGCACTCAAAAGGATCGAAATAGACTGCATAATATGTTCTTAAATTAAATGTCTGAAGTAACAAATGTTATACATGTGAGAAGAGCGTCCACAATCCATGTTTAGTGTCAAACGCCCTCTATAGAGCAAACATATTCTCTATCAACTGTCAAAATATTCATGTAATTTTAAGGTATAAGAAAAAATGAAAAAGAAAAAAATTGTGTCAGTGTATAGTTTTTCGGAAAAACAAGAACACCAACCTTATTTTGTTTAGACGAAAAACATCTAAAGCTTCCGGTAAGTAAATCAACATAACCTACACATACTTTTTTTAGAGTCACGCAGTTCAGTGCTTAACCCCTTCGCTCCGAAGCATGTTTGCATAAGATAACAATACTTTCTAGCATCCACAACACTAAAGAAACAGTGCAGTATCATGATCCACTTAATGATCCATAAAACCATACGCATTAATTACAGAACATTGCCTGAAACTACAATACTGAACAACGATTCTAATACAGAGAAAAGCGTTCGAGCACCTTGACCTTTAGGTTAATTTCCCAACAGCTGAGATAACGCCTAGGGACTAAAAAGGCACTAATGAAGGGGAATTGGTTGATGATCTCCTATTAGCTATCTTACCTGTGGGTTTTACATGTTCAGCTTGGGGTACTCTGTGTTGGTGCCAGTGTGAAGTTAGTATGGATAGTTAAACTTGCTTGTAAAAGCAACATTGTGGCTTTATTGTGAGTCTCTCTGTAAGCTCTTTTGTTTGTTGATGATGCCACTATACTATGGTGTCATGAATACAAATAATGGCGAAGGAAGGGGTTATGACTGATGCTGACAAAAACACACGGCTGACGAATGTGCAATGTTCAGTTCGCATCATAGCTCTAGTTATGACTTTTAGTTTTCTGTAAATGAAAACTATTGAGATGGCTTTTTGTTTGTCCGCCAGCCCTCAGATCTTAAAAACTACTGAGGCTAGAGGGCTGCAAATTGGTATGTTGATCATCCATCCTCCAATCATCAAACATACCAAATTGCAGCCCTCTAGCCTCAGTAGTTTTTATTTTATTTAAGGTTAAAGTTAGCCATGATCGTGCGTCTGGCACCGCTATGGGCGCCAACAACATAGGCCACCATCGGGCTGTGGCTGAGAGTTTCATGGGCCATGGCTGAGAGTTTCATACAGCATATAATGCTGTACAGAAAACTCGACTGCGCCGACGAAACTTCGGAGCATTTTTTACTTGTTTTATTGCGGCTTGTTTAATATTTGCACATTCAGTACAATTAACAGTTGAATTAGCTCACTTTCTCTGTAAGTTACTCGGGCTTCATTGTGGCCCATAATGACTCAAAAAATGTTCTGTTGCAAGCTTCTATTTATTGATTTACAGGAGGAACTGAGCAAGAGCATCCAGAAATGAACATCGCGTTCAGTTTAAACATGCGACGTCCAATGTTTCCCCAGAGGATTAGGCGGAATGGACGGGGAAAAATCACAAGGTAATGTGCAGCCTTGCCTGAGGGGAAAAACGGGGACATGGGGAGGCGAATTACCGGCGAGGTGGCAGCCGACGCTGGAAAGAGATCAATAACAACACTAAAGGAAAGGAGGAACATAAAGGAGAACAGTAAAGGGAATAAAAGAAAGTCGACTCCACAGATAATCATACCCTACTTACCTTGTGGCTGCCGACGCACCTTCCCCCGAAACTTATTCCCGCCATCACTCGCTATTTGTAGCACTTACGGCGCGCTTAGCGTGACGAGAGGCTGGATTCTATTCCTGATTTCCCTCGGGGAACCTTATTGCCTTAGTACATGACACGCCTTGCATGGGCATTACGTTTGATTTCTTTCGGATATTATGCTCGTTTTAGATGCTATAAAGTGAATTTACGAGATTGCGTGCCCATATCAGCAATGTCGTTGGGATCAAGGACCTTGGTTGGGATTGAGCAGTCAGTTTGAACATAAGTTTTGCTGAAATAATGATTAGAAAATAAATTTTCATATATTAATATTACAAATAACATTATTCTTTGCGGTTACATAATTGAAATATTTCTTATTTAACGTCCATTTTATATTCAATGGTAATGGGCATAAAAGAAATTACCTAAAACAATTTATTTAAAATGTTAAAAGTTGCACTTACGTAGCCTAGGACTCTCTACCTTTAAGTGTTCTCTGACGTCAGCAACAAGAAAAAAGGAAGGCTATAATTAGCTCCCAATTACGTGTGAGCGTAAAGTTTTTACTCTTCATTTTTTCTGACGCCGATATTCTGTCCCATGTTTTCCAAATATTTTCTTTTTTATGTTTTTGGTCAGTTAAGCAAATTAATAAAAATTCTGCACAACATACCACCAGTAGTTAGAGGAATCGACCAAAGTCCCATAAGAGCAGGAGTGGTGACTGTCGCTACCATGACAAAAAAATAAAAATCGCAACCTAATATTTTTTTTAGATCTACGTGTATCTTTGCACACCACATTTGGTATTTTGACGCGTTTGTTTTTATTAACAAAAGAAGAACGTTCGAATATCTTTTCGCCTTTACTAAACACATTGCCATATATCTGATCTTCCTGAGATGGCGATAGTAGCTCTGTTCAACTTCTCAATAATGATACAGAATAGCAATGGGCTACAGTGCAGTTCTGGAGTTGCAATGTACCACTCAAGCCAGTATCATTTTTTCACTATAAAATTATTAGATGAAATGCAAAGTATAGCTTTTTTTCTCCAAGAACACTGGTGGTATATGCGATTCTCAGGCTTTAAATTATGTAAACACGGAAGGGATGAAATAACAAAAGTTATCAATCATATATTGCATCCCGGTAGTTTATTCACTAAATTGAGACGCTTTCTGTATTTATTATTATTATTATTATTATTATTATTATTCCTAACCATACATATGCGACTAGCTAACATTGGCTACAATCTTGTTAAGTAAGTTGTTAAAGAACGGTATTCTCATATTTAAGCTTATGCAGAATAAATCAACTTACGGATAACAAAGAAAAAACAAAGACATGACAAGAGAAAACAAACAATATACAAATAAAAATGACAGACAAAAAAAAATATATAAACACCTAAAAATGCATCTTTCGTAACACGAACGCTGTTAATGCCCTCAGGCGTTGAAAAACGTTTTCTTTTTTAAGACTTTATTTTCCAAAGATGATTGTGAGATATCAGATTTTAAACGGATTTACTCTGGTGAAACGAGATTTAAAATATTTCCAGAGATGTCTTGTGCCATCGTCGTCAGCCAAAAGAAGTGATTTTTATTGCATTTGTGTCATTCTCCCTGAGGCAAATCATCTCGTGGTGCATTGTACGTGTTCCTTAACGTTTTAAAAGAGACAGTTTTCTGTAATAAGCTGTATCCGTAACCCTCGGGAACATTCTGCGTATTGCCGCCAAGGATTAATAGAGTACATTTAATCCTGTTGCCAAATGCCGCCTTTTGTCATTGTTGTTGTTGTCGCTGTGTAGAGTGGAAGCGGGTGGACTTGAAGGAATAAAGATGTGCCCAGGAACTTTAGTGTTTCGTCTCTGCCATCCTCCATAACCTTACCAAGTCGGGGATTAAATCGCATCCGTGGATAATTGAATCGTAATTCCGAATCCACTGAGGAGCGCAGGCTTGCATGCCCCCAAATGACAGCAAAATCGGTCCCTCGACTTAACGACGTCCTGAAGATGTCATTACCGTCTCGGGACAATGTTTTTAGATTTTCTTGCTTTTTTTTTTCCATCACGAACCAGCGCTCACAGTACTTTATGTGCGTCGTTTTTCTGTACTGTAATCATTCTATTCATCTATTTATCTATCTGTCGTTTTCTGTACTGTAATCATTCTATTTATCTATTTATCTATCTCACTCAGATACAAGTAAACACACCAGCAAACGCGCGGGCGAGCAGACATTTAAATTCGTGAAATGACTTTAATTCCAGCGCTGGATTAAAGGAAATTTCTACAGAAAACTACAGAAGTAGCAGAATGATTAGTGGTTAAGAAACAACCTAAGCGTTATTTGCTGCACTAGCTATATATAATATTTTAATATAACGAAAAACAATGTAGTCAGAGAGAAAATTCTACACTTTTGTCAGAAAAAAAAAAAATTAAACTGAACATCCTTTCTTAAATTTTTTTTTCAGACGAAAAAAATTAACTCCAACTCCCTCTTTTTAAGGGTAGATAGAACAAGTTAAAAATGCGCTGAAGTTCCTTCGGCGCAATCGAGTTTCCTGTACACCGCATAATCAAGGCCACCGAAAATAGATCTATCTTTCGGTGGTGTCGGTATGAGCAGCGGCCCATGAAACTTTAACCACGGCACGGTAGTGGCCTGGCCTACATCGTTGCCAGAAGCACGAGTGTGGCTAAATTTAACCTTAAATAAAATAAAAACTACCGAGGCTAGAGGGCTGTAATTTGGTGTTTGATGACTGAAGGGTGGATGATCAACATACCAATTTGCAGCCCTCTAGCCTCTGCAGTTTTTAAGATCTGGGGGCGGACAGAAAAAGTGCGGACAGAATAAAGTGCGGACGGACAGACAAAATCGGCACAATAGTTTTCTTTTCAGAAAACTAAAATTCGGAATGATACAAAATCAGGGTGCCAATATAGAATATAACGTTGCCCCTAACTACATGAATTGTCTATGTGCGAGTAGCGAGTTATTCTCTCAAAGGGGATGAAGAAAATTCTTTTTGCATAATGAACCACACATATATCCCATTTATAAATAGAGAAATTATTAGCACAGGACTGGATCTAATTAAAAAGGAAGGCGAACCAGGAAAAAATAGACACGTCTAATATTTCATCCTCAATACATCACGGATTCTATATTTACTTTCTCCTAATCCCTTCGGGGCTCGCAGATATGAACGTAACCTAATCTTGTTTCACTCACTCATACGCTTGCATTCTGATTAGCCTTCCAATGAAGAAGAAGAAGAAGAAGAAGAAGAAGAAGAAGAGAAGACGAGAAGAAATCTCATCGTCTGAAACTCCCCAACCTTCATCGATGATGCATTAAACCAAATGTCCTAAATTTAGCCTTAATTCTTCGTCTCCTTCTATTTTTGTTGCCCTTAATCCAGTTAAGAGGCCTTGATCAACTCAGAGAGAGAGAGAGAGAGAGAGAGAGAGAGAGAGAGAGAGAGAGAGAGATGAGAGAGAGAGAGAGAGAGAGAGAGAGTATTTTTTTATCCCGTCAAACTGCACTGGAGAAACCTAGTATGTATCTGCTTTCTACTGCGAGAGAGAGAGAGAGAGAGAGAGAGAGAGAGAGAGAGAGAGAGAGAGAGAGAGAGAGAGAGAGAGAGAGAGAGTATTTTTTTATCCCTGTCAAACTGCATTGGAGAAACCTATAGTATGTATCTGCTTTCTGCTGAGAGAGAGAGAGAGAGAGAGAGAGAGAGAGAGAGAGAGAGAGAGAGAGAGAGAGAGAGAGAGAGAGAGAGAGGACGACTGCCAATCGTAAATACTGAGGGTAATCACCGTGATTTTTACTTTCCAAATTAGTCTTGCCGGCCCCCGAGTCTGATTAAAATCCGAGTTTAATGTGACCGTCGTGTATGTCTGTATGTGTGTCTGTGTGTATGTCTGTGTGTGTGTGCATGTCTGTGTGTGTGCATGTCTGTGGGCGAGTGGGGATGCTCATTACTGTGCTTGCTCGGGTACATTTGCTTACTTAGCCTCTTTCAAGAAAATGAGCGCATAAGGAAAATTGCCAATTAATGAAGATTGCTAGTCGACTTTTTTTCTTTTCATGCGAATTTTTCCGTTTTTTTATTTTTGGTTTCACGAGATTAATTTGTTTAATCGCTTACTTCGAGTGGAATAGCCTTCGTGCTTTAAGGGGTCTAGTCAACGATTAGTGTCAACACGATAACTCAAATTAATCTGACGGCATTCACAGTTCATTTTTGCATTAAAGCAAAACACTAATTACAGTAAAACATATTCATCAGCAACAAATAAACCACTTATAAAAAAAGATAGCTCTGTAATAACAGGGAAAGGAAAAGATAGATCTTGATCAATAAGAAGAAATACTTTATAAAATCACATGCGAATTCATAAAAAAAAAACGTTTCTTCGGCGCAATCGAGTTTTCCTGTACAGTGTATAATGGTGTACGAAACTCTCAGTCATGGCCAATGAAACTCTCAGCCGCGGCCCATGAAACTTTCAGCCACGGCCCGGTGGTGTCCTGAGTTGCTGGCACGATCATGACTAACTTTAGCCTTAAATAAAATAAAAGCTACTGAGGCTAGAAGACTTCAATTTGATACGTTTGATGATTGGAGGATGGATGATCAACACTAACTTACAGACCTCTAGCCTCAGTAGTTTTTAAGATATGAGCGCGGACAGAAAAAGTGCGGACGGACAGACAAATAGGCCATCTCAATAGCTTTCTTTTACAGAAAACTATAGTGAGAAAGATCAGACCCATAAATTTCTGAACGTCTGATATTCACTATCAGTTTACTATAAGAAAAAGCAAATATCTCATGACAGGTAGTAAGGACATCATCTGTTTGACGGACGGCTATGCATATTTCAAAATTATTTATCAAAAATACCTGTTATCATATTAACCTGAAATAGTTGTTACGTACAAAAAATCTGCAAGGAGAAATTCCTCTGCTTTCGAGGGATATTCATGACAAGAAATAATTGATTCGATTGCGTTATCTTGAGTCGTAACGGCTACTGTCGTCACGAATCTCGGGTAAGTTCATAATTGCTCGATAAAAATTTGCAATAGATTAAAAGGGCAAATGTTCTCTCCATTCGCTTTCATTCATATTATTCCTATATATGACTTCTGTTAAAATACTCAGAATAATCATGAACGACAACTTTCTCGTTCCTCCCTTGTTTCGTGTGTGTGTGTCTGAGCGGGCTAGAGAGAGAGAGAGAGAGAGAGAGAGAGCGAGAGAGAAGAGAGAGAGAGAGAGGAGAAGAGAGAGAGAGAGAGAGAGAGTTCCCTTTTTATTAATAACAAGGTCTTACCTTGCCCAGCGGAACCAATGCATTATCCATACATTCTAATTTTGGAACTCGGGTAAATACTAATTCCTTATTTTCTTAATAACCTTCTTATATAACCTATTCAGCACACGCGCAGAACAAACAACCCCACGTCTCATCCATCTCGATTTTTGCATGGTTTGGGCTCTCCAGTTACGTAACAATAACCGCTTCAGTTCAACACGAAAAGTCTCAGTATTTTTCTTTCTTTAAAAAACGCGATATCAAAGATTGATCTTCGTGGTCCCCTAAATCAGTGTCTTTGTGATGCTTTCTTTCGTCGAGTTCTTTCTCAGAGTTTGCTCACCATGGTAGCAATTCGCTCTCATTTCACGAGAGGCAACAGTTACCAGGCTCCAGGTAGAATATTTAGATTTTAATATACATTCTTTTATTTTCCCTTTTCCACTTGATACGCTATTTTTTTTTCCTGTATATTATACCGAATTATTCTTTTATTTATTTATTTGTTTTATGTACATGCATTCATCTTAAATATAATTTTCGGAGTTACACTTCCTATATTTTTACAAATTTTTTCATTTTTGCTGACATGTATAAGAGTCCACTGCTTGAAAATACGTCACATTATACCCTTTCTTTATAATATCTAAGTAAAACATCGGAGCCACCACTATTAAGGCAAAAAAACTCAGGAGAAGCATTTATTAAGAACCTATTAGAGTGCATGAGACGTGAAATATATGGAGTAAAGCTGGGTAGGAGTCGGTGGGTGGGCCATATTCTGATTTTGGGGTGAGGGAATGTGGAACGCGAGAAGGATAATTAGAACGAAGTTCATTTAATATATTGAAAAGCCATTTTCCTGGTCTATTTAACAAAACTTTTCTTTTTTGCATCAATCTTTATATATAATTTATATATATATGTTATATATATATATATATACATATATATATATATATATATACATACACACACACACATATATATATATATATATATATATATATATGGACGTACATACATACATGTATATATATTCACATAAACACACAATATATATATATATATATATATATCATATAAATATATATATATATATATATATATCATATATATATATATATGATATATATATAGTAGAGAGAGAGAGTGAGAGAGAGAGAGAGAGAGAGAGAGAAGAGAGAGAGAGAGAGAAATTCAATTAATGAAAAATTCTTCCAATTGTTGATATGTGTTGACGGGCCCGGGCGATCGATAATCTAAACATGGTTTGCAGTGTCCGAAGTATCGACCATTGAGTAAAAGGGATGTTTCTCCTGCCGCTCAGCGGAAACTTACTGATGCCATTTCCATGGCCACGAAGTGATCATAAGCGTGTACGAAAGATGAGAAAAAGTTCGCAGGAAATTAATTTGAATCTTTACTTCGTCGTTTCTCCTCCAATAACAAGATCCATTTCGAAGAGCAAGTCCATGTTAACGCAGTGTGACTCTTATCTTGTAAAAACAGTGTTGTGTTTTTGGAATATTCTGTCAATTTCGCCTATTTCGTACGCTTTCACGATAAACACTCCGGGATAATTAAGCCTAATGTTGCCGAAGGATGTCTGGAACTAGGTGAAATTACTTTTAGCTCTCGTGATACACAAATACCTTAGTTTTAGCTCAACACAACGACGAAGAGAGTTTATATTTACGAATAAAAGATCCTTATTCCTTGATCTAATTTTGGTGGACAATATCTATAAAGGCTGATCACGGAATCTGGAAGAGAGAGAGAGAGAGAGAGAGAGAGAGAGAGAGAGAGAGAGAGAGAGAGAGAGAGAGAGAGAGAGAAGGGGTAAAGGGAGGGAGAGTCTGCCAGGTGAACTGTGGTGCGTGTCTATCTTGGCCACTCAACTTGGGGCCGTACCATACTGAGGAAGTGGCGATCGCCCGCGCGATGGTGTTGTTCTGTAAAGATTTTGTGATATTGCTCGCTTGTCTTTGTGTGTGTCTTGTTCCATGTCCTCCAAAATTCAAAGTAGTTTGTTACGATACCAAGAATTACATGAGTTACTGATTTACAAGACTTATTTACAAGGATATTAAGTGTCAAGCGATAGGGAGTAGTGCTTATGACTAAAGTAAGTTACAGTATTAGACGCATGAAAGTTTAATTCATTGGAAAGAGTAAATTTGAGTGAGAAACAGGTTTTCCTCTTCAAGGATGATAAAGAAATGACTGAAGAGGTGATGCGAACGGTGATGAAAAATAAAACTTCTAACTGAGAGGATTAACTAGTGCTGTTATCTAGCTTAACCAGACAACTGAGTCGTAAAAAGCTTGACTGAACAGAGCACCCAAGCGCACCTTTAAACAAAAGTGAAACACGAAATGCTGAAACTAACCTTGAACGTAACTCACATGAAAAGAGGAAAAGACTCATGAAAACCGGGTCGCGGACATCCAGCAACCTTGGGGTGAAACCAAACACAACAACAAAGAAAAGGGGAAATTGATCTTATTTATCCACGTGTGAGGAGAGGAGAGACTACAGAGGCCATATCGTCGTCGCGGGGATCGTAATTAGTTTCCTGCAACAATTAACGTTTCAAGCATTCGAAATCTCCCGTTGGATGACGTAGGAAGAGGGACTTAGAATGAGAAACAAAAAGGTAAGAGGGTTCAATGTATAGGAGAGAGAGAGAGAGAGAGAGAGAGAGAGAGAGAGAGAGAGAGAGAGAGAGAGAGAGAGAGAGAGAGAGATAATTTGTAATGAGCGTAAAAGTAAATTGATTGCCTTTAAACCTGCTGAAAGTTTAACATCGTTACAGAGAGAGAGAGAGAGAGAGAGAGAGAGAGAGAGAGAGAGAGAGAGAGAGAGAGAGAGAGCGAGAGAGAGAGAGAGCTCGTCTGGACTATGAATAGTGTACTTGCCTTTAAGCTCGCTAAAAAACATAAAAAAAATGTAAAATTATTCCAAAGATTATTTCAGAGGACAGAACATTCAGTCCTATGGAGCAACTTTTTCTATACTCGTGTTAACTAATTTATAAAACCGCAAAAAGTTGATTAAGTGGAATTCATGCGCATAAAGACTGAGAACCAAGGGCTAATTATCGAAATAAGAGGGAAAAGAAGAAAAGGCTTAAGGTTAATTCCTTGCATTTTGTATTGAAAACTGATGATATGTGTAATTAATTAACCCAAGTTTCATAATACTTTGGAAATTTAATACAAAAGTATAAAGGATGAAGAGTTCATGGTAAGTAGGCTTAAAACACGCAAATGAATTTTATCCACACGTACAGCATTCATACAGCGATGTCGAGTCAATAGTTAATTACTCTATTCGCTCTATCTAATTGTGGAACCTATCCTATGTTTGTTAAATACCTTCTGTAGCAAGATCTAACAGCAGGTAAATTTCCCTATAAGTATCGAAGGCCAATCTGGAAATATCTGAGCTCAGTCCCAAAGCCTGTTTCAGCGCATCCTAGTCGCCGGTGAACTCGAGGAAATCGCAAATTTGGGTGGTGGGTAAGGAAAAGACATCATTCTCCTGCTCTGTGAATGGTTTCTTTTTATTGTCTATAGTAGGTCTAAGGTATTTCCGTTTTTGAAGCCACTCTCATTATTATTATTATTATTATTATTATTATTATTATTATTATTATTATTATTATTATTATTATTATTAATAATCAGAAGATGAACCCTATTCGTATGGAACAAGCCCACGGGGGCCATTGACTGGAAATTCAAGCTTTCAAAGAATATAGTGCTCATTAGGAAGTCAGAGAAGGTAAAGGGAAACACAGAAAGCAGAGATCTCAGTTATTAAAAAGAAAAAATAAATTAATAAATCGACAAAAATGTATTAATATGCAAGGATAATAGGAGTAGGGTAGTAATGCACTGCATCTTCGCTAGAACTGTTCCACAGTCCAACGGTGTGAGGAATAAAGGACCTCTGGAACTGAGAAGTTCGACAGCGAGGCACATTTACCGCATATTGGTGCTGCTGTTACGCGAATCTGGTCGCTCTCGGCGGGAAAAGGGAATCGGGGATCAACTGTGAATGTGAAATGCTATGCTATAGCAGCCAGTGGTCCGTGTCTGCTACTTAGTCTGCTTGCTGTCGCCTCATTTTAACTCGATCTTTTTATATGAAGCTGTTTTATTCTGACTTTCTTTGGAAACGTATAGTTTCCTACATGAAAGACGTCATTTACATATACACTATTTAATGTAGAACATGGAGATCCTGATCATTTTTCCGAGGTGTTATCTGTATTTTTCCCACAATTTTAATTCCAAGTTCGAATGGCTACGGAGTGAGACCTCACGTCAAATCAACTGCAAAATTAGATGGATTATTTCAAGACTGGAATAATTTAGATGTTATTAGAGACTACTGATTAAGTCCTCTGTTAAACACAATCCTTTTACTTCCAAGTTACCGCATCAGATGTTTTACATGTATAATTCAACGCCAGTTTTAATAGGTACCAGATCACGAGGAACCTTATATATAAGATTTTTTCGTAAGAGCTCATTATAACGAGACACACACACACACACACGAGAGAGAGAGAGAGAGAGAGAGAGAGAGAGAGAGAGAGAGAGAGAGAAAGAGAGAGAGAGAGAGAGAAGCCGCCTTTCCTTTCATGATGATAAATTATGCATGCGTAGGCAACGGAAGCCAAATTTGCGCACATGAAATAGAGCCATTAAGGAGACCCTCATGGGATGTTTCTCACAGCTCGTTAGAAGCAATTCAAATGCTGCTTTCGCGTTTTCTGAAAAGCTGGGTAGCTTTCAGCACGAGTATTTATAATGGAATAATGCGAATAAATATTCCCAGTGATGTCTTTTGCTATGCAAAACGACTCTGAATAAATTGGCCGGTAATTAGTCTAATAACGAAATGCCTATTAGTAATGTTATTGAAAACAGCTTTGCTTATTTCAAAGCGCATGCGCAGTTCCACCAGAAACCCTGTACAGACTACTTGTAAACTATATCTCGTATCATTATTATTATTATTATTATTATTATTCAGAAGATGAGCCCTATTCACATGGAACAAGCCCACAGGGGTCACTGACCTGAAATTCAAGCTTTCGAAGAATATGTATGGTGTTCATTAGTAATAAGTAACAGAAGGTAATGGGGAATACAGAAAGAAGAGATCACTTATTAAAAAAGAAGAAATAAAGTAACAAATTAATGAGCAAGTAGACAGAAATGTAAGTAAATTATCAAAATACAAGGAATACTGATATATAGTTATTCTTACCTAAAACCACTACATGAAAGCAAAGAAAAGTGTATTAAAGAGATCCCAATACTGGACCTAAGTTTACTGACACCGAACAAATATTACTTAATCCTTAGGTAATTTAGGTCATAAGATCAATCATCGGTTTTGGATTAGAAAAAGCTAAACAAAACACTAAGTATGTGTTTTTCATCCTGGTTAATCATAATGTTCTGGCTTTATACCAAGCGGCGCTACAGGTCAATTATTTTCGGATCGAAATGATTACCCCACAATCCGGACGGATTCATATTACCGAATGAGTGTAGGTGGGAAGATCAATGTATCCAATTTGAAAAAAAAATGATACATTCAATTCCACAGAGGTGTGCGTATTCACCGTCGTGAAGCGAAGCCTCGTCTAAACACCCACAAAGACAGTAGACTATTATGATACCTTGGACATTTCGGAAAACAAGTTTCTTATGTGAAAAGTACTGCCGAGCAAACTATTTAAATACCTGCACTATAGCCAAATTGTGTTGTGACAGAGTATTTTAAGCAAATCCACAGATCTAGCGTTATTTTGCTATATAATTATCCGTGATTAATGAGAAATTGTATCAAGGAATGATACGCGAGACATGCATTAGGGAACAATCTATACATTAAACCACTAACGGATCGGGGGGGAAGGTGGGGAAGGCGACATGGGCATGTCCCCCTCCCCCCATGAAAAATAATGGCAAAATAATAATATTGAAGATTTAGATAATAACATATATGAGAGATATAAAAATGAAAAAAAATAATAGTAACAATAATAATAACAATAACCTTAACGATAATTATGGATTCGGTATTTCCTGATAGAACAGGCGATTGCTGTCCATTTCATAATTTCACGTGTGTATGTGTGTGTGTGTGTCTAATATGAAAATTGGGCACCCCCTCCACGAAATTTTTCTGAATCCGCTAGTGCATTAGACAAAAAATTATCCATCACCGATTGATAAATAAGCAATAAGAATTAAGATATGCATCACATAATATTACTTAAGCAATAAGAAATTAAAAAGCTATCAGGTCAGGAATGATACACTAATTAAAGGATGACTCACGATGCTTCCTAAATTAACAAAATTAAAGTTTGACAAGCAGGATTTGCTGATAAGATTTTGATGATAATCCTTAATAAATTAAGGGCGACAGAGCAGATAAGAACAGGGCTGTGATTTACAGCACGCGATTTTGTTTACAAGCCTAAATTGGAACACTTATTCTCAAAGAAAGGCGAGAGGGGAAACTATGATAACAAAACACACACAAAAAAAAGGCAAGGGAAACTATGATAAAAAAAAAAAGGCGAGAGGGTAACTATGACAACCTTTGAATCAAACTGAATATAGAGTTTAGGCCAAAGGCCAAGCACTGGGACCTATGAGTTCATTCAGCGCTGAGACGGAAATTGACTGTAAAAGGTTTGAAAGGTGTAACAGGAGGAAAACCTCGCAGTTGCACTATGAATCAACTGGTAGGAGAGGGTGCAAAGTAAGATGGAAGAAAGAGAATATGACAGGATATACAGTAAAATGGACGAAAGGGATTGTAGCTAGGGGCCAAAGGCATGCTGCAAAGAACCTTAAGTAATGCCTACAGTGCACCGCATGAGGTGCACTGACGGCACAAACCCCCTAAGGAGAATAACCTTTGATATGACATAACAATAGCTGAGAAAAAGAATTTATGAAAGTGGTAAGTTATAAACTCTGTCTACATGGAAATGATGCCAGTTAATTCTTACTTAAATCAACACAAATTTACCTATTTATATGATGCATGCAGATATTGTTAGGCATCCCAAAATTACTATAGAGGGACGGAATAACAAATTAATTCAACATGATACAACCCTGATACCCCCACAACAAAATAATTTTGGCCTTGTTACTACTTAAATAAGTGACCGCTTCTGAATGTTAAATGAAGCTGCATATACCCTCCATTAGCAATCAGCCAGTGTGGGTAGGATGTCCCATGGGCTCAGCAGCCCCATCTCTTGCATAAGATATATTCAGAAACGGCAAGAAAAAATAACCCCAGGCCTTGGTATCACTTGGCCCTGTGACCGCTTCTGAATGGCCAACGAAGATGGCATATACCCTCCATTAGCCATCCAGCCAGCGTGGGCAGAATGCCCCATGGGGTCAGCAGCCCCATCCCTTGCATAAGACATATTCAGAAACGGCAAGAAAAAATAACCCTAGGCCTGATATTACTTGGCCTTGTGACCGCTTCTGAATGGCCAACGAAGATGGCATATAACCTTCATTAGAAATCAGCCGGTGTGGGCAGGATGCCCCATGGGGTCAGCAGCCCCATCCCTTGCATAAGATATATTCAGAAACGGCAAGAAAAAATAACCCTAGGCCTGGTACTACTTGGCCATGTGACCGCTTCTGAATGGCCAACGAAGATGGCATATAACCTTCATTAGAATTCAGCCGGTGTGGGTACGATGTCCCATGGGGCAAGCAGCCCCATCCCCCGCATACGACATGTTTAGAAACGGAAGAATAATGCTATCTGCAGCCATTGTATCTCACTGCATCCAAGGGGAAAGCCAGGGAGCAGAAAAAGTTGCTCATACATCACAAGACCACACGTGGAACAGACAGAGACTCTAATGAAAGGGAACAATGAGAGACCAACTACCTCGCATTTCGTGCTCATCAAGTACTACATACATCATCATCACTGGGCACGAGAAAAAGGACGCAAAATGATGTCCGTGGTTTCACTTATGAAGTTTTCGTACTGGTTTTCCACATACAGGCACACCCTCATTGTAAGTATATATATATATATATATATATATATATATATATATATATATATATATATATATATATATATATATATATATTATATAAAATGGGAGTGTGCCTGTGTATGTGTGGAAAATCAATACGAATACTTCATTATTGAACCTTTAGACATCATTTTTCCAAGTCCATTAATATATATAGCCAGACACACACACACACACACACACACACACACACACACACACACATATATATATATATATATATATATATATATATATATATATATATATATATATATATATATATATATATATACACACACACATATATAGAAGTGTGTGGTGTGTGTCGTTTTAAACGTAAGCAAATAAAACTAAATAACGACAATTTCAAGAATTTCGAATTCCAACGGTGGATATCACCTCCATGAATCACCCGCTAAGTGTCCACGAAAATTGAAAACGCCCACGTCACACAATGCCAGAAACTGCCATCAAAGTTAATGGATTCGGTTAGCAGTCTCCGAAGTCCTGAGAACAATCTGCGAGAAGACTCGCAAGAAAAAAAGAAGAACTGTGAGTGTTATGGCGCCAAAACACGCAACGTCCTCCAGGCTCCAGATTCTTTTGGCCTCTTGGATGCGTTTAGTGTGATCGTGATGGTGACGTGGAATTAGATATTTGAGAGAACAAAATAGTGAAAAAAGATTTTATGTTTTAATAAGTCAAACAGAGTGAAGGAGTGAGAATATATAAGGGGGAGGAGTAGAAGAATAAAAGAGGGAGAAAAGTGTTTTTTTAGTTGTTGTTGAATAGAGTGGAGTGAGGAATATATTAGGAGGAAGAATAATTGGAAGAATAAAAGAGGGGAAATATATTTTATGTTTTTTATATGTCGAATGGAGTGAAAGGAGAGGAGAATATATTAAAAGGAGAAATGACTGGAAAAATAAAAGGGGAAAAATTTTATATTTTTTTTATGTCGAATAGAGGGGATGAGTAGGAAATATATCAGGAAAAGGAGTAGGAGAATAAAAGAGGGAAAAAAGATTTTACGTTTTTTGACAAGTAGAATAGAGTGAAGGAGTGAGGAATATATTAGGAAAAGGAGTAGAAGAATAAAAGAGGGAAAAAAGATTGTATGTTTTTCTCATGTTGAATAGAGTGAAGAAGTGAAGAATATATTAAGAGGAGGAATAGCTAGATGAATAAATGAGAAAAAAAGATTTTATGCTTTTCTTATAGGTCAAACAGAGTGAAGGGGATGGGGAATATACTACAGGACGAATGAATGGGAAGGATTGTATGGAGGTGTCTGGAAGCTTTTGGGATAAGCTGAAAAGTTATGAAGAATGAGACAGTAAGTTACGGGGAATGAGATGGCAGTTATATGGGATAAGCCGTAAGTTAAGAGGAATGAGGTGGAAGTACTGGGAGATGAGCTTGGAAGTTACGAGAATGATGAACTAAATAAAAAAAAAAAAAAGAGGAAGTCCGATAAAAAAGGAAACGATTATAAAAAAAATGATTAAATAGTAATGGTGGCAAGGAAAATGTAAATAAAAGAATGAAAACAGGAAGTAAGGATGGAGGAATAAAAGAAAAAGAACTACACCGTAAGCAGAGATTGCAAGAAGCGGAAGGGTGGAAAGAATTAGAGAGTAATTTACGAATCTAAGGAAGGGAGGACACCTCGAAGAAACGAGAGAGAGAGAGAGAGAGAGAGAGAGAGAGAGAGAGAGAGAGAGAGAGAGAGGTTCAGAATACGATGCCAGGAGAGAATGAAAGAATAGAGTACAGACCATGGTAATGAGATTAGCATCAGGGGATATAAAATGGATCCCAGATTCTCCTGATTCTGCTAATAGACTCTAATAACACAAGGTCAGAAATGATACGCCTTATTGATCAAGCAGCCACCCCTCACGATGTTCTTCGCAAAAAAAGGAAGATTAACTCTCTCTCTCTCTCTCTCTCTCTCTCTCTCTCTCTCTCTCTCAAAATAAAGGAAGTAAAATGCACAGATCGATTGAATGGCCATTTGACCCTAAGAGCAAGGACGCCGTTAAAATATTAGTCTAGATTTTGGGGTTTTATCGTCTACGGGTGAGCACGAACATATGTATTAATATAATTCATAAATCTACATATATACATATATATATATATATATGTATACAAACATACATATATATACATACATACATTCACACACATATATATATACAGGAGTATATATATATATATATATATATATATATATATATATATATATATATATATGCATATATATATTATATATATATATATATATATACTGTATATATATATATATATATATATATATATATATATATATATATATATATATTATATATATATATACTGTATATATATATATATTATAATACGGTTGTTATTCAATATTAAGCCGTTTCCCATATATATATATATAATATATATATATGTGTGTGTGTGTGTGTGTGTGGGTGTGTGTTTTGAGGAATACTGCAATAATCGTTAACCTAATCTGTGAATCTAGGACAGAAAAATCAAGCGAATATTATTTCGCCTCCTCTAAAACAAGTCCAGACTTTTTAACCCAATCATTAACTTGTCTATCCTGTGTGGGAAAAGAATACATGAATATCAATCTTTTTATTTCCATACGAAATGGAAGCCGTTGTGAAGCTTTAAAATGAAACAAGGAAGCGACCGACACGCAAAGCTTTTTCCAGACTCTCGGGTAGGAAATAATGATATATTTCTAATTGAATGAAATGTTTCTCACAAGATCCAGAGAGAATAGAGTACAGAATTTGGGCCAAGGGCCAAGCGCTGGGACCTATGAGGTCATTCAGCGCTGGAAGGGAATTTGATAGTAAGAAGGCTTGAAAGGTGTAACAGGAGGAAACCCTCGCAGGGCACTGTGAGACAAGTGTTAGAGAGGGTGGAAAGTCAGATGGAAGAAAGGGAATATGAACGGAGGTACGGTAAAAGGAATGAAAGGAGTTGCAGACAGGGGCCGAAGGGACGCTGTAAAGAACTTTAAGTAATGCCTACAGTGCACCGCATGAGGTGCACTGATGTCACTAGCCCTCAACGGGAAGATCTAGAGTAGCAAGGTCAGCGTACTACTGGCAGGCCCATGTGGCCAGGTTGGTTGGGGGAGGTCTCGAACACGCGATATACTTATTTAATAAAGAAATTAAATATTAATCGTCGTGATTTCTAAGTGTATTTTATCAGAATGAGTAAAACGTGTCACTAAGGGAATTTCAAAAGATTAACGAAAGACTAGAAAATAAAAGATATTAAAAATGCAGACTTGCTCCGTTGTAAATTCTTTAGTTGTTATAATTAATTATACTTCTGTACTAGTTGTTAATTGAATTGAATACAGAATTAAGGCCAAAGGCTAGGCAAGCACTGGGACCTATGAGGTTATTCAGCGCTGAAACGGAAATGGACAGTAAAAGGTTTGAAGGGCGTAACAGGAGGAAAACTTCCCAGTTGCACTATGAATCAATAATTAGGAGAGGGTGCAAAGTAAGATGGAAGAAAGAGAATATGAAAGGAGGCACAGTAAAAGAAACGAAAGGGGTTGCAGCTAGGTGCCGAAGGCACACTGCAAAGAACCTTAAGTAATGCGTACAGTGCCACGCATGAGGTGCATTGACGGCACTAACGGCGTGTGCTAGTTGTGAAATGACTCGGATGCTGAAGGCCTGTCAAGATTTACACTCCCCTCTCCCATACCCATTAGCGTATAATAATATTAATCATTTAGTAGCCAGGTCTGATGCTTTTCAATAGGCACTAGATTCTTTATTACATTTTTCATTATCACATCATCAAGTTTACTTGCCACTGCCCCTAGTATCATCACTATACCAATAAAAACAATGAAAATAATATTAATTTCATGTACAATAATAAAAAAAAAAGCGATGATAAGAAACTCGATATCTTTTTTATGCCCGCCTTTGGTAAAAAAAAAAAGTGGGTATAAGACAAAAGGATTTATTCAATCGCAGCCTTTTTTCTACGTGAAAGTTTAGATAATTGAAAACAGAACTGAACTTGATAACAGCTTTGTATAATACGAGCCGTCAAGTGTCTGGCTGAAAAGTACTCTATACACGCTGGGAAGTTAAAACGCGTGCCAGGTGCATATCTGCGCATGCATATACTCATGTAGTAGTAAGTGTTCATTGATTTGGAATATATTTA
Source organism: Macrobrachium rosenbergii (assembly GCA_039081455.1). Classification (NCBI taxonomy): domain Eukaryota; kingdom Metazoa; phylum Arthropoda; class Malacostraca; order Decapoda; family Palaemonidae; genus Macrobrachium; species Macrobrachium rosenbergii. Next base: position 16,578,051 of record JANJGK010000014.1, on the reverse strand, counting down.
TATCAGTATCCTGTAAATAAATACACATATACAAGTACTAAGGGCCGGAATCATTAATATATATATATATATATATATATATATATATATATATATATATATATATATATATATATATATATTTTTTTTTAATGGTTTTAAAAGAGAAATCGTTAACGAAGAGAAGTGGTAATAAAAAGAAAACATCAATAAAGAGGGAACGTAAATAAAGAGAATTCCACGTCCTTCCAAGCGATGATACACCGATCGTTAAGCGAACTTTTTATGTCCTCGGGGAATTCGGCGGACGTAGATATATATGGTGTGAGGAGTTCACTGACCCGTTTTGCTAGGTGTTATTTAATTATCTATTTATTTCGTAGTAGGTATTTATTTATTTTGTAATGCACTTATTCAGATGTTATATATTTCTATATTTGTTATATGTTTATTTTTTCATTTATATATTAGTCCGTTATTTACCTTTTAAATTTATTTTCTATTTCATTTCTATAATCATTATTTACTACTTTATTTATTTGTTAATTTATTTGTTATGTTTATTTTTTAGTTATTAGATACTGAAAGTTGTTTTTACTTATTTATTTGTGTTTTATGCTACGTATCGGTTTATTATATATATATTTATTTGTTTTGTCTGTATTTAATCATTAGATATTCATTTATTAAGTACAGGGTGTTTCGAAATTAGAGGCCCCCATTCTACAGCATAAACTAAAATTGATATGGACAAAAACAAAAGTAATTCAGAACAGGTATTTATTTAAGTTTCTCTCTGAGTATTTACTATTTTGTGTGGCCTCCATCTGCCTGCACCACAGCCTGCATTCTTGAGGGGTATGATTTCAGCAAATCACAAAAAAACTGAGACTCAAACTCCATTTCTCTGAGCACTTCGGTCACCTCTCTTCGTAGGTCGTCGAGGCTTGGTATACCATCCTAGTTCACTGTGCACACTTCAACACAATCCTTTAAGATACTACCAATGTTTTCACACACATTAAGGTCAGGGCAGGGGAGCTACCTAGAAATTCACTTGACGAGAAGAAATTGATACCACTGTTTCGAAGCAGCTCCTGTGTCTGAAGAGCCTTGAAACATGGTGCCTTATCATGCAAAAATGTGACTTCTTCAACAGATAACACATTTTCAGGATTTTTGAGGAAAGGAAATACTCCACCAGTAAGCACAGTTTCTCTGAAGTATTCGCCATTCCATGACTCCTTTTTATTTGAAGATCCACATTAACTGTTTGGCTGTGAAACAGAGAAAAATTCCCAAACATTCAGGAAATTTCACAACTTGGAGATAGCGCACGTCATCACTGAAATCATCCAACTTTGCAGCCCAAATGATGTCATTCTTATGATTTGGCTTCCTGACTGTGTAAATGAAGAATTCATCTGATGTGGCAACATGGAGACAGTCAGCTTCATCCCAATCTTTAAGAAATGAACCACAAAACCATGCAAGGTCTTCTATCTGTTGCTGAGTGATGTTGGGCTTGCTGATAACATGAAATGGCTTGATACCAGATTTTTTCAACTCACGATATAACTTCTCTTCTTTGCCCT
>JANJGK010000014.1:16558977-16566477 GCA_039081455.1 Macrobrachium rosenbergii | reverse complement strand
AGAGAGAGAGAGAGTTAAAATAGACGTCCAGATATATATGCACATCTGTAGTTAGACATATATTTAAAGGAATGTCTTGCCAAACTTTCCGCGTCATTTGAAAAGCGAACGGGCGGAATGTGCTAAGCGTCAACCTGAATTGCACGCGTCCTGTACATGTCAGTCTGTGACGTCATTGACAGAACTAATAAGGTGTCTGATCCACAAGGAATAAGGTATGAGAGAAAAGTAATTTGCTCAAATGTCTGGCTGCAGAAATTAACCGAATGAGTATGCTTTTCTTATTGTTGGACAATAATAATAATAATAAATTCATAGATTCATGATTGTACACTACATGTAAAATGTATATTAGGACGCTAAGTCATTTTCATATAATTTTTTTATACATACCCATACATACACTATTTGAAATTAATACCATAGGTGTCAAAATCATCTTTATTGTTTTTAATAAACAAAATGCATGTGAAGCTATGCATAACACAAGGGCTGTCTAGCGACGAAGCTGTTAGGCCTACGCCCAGTTACCCCGTTACAGCAGGGGTGGACTTGGGGGAAGCAATAGGCCTAGCAAACATGAACCGAGCGCCGCACCACTCAGCCACCTCGCCCATTTCCGCCTACTCAGTATTGCTATTTCTCAACCAACTGCAAATAGAACGGACCTTGTCAATGCTATGCAAAAGGAATTTTAAAAATTGGACATTGCTTACAGTGACGTCAAGTCTTGCAAGGTGTTGGGCGACAGTCGTTAAGATTTAGTTCTTCCGGAGAGAGAGAGAGAGAGAGAGAGAGAGAGAGAGAGAGAGAGAGAGAGAGAGAGAGAGAGAGAGAGAGAGAGAGAGAGGTATTCTTTGGCACCTGGTATGATGACTAGGCACGCAGTCAAAAGGACGCATGCACAAAATAGGAGTGAAAGCAGGAAAATGATTTTAATATCTAAAAATAATTTACAGAGAATTGAATTATAGGCTGTTTTGGAATGAGAGAGAGAGAGAGAGAGAGAGAGATTCTTTGGCACCTGGTACGATGACTAGGCACGCAGTCAAAGGGACGAATGCACAAAATAGGAGAGAAATCAGAAAAGTGATTTTAATATCTAAAAATAATTTACAGAGAATTGAATTATAGGCTATTTTGGGATGAGAGAGAGAGAGAGAGAGAGAGAGAGAGAGAGAGAGAGAGAGAGAGAGAGAGAGAGAGATTCTTTGGCACCTGGTACGATGACTAGGCACGCAGTCAAAGGGACGAATGCACAAAATAGGAGAGAAATCAGAAAAGTGATTTTAATATCTAAAAATAATTTACAGAGAATTGAATTATAGGCTATTTTGGGATGAGAGAGAGAGAGAGAGAGAGAGAGAGAGAGAGAGAGAGAGAGAGAGAGAGAGAGAGAGAGAGAGAGAGAGAGAGATTCTTTGGCACCTGGTACGATGACTAGGCACGCAATCAAAGGGACGAATGCACAAAATAGGAGAGAAATCAGGAAAGTGATTTTAATATCTAAAAATAATTTACAGAGAATTGAATTATAGGCTATTTTGGGATGAGAGAGAGAGCGAGAGAGAGAGAGAGAGAGAGAGAGAGAGAGAGAGAGAGAGAGAGAGGGAGAGAGAGAGAGAGAGAGAGAGAGCCTTTACTTTTCACGGTATTCATTAATTCAAAATTGAATATCCGGGGCTCGATCGGTGGGTAACGATTATATTGACATTTGAAGGTAACGAAATTTTTTAACTTTATGTTTTTCATATTATCTTTTATTTCCTTTACAATGAAAGACCGGAACCACGTGAGAACAAAGTTTCTCTGAGAGAAAAATTGCACCAGAAATGTATTTTGTTCGGTAAATGGAAAAGTTGTCTGTACATAAAAAAAAAAAAAAAAATGCCACCGGAAATAGATCTATTTTTCGGTGGTCTCGGTATGATGCTGTATGAGCCGCGGCCCATGAAACTTTAACCACGGCCCGATGGTGGCCTGTCCTATATCGTTGCCAGATGCACGATTATGGCTAACTTTAACCTTAAATAAAATAAAAACTACTGAGGCTAGAGGGCTGCAATTTGGTATGTTTGGTGATTGGTGGGTGGATGATCAACATACCAATTTGCAGCCCTCTAGCCTCAGTAGTTTTTAAGATCTGAGGGCGGACAGAAAAAGTGCGGACGGACAGAAGCCCGAACAATAGTTTTCTTATACAGTAAACTAAAACTACCTGAATCAATGACAGAACAACAGCGACCGAAAATGAAGGAATGAAATAATCGAATGGATACGAAGTTATACTTATTATATGATTAAAAAACAATCAGCATAAAACTACATGACATTTGCTTGGCTGCTGGTATAGTGGTTAGTGTCGTGACGTACCATTCAGATGTCGCAGGTTCGCGTCTCCCCCAGGGCGATGAAAAATCACTAGCTGAATCACGATCAGTTACTGCTGCAGTGTGGGATCTACAGTGGGAGGTTGAAACCAACATTCTTGAGAAGCTTGACTTTCAAGTCAATGGCCCCTTTGGTGTGATTGTTCCATGTCAATAGGTTTCATCTACTGAAAGAATAATAATAATAATAAAAATAATAATAATAATAATAACAAAATAAACAAATAAAAAAGAGAACGAACATCAGGACAGAAATTTTAATATGAGCAAGCACCGCAAACCGTCCTCTGCAAAGCCCTGCTTTCTACAATCTTCTCAGAATTACCATTTGCTGAAGTTCCCTGATTCTATACTTCATCAGGACATCTATTTCATGAGCGCTGAAATTATTCCTGAATTCTGAAACATTCGTTAGATTCGCTCCATTTACATCTGGGAATTCAGATCCTCTGACCCCACCACCTCTCTCTCTCTCTCTCTCTCTCTCTCTCTCTCTCTTGCTGCCCTTTTCAAATATCAAATGATTTCTGATTCATGCTGGAAAAGTGCCTGAAAATTTTGTTGGAAAATCTAGGGTAAACGTTTCAGATGAAATTTTCAGGATTTTAGGTCACAGGATATGGACAGGATTCTCGGTCGAAATCTCCAGTTAGTTCATTTTGGTTTGAAAAGGGGTCATAGGGGAGAAAAAAAAAAGCGAGATTTTACAATCTTTTATCAGGAATGTTTTAAAATATCTCTCTCTTTACACACATATGTGTATTAATATGTACAGTATATATATATATTATATTATATTATATAATATATATATATATATATATATATATATATATATATATATATATATATATATATATATATATATATATATATATATATATATATATATACACACACATTTGTGTATCAAGTAAATAAATGATAATTTGGGGGTTTAGCCATCTGATAAGTAACAATGGCTCAATAGTATATCTATACTTGAACGTTTTCAATGTATCTCATATAACAATATTTGAAAGTAATCTCCGGCCCAAACTAAACAGATCTGTGAGAAAATGCTTCACTCCTAAAATGGTTACCTATATACAGTAGCTACTAAGTACACGAATCTGATAAATTTAGACATACATACATATATATATATATATATATACGTGAATATATACGGTATATATACACACACACACGCGCACACACACATATACATATGTATAAATGAATCACGAAAATATGGAACGTGATGAATATATAAATAAAGATAAAATCCACGAAGGAAACGGAAACACTGGAGTGCTGCGAGGCCTTTCGACACTAGTCCTTTACTTAGCAGACTCAGTCTGCTAAGTAAAGGACTAGTATCGAAAGGCCTCGCAGCACTCCAGTGTTTCCGTTTCCTTCGTGGATTTTATCTTTATTTACATATACATATGTATATATATACATACATATATATAATCTGTTTTTCAATTAAAAGCGGCTTAATCAGACCATCGACTCAACATTTTGAACTTTTACAGGACTGGCGAAAATGGTTGTTTTAAATTAAGAAAATTTCACCAAGAGAACTAATTGTCTATACACTGGATTCCTCTGAGTCCTAAGGACTGTCAGTCAGTCGAGATCAGGTCATACACTAAAGGCAAAGATTTCTGTTATCTATAATAGGACATTAAACTTGTTTTACCACGTCAGCTACATTCTATCGGCGGGGAGATATGCCGTCATCCTCTCCGCGTACATGATCTAAAAGCAATTAAAACTCTTTAGTAACTCGTGATAGGTTTATCACTACAGATCAGTCCTGATAATACGAGAATGAAAAAGGAGTGTAAATAAGGGAGTGAAACCCATGGAGTGAAACCCACAAGTTAATTTCGCTAAAGCAGCTACAAACGCGAAGGCAGTAGATTTCAGAAATGGGTATCATCTGTTAACTTGACTTGAATATAGAATTTAGGCCAGAGACCAAGCACTGGGACATATGAGGTCATTCAGCGCTCAAATGGAAATGGACAGCAAAAGGTTTGAAAGGCGTAACAGGAGGAAAACCTCGTAGTTGCACTATGAATCAACTGTCAGGAGAGGATGGAAAGTAACATGGAAGAAAGAGAGTAAGGAAGGAGGTGCAGTAAAAGGAACGAAAGGGGTTGCAGCTAGGGGCCGAAGGCACGCTGCAACGAACTGAAGTAATGCCCACAGTGCACCGCATGAGTGCACTGACAGCACTAACCCCCCTACGGTGGTTATCATCAGTTGGAAATATCTTAACCCAGATAATTCTGGAGGGATCTATTCTGAACCTATTTTTTTTTTTTTATAGAATGATGTACACTCCACCCTTTGACGTATGCTTCAATTTTAATAACCTTGCTTAATACATTTCTTGCATGGTTTGCCTCCTTGAATTTTAGGGTGCAAAGCCGTGTTCGTTTTTAGTGCTTTTGATATCATCTGCTGATCTCTTACCTTGAGAGCTATTTAAATGAATAGTTGGTGACTTCTGTTTCACCTGTGCATGGATTACGAATGCAAGCATTCATGCATAAATAAATATATATATATATATATATATATATATATATATATATATATATATAGTATATATATATATATATATATAATATATATGTATATATATATATATACATATATATATTTTTCTGATGTGTGGATCAACTGGTAGCACCTTGGCCTTTCATTTGAGAGACTCAAGTCCGATCCCCACGTGAGTCAGAAACTGATTTCTGCGAAACACGTGCTCATGAGTTGATTAGTTCATTACATATATATATATATATATATATATATATATATATATATATATATATATATATATATATATATATATATATATATATATATAAGGAACTAATCAACACATGAGCACACGTTTCGCAGAAATCAGTTTCTGACTCACGTGGGGATCGAACTTGAGTCTCTCAAATGAAAGGCCAAGGTGCTACCAGTTGATCCACACATCAGATATATATATATATATATATATATATATATATATATATATATACAGTATATATACTGTATATATATGTATATATACATATATAATGTATATATATATATATATATATATATATATATATATATATTATATATATATATATATATATATATATATATATATATATATATATATATATATATATGCACACACACACAAACCGGTCAGCCCACGCAAACGTACACGCACACGCAACTTCCACGTAATCCCCAGGGGGTGGGGGGTGGACATAAAACTGAGGATAATTACCTTACTTTTATACAAAGCATCATACTGCCTATTGTTTTAGACTTATCCACCTCCCTTTGACTCATACAGCTATTCTTATCAATCACCAACAGTCACTTCATTAGCTCCAGAATATCGCCCCAAGCATCTTGGCGATGCTCAGTGACGTCATGGTTACCATGGCAACGCCAAAGTCCTTCTCTTTAGGGTAATCCGTCTTTCATCTGTCAAATGAGACTTCTGGGCTTCTTGGGAAACTTCGAAAGTTAATGAGTAGCGACCGGTGGCCTTTGAAAGTCGGTCTTGTCGCTGTAGAGTTAATCCTTCTTTTGAAGATCAGGGTTTCATCACTGACACTAAAAGACACTGCATGGCGTTCTTAGGCACGAAGTGACGTCATAGGGCCCGATTACGTCATATGGTCGTTCGCTCTAGCTTCAGGGAATGCTGGATTAATGTTCTGAAATATCCGTTGCTGGACGATGTGATAACAGGATGTCACAGAGCGAGGGAATTATTAATTTTAATTTATGGTTGTCGATACTTTCTAGAAAGGCCATGACGTCTGTTTCTAGAAACAGGAGTATAAAAATATAATAAGAATTCAAAGCGCATCAAAACACTTTAATCAATATTTGAATATTTTATTCACTTATTGTGGCTAAAGCCACCCAGGTTTTGGAAAGCGGAATGGCAACCATGTGAAAATAAAATTTTATGAACTTTAGTATTGTTTTTTCAGACGTAGAACACAAGTCGCTAAAATCAATGTTAATCGAAATATTCATGCTCTCTTTATAATATGGATCCTCTCTCTCTCTCTCTCTCTCTCTCTCTCTCTCTCTCTCTCTCTCTCTCTCTCTCTCTCTCTCTCCAAGAAAGAGCGATGTCACAGACATAAAGTGAGCTTCAATTTCTCCTGAAAGATAAAGATCGCTCAGGAAGAGAGTTCCATTTAAATTTTTTTTTTATGCAATTCCCATGTTAAAGCTGACATTAAAACAATGATCACCTAGGTAACTATATTTATTAATTCAATCTTCTTTCCTTTCTTATATGCCCCACACTAGGCTTCCTCTGTTGGGGTAAGGACCTAGAAATAGGAAGTGGAATTTCCTAACTCCCTCCTCTCCTTTTTAATCTGGTCCGCTGGTATAATGGTTAGTGTAGTGACATGCCACTCAGATGTCTCCCAGAGGGCGATGAAAAATCACTGGCTCTGCATCATTATCAGTTACTGCTGCAGTGTGGGGTCTGCGGTGGGAGGCTGAAACCAACATTCTTTGGAAGCTTGAATTTCAAGTCAATGGCCCCTGTGTGCTTGTTCCATGTGAACAGGTTTCGTCTACTGAATTAATAATAATAATAATAATAATAATAATAATAATAATAATAATAATAATAATAATCTAAGTCAATCTCAGACCACTCACTATTCTCTCCCAGTGAGAGGCTACTTTCTCTCTTTAGACCAAAACCCAGAGGGCAGAATTGTTTGTAGGGAACAGGGAAGAGTAAGCTTGTCGAAGAAATGACATATTCGCAAAAGAAACATGACCACAGGTCATCTCAACGTTGGGTCCGCTTTAGAAAGGTCTAAACAATTTAAATGTATTAATATGTATTTTTTGCCACTCATACAGTTAGCATATTTACAACATCTCTCTCTCTCTCTCTCTCTCTCTCTCTCTCTCTCTCTCTCTCTCTCTCTCTCTCTCTCTATATATATATATATATATATATATATATTTATATATTTGTTTATATATATATATATATATATATATACAGATAGATAGATAGATAGATAGATAGCCATGTATACCTGTTGAAGCTAATGGCATTGTTCGCAGATACTAT
>JANJGK010000014.1:16555050-16558877 GCA_039081455.1 Macrobrachium rosenbergii | reverse complement strand
CAAGCAATCCCGGAGTTAATGTCAGAGTGAAACCACTGATCTCGCAATGCCTTTCCAAAAACATAGTCTTCCTGTAGGGAGGTAGTGTCGTCAGTGCACCTCATGCGGTGCACTGTGGGCATTACTTAAGGTTCTTTCCACCGTCCCTTCGGCCCCTAGCTGCAACTCCTTTCGTTCCTTTTACTGCACCTCCTCTCATATTTTCTTTTCTTCCATCGTACTTTCCACCCTCTCCTAACAGTTGATTCATAGTGCAACTGCGAGGTTTTCCTCCTATTATACCTTTCAAACATTTTACTGTCAATTTCCGTTTCAGCGCTGAATAACCTCATAGGTCCCAGTCAGTGCTTGGCCTTTGGACTAAATTCTATATTCAGTATTCAATATTCAAAACATAGTCCCCCCTTCGTCATTCTTTAATCGCCACTTTTTCTATTTTCCTTTATCATATCAGGTTATTCCTGCGAAGCTCTTTGCATCTTCTATATGTTTGGACGGTGCTGAAGTGGTCATCTGCGAGCACCATTTATCCTTGGCATTAGTCTTTTTATAGTTAGATCAACTTACCCTCTTCATCATCTTAATTTCAAGAACACCTGGCCCATTTTGAGAATATTATCTTCATAGCAGGTTTATATTCTTTGTTTTCAAAAACACCTTGTTCGTACTCTTAGTATTTTCAACTCCGTAGGGGGTGTAGTGCAGTTAGTACACCACACGTGGTGCACTGTAGGCATTAATTTAGGTTCTTTGCAGCGTCCCGTCGGCCCCTAGCTGCAACTTCTTTCATTCCTTTTCCTGTACCTCCGTTCATATTCTCTTTCTCCCATCTTACTTTTCACCCTCTCCTAACAATTGTTTCATAGTGCAACTGCGAGGCTTTCCTCCTGTTACACCGCTCAAACCATTTTACTGTCAAGTTTCCGTTTCAGTGCTGAATGAACTCATAGGCCCCAGCGCTTGGGCTTTGGCCTAAAACTCTATATTCTATATTCTTAGTATTTTCAGAACATCAGGTTCATATTCTTAGAATATTCGGGACAACTTTCTCATATCCAGAATATTTTCAGAATGCCTGGTTAACACAGTACATCCAGGTCGTCTTGCTCGCATTCACATTATTCACAGAAATCATGACTCAAAATGAGCGCTTTCAGAATACCCAAAACTTGCTCAGTATATTATCATGTCATGATAAATACGGAGAAAGCTTATTTTACAGATATATGTTTTGAGGAAAAATATTCCACTTAAATTCATCCATATTTTTGCTAAATTGGAAGATTCATGTATAAAGTTCATGCGGTTACAGAGCAAATTGCAACATTTTAGTATCAGCTTTTTTTGTGAAGTTATATATATATATATATATATATATATATATATATATATATATATATATATATATATATTATATATATATATATATATATATATATATATATAATATATATATATATATATATATATATACGTATATACACGAACTTAAGCTACAAACGTCCTTTAATATCCAATTCGCTCTACCTCGGGAACAATATATTTTTCATATATGTTACCCGAAGGGGAATTTTTTTTAGTTGACGATAAGTTCGTCGTGTGTGTGTATGTATATGTATATATATATATATATATATATATATATATATATATATATATATGTATATATATATATATATATATATATATATATATATATGTATATATATATATGTATATATATATAATATTATATATTAAAAGTGAGAATAAATTCCAGCCCGCAAGCAGGTCTGAACTCAGATGAGTTACAAGCCTGCGGCGCTACGGCCCAGGCGAAGGACGGCAGAAAACATTTTCTTCTTCTCGGAAGTCCCTGCCAGGAATGTGCTTTCCTGCTGCCAGCCTGAGGCATAATTCCATAGAGAGCTCTCTCTCGCACGCCACTGTAGATGACAGTGTAAATCAGTTTTTCACGTGATATGTACGAATACTAATATAGCAAGCAGTTAAATATGAGAATAGATTTTTGTTCGCGTGTGCTATTTGAAATCATCCAGGATGGGATCGGATGCAGAATTAATGGTGATGGAATCTTGTCAAGTGAGTCGGCAGTAAGTAGTGAGGTGCTACAGGGGAATGTTGTGGTATCCGTGCTGTTTGATTTTATTGTGGTTTTTATAATGGAAAAAAAATGGCTAGGGATGAAAGAGGCTCAGATTAGGGTAACAATAGAAGCTTATGGGTCTTATACACAGCTGATGCTGATTTAATTTGCAGAAATGTCACAAGATTTATACAACTCACTTTATAGGATGCCTCATATATCTTTATAGGATGCCTCATATATCTAGCGAAATGAGAATCAGGATATATCTAAGAAACACGGAAGTAATGATGAAATTATGTACAGAAAGATGAAATAATAATAAAGGGAGATGGAGATGGCTCGGACATGTCTCGCGCAACTACCCCAGAGGAGTTGGAAAGCCCAGACCTACTTGAATGAGAGCTGTGAGAAAGGAGGATGGTGATGAGTGGAGACTTGTGGAAGACAGAGCACACTGAAGGCATCGTAATTGGAACTTCACAGAAGCCATATACATAATTACATCATTTCAGATGGTGAATTTAGCATCTGTGAATGTTTTGTTCCTTAATCGCTGATTTTGTGTAAGGGTAAATAAGGTGCTGTAAAGTTTTATGGCATAATTATGTGCTATTCCGTAAGCCCTGTGAACCACACCCAGAATAGCACAGTTCGTTAGGCAATGTATATTTAGCTGTCGTTCTGTTCACTGTCTTTCAGGTCAAAACACAGGTTTTTGATGTGAATGGCAGTTTAGAAACGGCTTTTATTTTGCGATTTGCTTTTTTGTTGTGAAAGAATTTATTCTGGAAATTTGACTGTTTTTATGTCTATCATTTATGCCATTGTAATTTTTATGAAAGTCATGAATTATCATCGCTTTTGTTCACCTATTTTGAGTCGTTTAAGGCCATTATTGCTACGAGTTTATTTATATTTATTTATTGTTTATATATACTTTTTATTCTGTATAAGTCCAATAGCGTATTTTTCTTGTCGATTTTATTCAGCTTGGACATTTATTTTGAGTTGTAGAATATTATTTCCTTTGTGGTTGATATGAACCCTTTTATGTTATTGTAACTTACTGAAGCAATACAAATGTCCGAGGTCTTTACAACAGAACCTGCCAATTTGTATGAATTGTTATTGTAATTCTGCCGTTTTCAGAAAGAAAGAGCAATAGTTTTACCATATATTCCATGCTCTCTCTCTCTCTCTCTCTCTCTCTCTCTCTCTCTCTCTCTCTCTCTCTCTCTCTCTCTCTCTCTCAAAAACCTATAATGGTATTGGTGTCCCATATTTTCCAGCGCTGGCTCCCTTCCCACTCGCGTACAGTGGCTGCAATCAATATGCCAGTGGAATTTAATTCAGCCAAGTAATGTTAACATCAAAACAGTGGTGTCTACGTTAGGGTGAATGTCGAGTTTTTCTTTTGCCTTTTTTTTCGTATTGGTGTTATTCTGAATCTTGAATATTGGTTATTTTTAGAGTTAAAGATCTGCAGGGATTCATAGGTTTAGTGATTATTTTGATTTGTTTTGTTCTTTAACCAAATTAGTTCTCGTAGCCAGGTTTTGTCCAATATCATTCATAGAAATCCATTGAGCGTTAAATGAATAGGAAATATAAATAAATACTATTGTAATGATTTATTTACATTACTGACGTATAACGTCTCGGAGATGAATAAGATTCCTGCAGTGGGGAATGATTTGAGTGCTCTCTCTCTCTCTCTCTCTCTCTCTCTCTCTCTCTC
>JANJGK010000014.1:16540050-16552550 GCA_039081455.1 Macrobrachium rosenbergii | reverse complement strand
ATCCACTGGGCCAGCTGAGTCGGGAAGTTGGGGAAAACTCGCTGGTATGCAAGCAGTTAGCTTGCCCAGGAAATTCCTTGGGTGCAGTTGCTCTCAGGTTCCAACTTCTTTTAGACTTGTATGGCCCAGTGGATAACGCCCTTGCTTTCCACCTGAGAGACCTGGGTTCGATCCCGACGTGAGTCAGAAATTTATTTCTGTTCCACACGTAATTGTGTGCTGATGATTTCTATCTTATTCACTCAGAAGGGATAATTCGAATGAAATGTTGTCTATTGGGTCATTGCTGAGTCGGGAAGTTGGGGAAAACTCGCTGGTATGCAAGCAGTTAGCTTGCCCAGGAAATTCCTTGGGTGCAGTTGCTCTCAGGTTCCAACTTCCTTTAGACTTGTATGGCCCAGTGGATAACGCCCTTGCTTTCCACCTGAGAGACCTGGGTTCGATCCCGACGTGAGTCAGAAATTTATTTCTGTTCCACACGTAATTGTGTGCTGATGATTTCTATCTTATTCACTCAGAAGGGATAATTCGAATGAAATGTTGTCTATTGGGTCATTGCTGAGTCGGGAAGTTGGGGAAAACTCGCTGGTATGCAAGCAGTTAGCTTGCCCAGGAAATTCCTTGGGTGCAGTTGCTCTCAGGTTCCAACTTCTTTTAGACTTGTATGGCCCAGTGGATAACGCCCTTGCTTTCCACCTGAGAGACCTGGGTTCGATCCCGACGTGAGTCAGAAATTTATTTCTGTTCCACACGTAATTGTGTGCTGATGATTTCTATCTTATTCACTCAGAAGGGATAATTCGAATGAAATGTTGTCTATTGGGTCATTGCTGAGTCGGGAAGTTGGGGAAAACTCGCTGGTATGCAAGCAGTTAGCTTGCCCAGGAAATTCCTTGGGTGCAGTTGCTCTCAGGTTCCAACTTCTTTTAGACTTGTATGGCCCAGTGGATAACGCCCTTGCTTTCCACCTGAGAGACCTGGGTTCGATCCCGACGTGAGTCAGAAATTTATTTCTGTTCCACACGTAATTGTGTGCTGATGATTTCTATCTTATTCACTCAGAAGGGATAATTCGAATGAAATGTTGTCTATTGGGTCATTGCTGAGTCGGGAAGTTGGGGAAAACTCGCTGGTATGCAAGCAGTTAGCTTGCCCAGGAAATTCCTTGGGTGCAGTTGCTCTCAGGTTCCAACTTCTTTTAGACTTGTATGGCCCAGTGGATAACGCCCTTGCTTTCCACCTGAGAGACCTGGGTTCGATCCTGACGTGAGTCAGAAATTTATTTCTGTTCCACACGTAATTGTGTGCTGATGATTTCTATCTTATTCACTCAGAAGGGATAATTCGAATGAAATGTTGTCTATTGGGTCATTGCTAAGTCGGGAAGTTGGGGAAAACTCGCTGGTATGCAAGCAGTTAGCTTGCCCAGGAAATTCCTTGGGTGCAGTTGCTCTCAGGTTCCAGCTTCTTTTAGACTTGTATGGCCCAGTGGATAACGCCCTTGCTTTCCACCTGAGAGACCTGGGTTCGATCCCGACGTGAGTCAGAAATTTATTTCTGTTCCACACGTAATTGTGTGCTGATGATTTCTATCTTATTCACTCAGAAGGGATAATTCGAATGAAATGTTGTCTATTGGGTCATTGCTGAGTCGGGAAGTTGGGGAAAACTCGCTGGTATGCAAGCAGTTAGCTTGCCCAGGAAATTCCTTGGGTGCAGTTGCTCTCAGGTTCCAACTTCTTTTAGACTTGTATGGCCCAGTGGATAACGCCCTTGCTTTCCACCTGAGAGACCTGGGTTCGATCCCGACGTGAGTCAGAAATTTATTTCTGTTCCACACGTAATTGTGTGCTGATGATTTCTATATATATATATATATATATATATATATATATATATATATATATGTATATAGTATTGAAACTGGTAATCTCAGTGAAACTTTCTGTCCTCTAATGGCCATTAGGTGTGACCCTCAGCATCTCTCGTATTATTCCATTAAATATTAGGTGGCGTTGTGACCTTCAAAGACTCTTCATTACACAAGTCACCTTATCTTCTTTAGTGGATGTTCTGATATTCATAGATTTTCTTAATAAATTTGACATTATTTCCCTCGTCAGTTATGTCCTTTACAAAAGGTTAAGGTTTGCCTGATGAGTTTCATGACATTTTCCAATATTCATCCTCACGTTTCATAATGATAAGTAGTTTTCTGTCGTCATTCGTACCTTTCTAGTGCAAACTTGGTTCAGGAACTTAACCCGATATTGAGCAATGCTCCTGGTCTTTGCAGATAATATTTGAATTCATCCTTAAACATGAGTAATTTGACTGCCTTTAATTTTAGCGTTCATCCTAGCAAAGTTACCTATAAATAATGAGAATATGATACGTTGGTGAAACAGTTATTAATTTCCGTCATAATTTGTAGCTTTCTAGTGCAAACTTGGTTCAGGAACTTGACCTGATACTGAGCAATGCGCCTGGTCTTTGCAGATAATATTTGAATTCATCCCTAAACATGGGTTATTTTACTGGCTTTAATTTTAGCGTTCAACCTAGCAAAGTTACCTGTGAATAGTGAGATTATAATACGCTGGTGAGACAAATAATTTCTGTACTAATTGAACCTTTATTTAGTGAAGAAGCAAACGGCACGTGATTTTGCCAAAGGATTAATTTATTGGGAGATTAGAGATCTCCGGTTTCAGCGGAATGATCAGGAAATGACGCCACTTTCGAAACGTGACGACCGAACGAAAGCATGACGATTCTCCGTAGCTGAACTTGTCAAGAGCGTTGAGGAAATCTCTTGACATTTTCTATTTACTTTTCGATTTTTCCCCCCCGTGATCCAACGCCGAGCGGCACCGCAAACACGGCCAAGCCACAGACAAAGCTAATTATTTGCCGGGGCTCTGATGTTTAATCAAAACTTCAGAGCGAATTAGAGGGCGCAGAGAGCGCACAGCCATCATCAGGAGGACGCCATGAATGCGTAAGCGGAGGTAAACAGAGCCCGCACTCCAAATAAACACGGGAAACAAATCAGTCGGAATAAAAATGATAATATGAATCTGATCGGCAATTCATCACATTTTTGTCGTGTGTTTTTATTGAAAACAACATTTCATGCTTCCAACGGCTCACATCAAAGGCTTCCAATATAGTCTTCCAATGGAGATCATTTTGGAAAGGGGGGAAGGGGGCGAGGGAGGGGGTAAATGACGTCCCCTCTTTGTTTTTCGCTTCATTAACACTGCAAATGAAAAATAAACATTAATAGGCTTCATTTTATGAACGTTCGATAGTAATACATCCATTTCGGTGAGAGAGAGAGAGAGAGAGAGAGAGAGAGAGAGAGAGAGAGAGAGAGAGAGAGAGAGAGAGAGAGAGAGAGAGCTAATTTTGGATTCTAATTTTTTTTGTTTTTCTGATGGCATTTACCTACAATTACGATCTGACAAAGGAGTCAGGTTAATTACTTTATACTCGTGGAATGTATTTTACATTTTATGTATATGTACTGTATTATTATTATTATTATTATTATTATTATTATTATTATTATTATTATTATTATATTATTACTATTATTATTATTATTATTATTATATACACATATTTGCATATATCATCATCACAGAAGTGGATGGGAGAAGAGGCAAATAAATAGGGATAAACTTTGTCTTCGGAGCAGCGAATTCGACAAAGCTGCATAATTTCCATTCAGACGAGACTACATGATAAGAAAACATTGTTTACGTCTCTGGGGTATAAATCTAGAAGAAATAATTTGGGTTTTGATTCCTCGACAAAATCATAATCAGTAAAAAGAGGTGAAAATCTGCCGAAGTTTCTTCGGCGCAATCAAGTTTTCTGTACAGCCGCTGCAATGTATAATAAAGGCCACCGAAAATATGTGTATCTTTCGGTGGTCTCTGTATAATTCTGTATGAGCCGCGGCCCAGGAAACTTTAACTACGTCCCGTTGGTGGCCTATCCTATATCGTTGCCAGAAGCACGAGTATGACTAACTTTAACCTTAAATATAAAATAAAAATACTGAGGTTAGAGGGGTTCAATTTGGTACGTTTGATGATTGGAGGGTGAATGATCAACATACTAATTTGCAGCCCTCTAGGCTCAGTAGTTTTTAAGATCTGACGGCTGACAGAAAAAGTGCAGACAGAATAAAGTGAGGACGGACAGACAAAGCCGGCAGTATAGTTTTCTTTTACAGAGAACTAAAAGTAAACTGGAGGTCACTGGTGAAGTGGAGGAAAAATGTAGGTAAAAGAAGTGAGCCTTGAGGAACGCCATGGAGATGGGGAAAGGTGCAGGTGCGTCGTCACCAACAATAATTATAAAATGGTTAGACAAAAAAGTTAGAAATAAGCTTTGCCAACAGTGCCCCACACCAGACTGTCGAAGAGGCTAGAGATATAAAGAGCGACGGCAGAAGATTTTCCTTTCATCCGCAAAAATAAATCTAACGGTAGATCTTGCCTTTTATAAGCCATTTTGGGGAGATAAAGGACGAAATAGATTGGTGTTGCAGATTTTAAAACCTCAGTAAAATTTCAGATATACACCGTAGCAATTTTAGGGGTTAAAATAATGGGAGGATAGGTGGTCGGTTTAGAACAATCACGTTCAATAGGGTTGGGTTAAACCATTGCAGTTTTTCCAGGAGGGCGCGTAAATGTAGGTTTAACAACCAGTCGAAAAAGGTGACATCACGGATAGAGGACATTGGGGAAATCATCGAGTTAAAAGAGGGGTAAAATAGGAGAATGAGGAGTATAGGAATTGTTGAGAGAAGAGTCAGGTGAGGAGTGAGGGACGCAGAGTGAGTTCTTATCAGAAGTGCAGCAAACTATAGACATACCGAGACGTAAGAGAAGAGGGAATATGGACTTGAAGACGTTGGGAACGTCACCATTAGCGCATCCAGAAAAATTTCTTAGGGGGGGCCACCAATTTTCATATCATACACACACACACACACACACACACACATATATATATATATATATATATATATATATATATATATATATATATATATATATATATATATATATATATATATATATATATATAATTTTCTTCAGCGTATCATTCAGTATTTAAGTAGAAATTATGAAATGGACAGTAATCGCCTGTTCTATCAGGAAATACCGAATCCATTATTATTATCAGTGAGATTATTGTTGTTATTATTATTGACTATTATCATTTTCTCAAAATTTTATTATTTCTGTAATAGACTATTTATTTTTTCCTTTTTTATATTTCTCATTTATGTTATTATCTAAATCTTCAATATTATTATTATGTCATCAATTTTCATAGGGGTGGGGCACGTGCCTCAGGTCCCCCCCGACCCGCCCCCACACTCTTGGATCCGCTAGTGAACGTCATTGATGAAGACTCAGATATTATTCTTCACAGGAGACGAGACAGATTATGTATATGTGCGTTTTTATAGATCTGTGCTCTAAGTTACGTAGGTAAGAATGTTATTGGAGAGTCATAACATACTACATGTAATATTGCAAAAGTTGGTTACCAGTCACTGGAAAGCATATATGCTTAATCCTATGTCGCGCCTTTTGGGTTGTACAGTAGCTTTTAAAAACATGACGTTTGCGTGTTTGCATTAATCGATTTCCTCTTGAATCTTTATTAGGTTATTTAAACTTACCTGTGTGACAACTTCAAATATTTGTCACGCTTTTAAGAGGATATCCTTGGCCCTGCAAGGCTTTATAATGAAATAAAAAGAATTATATAATTTATGTAACCGGTTTTCTGCCTCTGCTGTACCTCTACTTCGACGTGGATGCATTTCTGAAATAAAAGATCATTTTCTTTACATTTATTTGAAAGAGAGGGACTGCTTTGTAAGCCGCATTTGGCTGCAATTATCATCACATGAATTGCAGTCTTTGCTTGAACGGCAAAGAACTGAGAAAAAAATTTTGTAAGGAGTTTTGAGAAGTTTATAGCCGTTACTGTCTCCGTGTTTAATCACTTATTGCACGTATTCATCTTGTATTCATATTCACCTTTCATTTATACACTTCAGGGTACTTTCATACCACGTCTTTATTGGCCTTTGTTGAGATATACACAATTCCATTGTGGCTGATGTGGACCTTCCGTTTTGCTCTGCAATTAAATGGGGCAATACAGGTATAATGGGTAGATAATAAAAACCATCAATTACCTGACTTTCATTGTTACGCAAGGCTCAACTACTGATCTCTCTCTCTCTCTCTCTCTCTCTCTCTCTCTCTCTCTCTCTCTCTCTCTCTCTCTCTCTCTCTCTCTCTCTCTCTCTCTCATAAAAACTTCTAAAAGAACAATGTAAATACTCCCGCTAACTCCTAACTACTCCCCGTTCCCTACGCCCTTCTTTCTCTACCTTTTAGCGTGCTGTGGCTAAAATCAATATGACAGTGGAATTTAAATCAGCCCAAAATGTTTATCATCAAAACAACGGTTTCTGCATCTGAATTAGCATTATATCGATTTTATCTCTATTCTTTCTTTCTCTCTCTCCCTCTCTTTCTTTCACTTGGTCTCTTGAGTATTGGTTCTGTTATGACTGCCGAGTCATCCCTTTGCCATAAGGATGAAATTGATTCGAACCGAAATGAAATTAATATTGTTTTATTGAGATATTGGAAAGCCACCAACAATTTGAAGTATCTGAATTTTTTTTTTTTTTTTTTTTACGTGGTTTCATGACAAACAAACAGTATTTTCTGGACTCTTCAGTTGGTACTTGCGGAAAAAATATTTTGACAATGGATTTACGAGTATTCGAGGAACTGACTTGGAAAGACCAATAATGACATTGATGTAGGTACGAAAGAGGAGGAAAATTTCTCATGCAAAAGTTGTTAGGAACTTTTGAGGCAGTGAACTGAATATTCCTTTCAGCAGAAGACCAAGTCATGATATCAGATTTCCTTTTAAAGCGAGTAAACTTCTGCCAGAGAAGTGCGGAATCGTAGCAGTTCGTAAAAGGTGTACAGGAATCATGAGTAGCAGCAGCGAGAGAGAGAGAGAGAGAGAGAGAGAGAGAGAGAGAGAGAGAGAGAGAGAGAGAGAGAGAGAGAGAGAGAGAGAGAGAGAGAGGCTAAGAACTGTTGATGTGCCCACTCTTTCGACCATTGGCTTGGAAGTAATCAGATCAATGTGTATTTTTAGAGAATGTCTTTTGTAAGGGAAGTGAGAACAGATATTTCAGTTCTGAGGTAAGATTTCACTGACATCATGGTTATATAAGCATCCATTCCTCTGTGGTTAAGCAAAGGAGTAAGTCTTGTTTGTCAGTTCGCTGGGACTTTCCAGTGCCCCACAATTGTTCTTGTGTAGAGCAAATAGTGTAGGAGTAATTCTAATTATGCGAAGAAAGAAAACGAATATTGGATGCATGGGGATAGAAGTGAGGTACATGTCCCACATGATAAATCATTTGCTCCGTTTCATTGCTGATGTGAAAAGCGAGATAAAGATCCTAAGCTTATGACTGAGTTACTGCACCTTCGTTCATATTCTTTCTTCCATCATACTTTCCACCCTCTTCTAACGATTGTTTCATAGTGCAACTGCAAGGTTTTCCTCCTGTTACACCTTTGAACCTTCTACCCTCAATTTTCCTTTCAGCGATGAATGACCTCATAGGTCCCAGCACTTGGCCTTCGGCCTAAATTGTATTCTCTCTCTTATGAGCTAGAAGAAACCAATAGAAGTGAAGCTAGTCGAAGAAAAAGCAGTTTGTAGAATCATAGAAGAAACTGGAAGATGAAATCTGAGCCAGCTGATATGAAAGAGAAGGGTAAAGATGCACACATATTTGATCTCATTCTCTCTCTTTCTTCTCTTTCTCCTTGGTATGCCTACATTTGTTTTTCATTCGACGCTTTGGTCCGCACAAAGAGATTCTAATGGAATTGCTATGCTCAGGGAAAGTAGGCTTTTATTGCAGTATTTGTACAAACAGCCACTCTGCAAACAACGGCGTCGTGTGACGCTATTTCCCGTGCGGCTATGTTTGGCCATCTCCGTAACTCTCCTCAGCCAAGAGACATAGTTAAAGTTATACATGTTGGCGACACTAATACCTCTCCCTCTACATTTCTCCGCCACCCCCCCACCCTTCCCTCCCCTCCCTCCAACACCTCATCTCACCCCCTTCCTGCTTCAGTAATCCCCTTAGCCTGATTCTGCAGATTGCCAGTCGCTGTAACTGGGAACTTTGCTTTTACGAAAATGCTCAAATCGAATTATCTTCATGAAACTGCTTTTTATCCATTTCGTTTTCCTCCCTGCATTTTTCTCTCATGCTTCTTTGCAAAATAATGAAGTTTGGGATTTTTACTGCCTCATTTTTCCGCCCCCCTTTTCAATGTCCCTTTTATTTCGCCGCAATTTTTCGGTTCATTTCGCAAATTCGCTCGGATCCCGGTCCTCTGGAAACGTCATTGCAACGGCGCGTCTGGATTTGCCCTCGCGGCTTATTGGTGCACGACGACCTCTACAAATGCTGCCGTCGTCCATTTCCATGTAAATAAACAATAAAGATATGCAAATGCGGGATAAAGGTTGGAACTACCTTCGTTCTCCTCCGTCTGCCGTCAATTAGTTGCGATGGTGTGAGAGTAATTCGCGTTTGGTCGACAATGCTCGTTTTTTTTTCTCTTCTACCTTCAGTTAAATTTATTCTTACAGATTTTTCGAGTCTTTCTTCTGTCTCTTTCGTTTCCTCCTGCGTTGACTATAATATTTTTTTTTAATAATCCCTCATCCATCAACATCCGACACTGTTGCATCAGACCCTTTGTTGTATTTATAACATGTTATTACGGCTGTAGCTTTGTATTCGCGATTGGCTAACAATCTTTTTTTTCCATATACCTTCATCGTCATCGTCGCTTTTAACTCCTTGCGATGCAAAGGCATTCGGTTTTCTCCATTTTTATTTTTATTTTTTTTTCTTGGTGGGGCTTAGCGGACGGGAGGAATTCTGTGATTGTCGCTTCTTTCTATATACATTCATATATATATATATATATATATATATATATATATATATATATATATATATATATATACAGTATATATATATATATATATATATATATATATATATATATATATGTATGTATGTATGTATGTATGTGTGTGTGTATATATATATATATATATATATATATATATATATATATATATATATATATATTGTGACTAATTTAAAGGTTTCTTTATTTCAATAATTTTCAGCTTAGATTTCTTTGCTTCCCTTGCCTCACTTTGATATTCTTTCACTTCTTTTATTTATTCTTTTTATCCTGTTTGTGTTATTCTGTTGCTCAGATTTTTTATTGTGTTTCGAATTTTCGTGTCCTGTTATGTGGTTTTTGTTCACGTAATTTTTATTTCTCTCTATTAGTTTTTATATATTTATTTTACTTCTATTTTCCTTTTATGTTTCACAAAGCTATGTGTGAGCCATTCCCCATTTCCATCAAATATTTGTGGACTTATCTTCCATATTCCATCGATGCAATTTGCATTTTTTTATCTTATTATTATATCTACAATTCTCCCTCTTTTCTCTCTTGCTACGTTAACTTCTCGAGATTGTTCTCGCTACATTACCACCTCAGTTTTTTTTTTTTTTTTTTTGCTACGTTACCACCTCAGTTTTTTTTTTTTTTTTTTGCACGTTACCACCTCAGTTTTTTTTTTTTTTTTGCTACGTTACCACCTCGTTTTTTTTTTTTTTTTTTTTTTTTTTTTTTTTTTTTTTTTGCTACGTTACCACCCCAGTTTTTTTTTATTTTTTTGGTTTCAGTACCATCTCAGTTTTCTTTTTGCTACATTACCACCTCAGTTTTTTTTTCCTACATTACCACCTCAGTTTTTTTTTTTTTTTTTTTTTGCCACAGTACCACCTCAGTTTTTTTTTTTTTGCTACATTACCACCTCAGTTTTTTTTTTTTTTTGCTACGTTACCACCCCAGTTTTTTTTTTTTTTTGCTACATTACCACCTCAGTTTTCTTTTTTTTTTTGCTACATTACTACCTCAGTTTTTTTGCTACATTACCACCTCAGTTTCTTTTTTTTTTTTTTTTTGTTACATTACTACCTCAGTTTTTTTACTACATTACCACCTCAGTTTCTTTTTTTTTTTTTGCTACATTACCACCTCAGTTTTTTGCTACATTACCACCTCAGTTTCTTTTTTTTTTTTTTTTGCTACATTACCACCTCAGTTTTTTTTGCTACATTACTACCTCAGTTTTCTTTTCTTTTTTTTGCTACATTACTACCTCAGTTTTTTTGTTTTTTTTTTGGCTACGTTACCGCTTCAGTTTTTTTTTTTTTTTTGCTATATTACCAGTTTTTTTGCTACATTACCACCTCAGTTTTTTTTGCTACAATACTACCTCATTTTTCTGTTCTTTTTTTGCTACATTACTACCTCAGTT
Organism: Macrobrachium rosenbergii; assembly: GCA_039081455.1. Classification (NCBI taxonomy): domain Eukaryota; kingdom Metazoa; phylum Arthropoda; class Malacostraca; order Decapoda; family Palaemonidae; genus Macrobrachium; species Macrobrachium rosenbergii. The sequence continues at coordinate 16,542,035 of JANJGK010000014.1, read as the reverse complement.
TTTTTTGGCTACGTTACCGCCTCAGTTTTTTTTTTTTTTTTTTTTTTTTTGGCTATATTACCACAGTTTTTTTTTGCTACATTACCACCTCAGTTTTTTTTGCTACATTACCACCGCGGTTTTTTTTTTTTTGCTACATTACCACCTCAGTTTTTTTTGCTACATTACCAACTGTTTTTTTTGTTTTTTTTTTTTTGCTACATTACCACCTCAGTTTTCTTTTTTTTTGCTACATTACTACCTCAGTTTTTTGCTACATTACCACCTCAGTTCCCCCCCCCCTTTTTTTTTGCTACATTACCACCTCAGTTCCCACTTTTTTTTTTTTTTTTTTGCTACATTACCACCTCAGTTTTTTTTTTGCTACATTACCACCTCAGTTTTCTTTTCTTTTTTTGCTACATTACTACCTCAGTTTTCTTTTCTTTTTTTGCTACATTACTACCTCAGTTTTTTGCTACATTACCACCTTAGTTTTTTTTTTTGCTACATTACCACCTCAGTTTTCTTTTCTTTTTTTGCTACATTACTACCTCAGTTTTTTGCTACATTACCACCTCAGTTCCTTTTTTTTTTTGCTACATTACCACCTCAGTTCTTTTTTTTTTTTTTGCTACATTACCACCTCAGTTTTTTTTTTGCTACATTACCATCTCAGTTTTCTTTTTTTTGCTACATTACTGCCTCAGTTTTTTGCTACATTACCACCTCAGTTCCTTTTTTTTTATGCTACATTACCACCTCAGTTCCTTTTTTTTTGTGCTACATTACCACCTCAGTTTTTTTTTTTTTGCTACATTACTACCTCAGTTATTTATTTATTTTTTTTGCTACGTTACCACCTTAGTTTTTTTTTTTTTTTTTTTTGCTATATTACCACCTCAGTTTTTTTTGCTACATTACCACCTCAGTTTTTTTTTGCTACATTACCACCTCAGTTTTCTTTTCTTTTTGCTACATTACCACCTCAGTTTTTTTTTTGCTACATTACCACCTCAGTTTTTTTGCTTCATTACCACCTGTTTTTTTTTCTACATTACCACCTCAGTTTTTTTGCTATACCACCTCAGTTTTTTTGCTACATTACCACCTCAGTTTTTTTTTTTGCTACATTACCACCTCAGATTTTTTTTTTTTTTTTTTTGCTACGTTACCACCTCAGTTTTTTTTTTTTTTTTTTGCTACATTACCACCTCAGTAGTTTTTTTTTTTTACGTTACCACCTCAGTTTTTTTTCTTTGCTACATTACCACCTCGGTTTTTTTGCTACATTACCATCTCAAAGTTTTTTGATACATTGCTACTTCTAGATTTTTTTTACCGATTTTAACACCTCTACGTTTTTGCTACATTGCCACTTTCAAGTTTTTTCTGCATTAATACCTTCCAAGTTTTTCTTGCTACATTGCCACCTCTAAGTTTTTTTTAGCAATATTAGCACCTCTAAGTTTATTTTTTTGCTACATTACCACCTCTGTTTTTTTTTTTTTTTTTGCTACATTACCACCTCTGTTTTTTTTTTTTTTTTTGCTACATTACCACCATTATTTTTTTTTGTTGCTGCATTACCATCTCAAAGTTTTTTGCTACATTACCACTTAAAAGTTTTTGGCTACATTACCATCTCAAAGTTTCTTGCTATATTGCCACTTCTAAGTTTTTTGCTACATTGTCATCTCAAAGTTTTTTGTTACATTGCCATCTCAAAGTTTTTTGCTACATTACCACCTCAGTTTTCTTTTTTTGCTACATTACCATCTCAGTTTTTCGTTTTTTTGCTACATGGTCATCTCAAAGTTTTTTGCTCATTACCACCTCAGTTTTACTTTTGCTACATTGCCCCTCTCAAATTTTATTTGCTAAATTGCCAACTAAGTTTTTTTTTATTATATTACCATCTCAAAGTTTTTTGCTACACATCTAATTTTTTTTGCTACATTACCCCCTCTAACTTAAATTGCTGCACTAACGCAGCAAATTTTTCT
>JANJGK010000014.1:16525050-16535050 GCA_039081455.1 Macrobrachium rosenbergii | reverse complement strand
CCACGGCCCGGTGATGGCCTGTGTTGGCACCTATAGCGGGCGCCAGACGCATGATTATGGCTAACTTTAACCTTAAATAAAAACTACTGAGGCAAGAGGGCTGCAATTTGGTATGTTTGATGGCTGGAGGGTGGATGGTCAACATACCAATTTGCAGCCCTCTAGCCTCAGTAGTTTTTAAGATCTGAGGGCGGACGGACTGACAAATAGCAATCTCAATGGTTTTCTTTTACAGAAAACTAAAAAGCAAGAATGGAAAAAATAAAATAAGTGTCGATAAGAAGAAAAGGAGATGAAGAAAATAAGAACGAAGAATGGGAAATACACAAAGAAATTGAAAAGAAGAAAAGGAAGTGGAACTAAGTAAGAACGAAAAAAGAGACGAGACGAGCGAGATGAAGAGGATTATTGTAAGAGATCGATTGGCAAATTCCTCCACAGTCAGGATCGGAGAAATATTCCCATTAAAGTTTATTTTGTTTCATCTTCTTTCTTTTCAGTGAAAGCGAACATCAGTCTCATTTCGTTTTATCATGCCATTGGGGTCGGACCTGTAAAATTCTGAGAGATAGAGAGAGAGAGAGAGACTAGGTGAAGAAGATGTATTGCAAACCTATGATTTTTTAATAGTGGATAGCCATTTAGATTTGATTTTACGCACAATATGGTGCTGTTATTGAGAGAGAGAGAGAGAGAGAGAGAGAGAGAGAGAGAGAGAGAGAGAGAGAGAGAGAAACTAAGCGAAGAACACGCACTGTAAGCTTATAATTTTTTAGTAGAGAGGATATCCCAAGGTCTAGGATATCCAATGTAAATCAAATTTTTACGCAAAATATGGTGCTGATTTTGAGAGAGAGAGAGAGATTGAATATGGAAGAAATGTTGAATAAAAACTGGTAATACAGAAATAGAGAGAGAGAGAAAATCCTAAAATAAAATATGGTCACATTTAAAAAGAAAAAAAAAAGAGAGGGGGTGGGGGAGTGGGATGAGAAAGCGAGCAAGATTGAGCGAGAGAAATCCATTTTGCGCCGAAAGGGAGAGGCGACATGAAAATATTTTCGTATTTTTAAGTCAACTTCCAGCGAATTGCCTTTTTCCGAGAGATAGCAAGGTTATCATCTCTGCGCGAATTGCCACCAGAGATTATGTTATATCATTACCTCCGACGATCTCGTATGAAAAAGTCTCAAGTTGTTTGTCCGTCGTTCACGTAAGCATAGTGTGCGTACGTACGCGTGCACACACGATCACGCCCGCCGTCTCTCTCTCTCTCTCTCTCTCTCTCTCTCTCTCTCTCTCTCTCTCTCTATATATATATATATATATATATATATATATAAACTGTATATATATACATATACGTATATATATATATGTATGTATTTGTATATATATGCATATATACATGTATATATTATATATATGTATATATAGAAATATATATTATATAATATATATACATATACAGATATATATATATATATATATATATATATATATATATATATATATATATATATATATATATATATATATATATATATATATATATATATATATATATATATATGTTTCCGCTAACATGGAATACAACAGTCACTGTCAAATTCATACTTTTTAACTTCAGCCTTTTGCAGAAAACCTGCATACCTGTACATAGGGCTCATCAACAGTGGGTCGAACCCCCTGCATACAGTGCGCCAAGATAACCTCGCACGCATTTTCACACTCACTGAACTCTTTCATTCCGTCTATCAAGCTCATTTTAGGATTTCCACTCCCTTTCACTCCCCTTCTTACCTAAGACTGCCCGAATTATACACTCTAAACACGAAACTATTTTTATGCTCTGTTTACACATGACCAAACTACCTCAATATACTCTTGTCCGTCCTTTCATCTTCCGAAATCTGTTTACCACTTGTGCGTATTTCCACATTTTTAACCCTTTCATTTCATCCTACGCCGCATTTACTTTGCAAACAGTTCATCTCAGCACTTTTAACCTTTTTCCTTTGATCCACACTTCACTTCCTTAGAGGAGAATATGCTCAACAATCCCTACATCCTTCCCAACATGGTGAATATAATCATTGGGTCTCCACGATGTTTGTCACACACCATGGCATTTTTGTTTTGTTTTGTTTTTGTTTTGCATTATTCGGTGCCTCGTGTCTTCCGGCTATTCGAACATATAGCCAATACATTTACTCCCAAGTACTTGCGAGAATCAACCGCTTCTGTTACTCCACCATTCTTATTCACGTTAATTGTCCCATCTTCCAGGTTTCATTAAACTTTAAAGCATTGCTCTTGCTCACATTTACTATTTACTTTGTCATCTTGCAAGCTTCCTTACACTCATACCATTTTCTGCAGCTTCTCCTCACCATCCTCAATCAGTAAAGTATCAGTTGGTAGTTTAAATCATTCCACACTCCCTTCACAACTCATATACTTATTCTTAAAAGCTCTCCACCTGTCTAAGGCCCTGATTAATCTCATCACGACAGCCATAAAGATAGTTTATATACCAAGCCAATCACTCACCCGTCTGCGTATTTGAAAGTACACTTTGCCTCCATGATAAAAACTTTTAATTACTCAACAACTTCTCTGCTAAACCAGATCTGCTCGTCGCCGTCCACTTTGCCTTGGTCAGTTTTCTGGTGAACATTTTTTTTACTAGGCCTCGTATGCCACATTCATCTTATCCGCTTTACTTTTAAACTTCTCACATAACCGCATAACAAACACTTGATCTGCAACCCCACTTTCTTGTATAAACCTACACTGCTCTTCCCCTGTCAACCCTTCTGTCGTTTGCCTACCTTAGTAGACCAAGTTCCATTAAGCCCTTGCGATATTTTTACCGTCGTCTCTATCACCTTTACCTTTACTACGCAGTGGAACCAATTTTCCCTCGACCCGTACCTTTGGAAGTCATCCATTATACTGACATATATTTTACTATCAGTGATCAGTAGCTTAATCGCACTGTCCTGACCGTAACTGGGCATTATATATATATATATATATATATATATATATATATATATATATATATGCAGAATCTACTGGTAACTTTTACCAGACACATATGTAATTCTAATAGCCACAATGCCCTCTTAACTTCGCTAATTCTTCGCGCTTTTTTTTTGGATATGCTTGTAACTACGAAGCCGATAGATCCAAAGGGAAGAATTACATATGTGTCTGGTAAAAGTGACCAGTAGATTCTGCATATACATTTCAGCCTAAAAAGCAATAAAAACGATTGCCCACTTGGCTACGATGGTGAGGATGGGTTTATTCCAGCTCTAATAAATATATCTGAAAACGACAGGTATATATATGTACGAGAGGTGATAGACTTTTATCCTTCTCGTGGTCAGGTTGGCAACGTGACCTCCTTGTGATTAAGGTAACTCGGGTTCGATTCCCGCGGCCGGCCGTCACAGGCTCTTCAATTTCTTCCCTTTGGATCTATCGGCTTCGTAGTTACAAGCATATCCAAAAAAAGCGCGAAGAATTAGCGAAGTTAAGAGGGCATTGTGGCTATTACAATTACATATATATATATATATATATATATATATATATATGTGTGTGTGTGTGTGTCTGTGTCTGTGTGTGTACATACTTATACACTAGTTGGAATTTCATTTCTGAACCAATAACATAAACAGTAACACACATGAACATAAGTACAGTACGCGTATATGATAGGAACGAATTATATTTTGCGTTATATTTGCAAAAAAAATGAGTATTTCATTATCTTAATTACTTACTGCTCACAGAAGCAGAAAGAGTGACGTCCAGATCTCATTGTGAAACGCACATCCCTCGTAATAATTTATTTAACGAATAACTAAGCAATTACAGCAACCTCTATAAATGTGATTCATTTGTAATCATTTGGATTAGGAACAGCTCAGTTGCCGGAAAATTGCCCCACATGGCGTATTTGTCGCTTAATAACTTAGTCTTTTTGGGATCAGGGCAGTCTCTCTCTCTCTCTTTCTCTCTCTCTCTCTCTCTCAGGTTCCCTCTTTTTTCCTCTCTCTCCAAAAAATTAATTAACGGTTCGTTTTATTTGTAGCCGACGACAAGAGTCAGTATCCGAGCAACAAAAGGATCTCCAGAACTTGAAAGCTCTGTATTTATATGTAACGAAAAGTTCGCCGTGTTTTTCACACCCTTTTGTTACGTAACTCCTTCTGGAAATAATTACATGGGCTCAGTTGGCGTTTCTCTGCTTCGTCTTCTTCCAGAAAAAAGACCTAATTAATGGTTTGTTTTTCACCCCTTAAGATAAAAGTCGATAACTGAGTACAGGCTAATCTACAGATCTGTAAAAAAGGTGTCTCACTGTATTTATTGAAAAATTTGCCTTCTTTTCGACACTTCTCTTCTTGTAATACGCCAAGAATTGGTTACGGATGAGTGCTTTCCAGCCTCGGAGGTAATGCATCAGGAAAAAATATTCAAATATGGTGTTTGCTGGAAAGAGTTGAGCCTGTTTAACTTGCGTACATTTTTTTTAATGTCTTTTGAGTTTATATAAGATACAATTTATAAATGTAGAGGTTGGTTGGTTTCATTTTTCTCTTGAATGATTTTTTCCCCTCTTTTTAAATGGTTCTGTAACATTTTTAAATGGTTCTGCACCTTGTTTCTGGATTTTATATAATGGTTCTGCACCATCTTTTTAATTTTTTTAGACGGTTCTCTACCTCCTTTGGCCTTGAATTTTAAAATGGAAGTTTTGATCGAAAGTGTAATTATTTTCCCAAGATACGGCGATCCAATGAGTATTTGGCGATTGCCATAATTTTTTGTAATACTGTTTTCTATACTAATATATATATATATATATATATATATATATATATATATATATATATATATATATATATATATATATATATATGTGTGTGTGTGTGTGTGTGTGTGTGTGTGTGTGTGTGTGTATTCTAAAGCAAAAAGTCATTGTTTCATGACTTGTAAAATACTGAATTACCCATAATTAAGATTTTCTTACGCATTAGAATTCCTTTTTATCCTTTGCCTGACACCTCGTTGCTGTATAAAATGAGAAATTACTCGGGCTCTTCAAATCTTTTAGTGCCATTCTTGCAAGTGAATGGCTTTTTGGGCTTGTTCCATAAGAATGTGTTCTCATATTGGAAAATAATAATATTCATCATTATCATCATTATTGTTATAATATACCTTATTGAGTATTCAGACCGCATTTTTTGGGATTTATTTACTAGCAGATTGCTCTTTTCATTCTGGAGATGGCTCACTACGGTCAACTTGATATGAGGATCCTGTGTTATTATTATTATTATTATTATTATTATTATTATTATTATTATTATTATTATTATTATTATTATTATTATTATTATTATTATTATTATTAAACAGATTGACCGTCTGGATTCCGTCGAGTTAAATTGCAGTTTCTCAGTCTCACGAATGAGTTTCTTTGTAAGCACCAGGTAAATTATATACCAGTTATCCAAAGTGCATTTATTCCTTGACGTTTTGGTAGTACTTTCTGCCATTCATCAAGAGGCGAATAAAGCTGGAGTCCAATTTACCTGTTGCTACAAATGAACTGCAGTGCAAACTCAACGGCATCCAAGCGGCCAGTCTGTTTAATGAAGTGTGTTTGAGAGAGTGCCTTCTTCCGGGATATTATTATTATTATTATTATTATTATTATTTTTTTTTTTATTATTATTATTATTATTATTATTATTAACCTAGCTGCAGGCAAAGCTGAAAAAGCAGGATATTACAAACCCAAGGGTTCCAACAGGGAAAGCAGAACAGTGCGGAAAAAACTAACTGAAAAGTAAGAAATAAATTACGTAACGAAAACTAATAAGATCAGTAACAAATTAGTATATATGAAAAAAATAACAAATAAACTATGAGGTGAGAATCATGTCAGCCTGTTCGACGTAAAAGCATTTGCACCGAGTCTGAAATTCTCAGATTCCAGCGTCTCAAAATACCTGATTAGGAAGATCACTCCACAGTTTAATCACAGCAGGAATAAAATTTAGAAATTTGATTGAAACTCAGTTCTTGTACAACATTTTTAAGATTTGGGGCAGCTGCTGAAGACCACAAGGGTTTATTTCACAATTTAGGATGCAAATTAACAGCTGAAAACCACAAGGGTTTATTTATTTCAAAATTTGGGATGTAAGTTCAGCTGCTGAACACCACAAGGCTTTATTTCACAATTTAGGATGTAAGTCAGCTGCTGAAGACCACAAGGGGTTCATTTCACAATTCGGGATGTAAATTAACTGCTGAAGACCACAAGGGTTTATTTCAAAATCCTGGGGTGTAAGTCAGCTGTTGAAGACCTCAAGGGTTTTATTTCACAATTTTGGGTGTAAATCAGCTGTTGAAAACCACAAGGGGTTTATTTTCATTAATTTAGGGTGTAAGTCAGCTGTTGAAGACCGCAAAGGTTTGTTTCACAATTTAGGGTGTAAGTCAGCTGCTGAAGACCACAAAGGGTTTATGTCACAATTTAGGATGTAAATCAGCTGCTGAAGAGCAAAGAATAGAACACTATTCAAAACATGTCAGAATGCAAGAGCCAAAGCGACTCGGGATCGACAGGTATAAAAAAAAGTCTTGAAAGACCATCTTGGTATTCCAGTTTCTGAGGTTTGGCTCTTGATTTGAGACAGCAACCACAGTTAACGATACAGATGTCCCGGGCGCAAATTCCTGAGATGTATGGTAGTATTGCACCAGCCCCGGTTTTTTTCGCCACGGTTAGGGTGGGATAGGTTGCATTAGCATTCTTCCAAAAATTTGGGTGTGGGAAACATAATGAGTAATAAGATTATTTTCAAGAAAATTCTATGGTTAGTTTTTTAAGATATGGCGTCCGCTTTTTTTTTAGGGAAAGGTCTCCGTACTCGGTTGCATCTCGGGAAAATGCATCCCTGCCGATTAAGCAAAACAGCTGAAAGGAATGAGACTTGGAGCGTCCCTATCTACCCTGATAATGCAAAAATAAAAAAAATAGATTAAAAGCTTCCCATAAATCTTGCAACTCAACTCCCCAAACTCGTTCCAGCCCGAGTGGTAAAAATGAATCAGCGCTCTGTGATAGCTTGATAAACCTGATTGCAAGAAAAGAAAGAAGGAAAGTTAGGGAGAATAAAACAAATCGCTAAACCATCCACGTGTTTCTGCGAAGAGGGTGTTTAAAACATTCAGTAAAAAAAAAAAAAACACACGGGGAAAAAGACCCAGGTCGTCATCTATTATGGAGGCAATCCCCGACACCGATACAGATGTTGAGCCGCGGGACGACTTGGAAAAAAAAGGGGGGGGGGGCGGGGGAGGCGGAGAAATTAATGGAGCGAAATAACGGCTGAATTATGAAAAAGAGAGATTACACTCCATTACGGTATTTCGGTACTTCGCGGAGCGCGTGGGATTAACGGCCATATGAATTAACGACCCGCGCGGATTAACAACCTCGCCGGAGGATTAATGACCTTCTTTTCCTGACCTTCCTCCCACATCTTGAGCCATTTTTCTCCCGGATATTAAAAAGGGGTCGAGATCATACACGATTATTCATCTGCTTACACAACCTTGCGCTCAAAAAACGGTGCAAAAATGTTGAGAGGGGGGATTTTTTTTTTCTCTGTTTGCGTAATGGAGAATGGAGAGGGCTGCAAGTAGCATCTTGCTTTATCAGTGTATTAAGCTATGTATCTTTTTATCTGCCTGTCATCCCCGAAGACCCGATGTGATCCTCAGAGATAACACCGAATGGACCTAATACTTCTGAGGAACAGACGCGCATACATAATGTATGTATATGTATAATCTACATAATTATATGTATATACATACATACATATATATATATATATATATATATATATATATATATATATATATATATATATATATATATATATATATATGTTTATATATGTGTGTTTAAGGTCACAAATATGAATACACAAATATATAATTATATATCATACATATACCTGTATATACTGTATATATATATATATATATATATATATATATATATATATATATATATATATATATATATATATATATAGAGAGAAGAGAGAGGAGAAGAGGAGAGAGAGAGAGAGAGAGAGAGAGGAGAGAGAGGAGAGAGAGAGAGAGAGAGAGAGGGGGTGCGAAAACGGACTGTACGCTAAAGCAGAAAAATATTGATGTTCTGGTAATCAGAACGTTCAGTATTACATTAAGATTTCGTTAAATTTTCCAGGAATATCAAAAAATCCTTAAAATGTGGAGGAAGACTTATGAATATAGTCATCTCCGTAAAATTTTACCACACCCCCTGGGCATCGTTAATTTCGAATCTCAATAAAATATAAACGTAATATTGGAAATCTTTGCAGCAATAATTATCGTGCAAATTGCCATGGGCATTGCCTAATAATGACGCGCACACACGTTTTTATATATAATATATATATATATATTATATATATATATATATATATATATATATATATATATATATATATATATATATATACTGTAATATATGTATAATACATATCTATATATATAATGTATATATATACATATGTGCGTTTGTGTTTGCATCTGTGTATTTAATATATATATATGTATATATATATATATATATATAATATATATATATATATATATATATATATATATATATATATATATAGTGTGTGTGTTTGTGTGTATGCATATATATACGTATATATATGTATGTATATTTTGTATGTATGCATAATAATAATAATAATAATAATAATAATAATAATAATAATAATAATAAATGTGTGCAATAGATAGCTAAATAGGACATAAAGGTCCGAATGTAAATAACAGATATAGTATAATAGTACAAGAAGAATCGCAGAATTTTGATCCAGTGAAATAAGTGAGTTTTAAGGAGGCTGAGATTCATTTCCAACGTAGTATAAAAGTAGGCAAGAGATTAAATATGAAGACATGATTTAGAACTCTAGCGGACGTCCATACAGGCGACCAGAGTGCGCCTAGGAGGTTTGGTCATGCCGAGAGAAAAGGAGAAGAGAAATCACTCCAAAGGAGAAAGAAACGAAAATGGACCCGGGCTTTGGATTAAAGGGGTCTGATTGTCATGGAGAATTTTGTGGCTTGTAAAATAAAGATAATTAGTTCCACAGATGAAAACTGTTGGACTTGCTGTTGATGTGACTTCAGTATAGATTCTTGAAGTAGCTGTGAGGCTGCGTATTCTTAAATTAACATTTTGATAAAATTAACACTGAAGCAACTACTTTTTTTTTTATTTTTTACCAGCTTTTAGGTGTATGGTTAATTAGTGAATAATGCGTTTTTATATATATATATATATTATATATATATATATCTCTATAATATATATGATTTATATATATATATATATATAATATATATATATATATATATTATATATATATATATATATATATATATTAATATATATATATATTATATATATATATATATATATATATGAAGCATTATGCGGATGAAATGTTAGCCAGAATGGCGGGAGCAACGTTTCCGGAATTTAGGCGTATCGATGTATTTTACATTTCCTCGTATTCGTTTATTTATCACCTTTTCCTATAGCTTGTCTCTCTCTCTGCACGCTAATTTCTCTTTGGAAGCCCTCTTGGGTTTATAGTCAGTTAACTTTGTCCACAAGGGTTTTCAGTTGAAAGTTTTAATAAAGAAGGAAAGAAATCTATCTTGTCTGTAATCCTCTGGTATTTTGTAGACTTCAAAAGTAATTTTTTGCCCACGCATTATCAACGATAGCGTTTTTTGGAAGAGATGAGAGAGAGAGAGAGAGGAGAGAAGAGAGAGAGGAGAGAGAGAATTAAAGATTTATAGATACTGTTCTCAAGAAGAATTTTTGGTCCAGCCATAATCAACG
>JANJGK010000014.1:16508850-16524950 GCA_039081455.1 Macrobrachium rosenbergii | reverse complement strand
ATATATATATATATATATATACTAGATTTTACCAAAAGTGAACCTCGTGACTAGGAGTAAGCGATTAAATTTTGTAAGAGATTCGAATGTAATTATGGAGGAGAATTGACCTCTCTCTCTCTCTCTCTCTCTCTCTCTCTCTCTCTCTCTCTCTCTCTCTCTCTCAAGCGATTACTTCGCAGGACACCGAATGCCTTCTAGGTAGGCTGTGACGCCTGAAGTTAGGTTAGGTTAGGTTGCGTTGAGCAGTGTAATTACCATTGCTCAGCCTTGGCGGAAGTTCGCGGTCTCTAAACTCTGTGGTTTATTTATGCACTTCATTGCTTTTTTATGTTTTTTTTTTTTTATTATACACTAGCAAAGTCTTTTATTTTCGTTTTCGCCTGATGGTACTTACTGAAATGTTTTGTTCTAGCATGTCAAAACGGTCAAATTTCTTTTGAGACTTTTGACAATGAAGTAAAAAATTTTCATATTCTCAACTTCTTGTTGTGTCTTTGGTCAATTACAGTCTTGTTTTTCCTCTTCCATTTATTCACATCTATAACTTCAAATTCATGTCAGTAATCGATTCGTTATTGTTCGTCTCTCAGTCTGATTTCAAACTTTAAAAACTCTTTATCATCAATCAAGTCATTAATGATTGTTCTTAGTTTACTTTTCTCTTGCATTCTTATTTCAAACTTGAAACTTCTCATCAATTATTTCGTCTTTATTTAGTCTTTGGATCCCCTTTTACCGTATAATTTGTTTGTTATAGTTTCCTTCGTCACTTGTATTTTCACCTTTTCTCCCTATCTACGATCCGAACGTTACAGTTTATTCTTTCTGATTTTCTCTTAGGTTTTTTTTTTTTTAACTTTATATCAGCATTGAAAAATTAGATTTTGAAATCTTATACAGTTTCTCTAATTATTATCTACATCTTCCCATTAAAAATGAAATCAATATAGTTTATTCTTGTTTAGCTTTTTTCCCTTTTTGGAATATATTCCCTTACCATTGTAATAACAATCAAATAGTGATTGTTCGTGCATTATTTCCGTTCGTTATTATTTGTGTTTTGGCTGTCTTCTCTATCTCTGTCTTCGCCTCTCCGTGTTCGGTGTCTTTATTTCTACTTTTACTTTTTAACAACAGTTAATATCTTTAAGTTTTAGTCATGGTTGCTCCTTTACTTTTTCGTTTATATTTTAACCCCTGTTTTCGTAACAGATCCTTGTTATCTCTTTCTGTCTTTTTTTTATTAATTTTTTTTCTTACTTTATTCTTACCTTATTTTTTGGCAGTTAAATCCTAAATTGTCATTTGACATTCTTCCTTTTTTGTCAACAGAACCTTATTATTCCTTTGTCTCATTATTTTATTTTACGTGAATTTTCTTTTATTTACAGTTGAGTCCCTAATTGTCAATCAACATTCTTCTTTTTCGTCCCAACAGATCCTTATTATTCCTTCGTCTCATTATTTATTTTACTTTAATTTTATTTTATTTGTAGTTAAATCTGTAATTATTGATCAACATTCTTCCTTTTTCTCTCTCATTTGGCCTTTGTCTCATCATTTTATTTTACCGCCTTTTATTAACAGTTAAATCCGCAATTCTCAGTCAGCATTCTTCTTCTTCTTCTCTTCTTTGTATTTTGACCTTCGCTGTCGTCACATTTGGGGTCTCCGCTGTTCATTCTCCTGTTTTCCCTTCTCGTCGGAGAGAGTTCCCTTTATTTTCCTCTTCTCTCCAGAACTCGGAATCCAATCACGACATCCAATAACCGGAGTCTCAGCCAAATCATCCATTATTGCAGCCATGTAGGGAAGGATGGGGCTTTAAACTATACTGCTGCGTTTGTGCAACGTCCTCTACGGCAGGTGTTTGTGAGCTCTGGTGTGATGCAGCTGTGTTGTGTAACCGGGCTTGTGTATGTTTGTGACCTCTGGTGTGATGTATTGGCGTTGTGTAACAAGACGTGTACATGCAAACAGTCTGTATAGGTGTTTGTGCGTTGTATGACAATATATTTATTTAGATATAACCGGTTAGGTTAACATTCAAAATCGTCATGAGTTGTTTGTGAGATCTGCTGTGATGTGTTTTGTGATGAAGAATGAGTGGATGTTTATAAATGTAGCCTCGTCTACAATTGTTTGTGTAGATACAAGTGGATAGGTATACGTTCATGTCAACTATCGGTGTTTGTGCGTTGTATATGAATCTGTTAGCGCTGAATTATAACATGATGGGTATACATACAACATTGTCTACAGGATCTTGTACGCATTTACGTAATGACTTTTGTTGAGGTATTACTGCGCTTTTATAAGTGTAATATCATCTAGAAATGTGTATGTGTACACCCGGAGTGTCATCGTCAAGAGTTATTTACGCGCTGTAGGGGATTGTGTTTGTTTTGGGGTTTAATCTTCTTTCTGTAAATATAACACCGTTTACAGATGTTTATGCTCGGGAGTAATATGTTTGTGATGAAACATAATTAATGTTGCAGCAAAATTTAGATGCGAACATAATTACCATGCTCCTTTTTAGTTTTCTGTCAAAGAAAACTATTGTGCCGGCTTTGTCTGCCCGTCCGCTCTTTTTTCAGTCCGCCCTCAGATCTTAAAAGCTGCAGAGGCTAGAGGGCTGCAAATTGGTATGTTGTTCATCCACCCTCCAGTCATCAAGTATACCAAGTTGCAGCCCTCTAGCCTCAGTAGTTTTTATTTTATTTAAGGGTAAAGTTAGCCATGATCGTGCGTCTGGCAACACATCAGCACAGGCCACCACTGCCGGCTGAGATTAGCATGGGCCGCGGCTCATGCAACATTATACCGAGATCACCGAAAGATAGATCTATTTTCGGTTGCCTTGATTATACACTGTACAAAAAACTCTATTGCGCCGAAGAAACTTCGGCGCATTTTTCACTTGCTTTCATATACTTTCTCCATTCAATTCATTCACCTTGCGAATCAGGCACCTGAGTCGACCACAAGACCAGTAATTTGTAATTGCCGCGAAGTGAAGTTCGGCAAAACTATTTATTTTATTCGTATTCCTCCGTCGTATAGATCATCCACTCCGAGCAAGTACCCAGCGGAGGCCTCTGGAGGAACCTAACCGTAATGTATGCGGACAGATCTCCGTTCTGTAAGGAAACGTCATGCCGTGGGTATTGGACACGAAGCCGGATGCATCCGGGGGAACTGTTTGGTTTTAAATGATCCACTCGGGCTGAAGCCGAGAGGAACAGCTTTAATTTGCCGCGCTTTCGGTCCGCTATAGATTTCGGGGGAATGGCGCGAGGGAGCGACGAGGGAGGACCAGCCAAGTTTCCGCCAGGAGGAAACGAGAGTCATTCCGATAAGAGCTGGCTGGGATTGTATATTGTTGTTGCGGTGTGCGGCAGGGAAGGAAGGATGGGTGGATGGATGGAAGGAAGGAAGGAAGGATTCCTTTTCTCTCTCTCTCTTTCTTTTGTATATATAAATAAATATGCGTATACGTACATATATATATATATATATATATATATATATATATATATATATATATATATATATATATATATATATATATATATATATATATTTAAATATATATATATATAATATATATATATATATATATATATATATATATTATATAACTCACACACACATATATATATATGTTATATATAAGTTTGTATTTATATATCTACATATGTGTATGTATATATAAAACTATTCTTTAAGGAACTGAATTATGGAAATTTAATGCTAATAAAAAATATCAGCCTTTAAAATTTACTGTTTTGCTTAAGATATGTATTGTAAGAAGAACTGATAGTGCGAAAAATGGTCTTACAGGTAAATGAATTAATAAAAGGTCATCGCAAGTGAAAGAATCTATACCACAGCATCATGAAATGGTTCAATCACGTGGAAAGAATGGAGAACGATTGGTTAGTTTGTTAAAAACTGTATCCTGTCATTCGGTATTGTTAGTAGTAGGGAGAAGGAGAGGAAGGCCTATAGAAGGCTAAGTAGTTTGCGTAAATATATTGGTAGAAAAAGGAAAGCCCTTAACATCTAGGAAACGCGAGAGTGCGTGCAAAATAGAAGTGCATGGCACTGTGATCGACGTGCTGCTGATGAGCTCTCTTTGCAGGTGTATGAATCTGCCAGGAGTTGTGGAAGTTTTCCTCACGGGGGTTCATCCACGATTCAGGTGAATTATGAATGTGGCCATGCCGTTGTTATTTTCTCTGGGGCCATCCCCTGTTATGGGATACTGGCCAGTTCTCTCTCTCTCTCTCTCTCTCTCTCTCTCTCTCTCTCTCTCTCTCTCTCTCTCTCTCTCTCTCTCTCTCTATATATATATATATATATATATATATATATATATATATATATATATATATATATTATTTATATATATATATATATATATATATATATATATATATATACACATATATTTTATTAGCATGAAATTTCCTTATTTCAGTTCCTTAAAGGAGAGTTTTATATATACATACGCATATGCATATATATAATTATGCATATATACAGTATTATAAAACATATATAAATATATGTGTACATACAAATATATATATACGTATATATATATGTGCGTGTATATATATATTTGTGGGTGTGTGTATGTGTGTTTGCGCGCGTGTGTGTGTATGTGTGTTTTTATGAGGATCTGTGATCTATTATCATTTTAACATAAATGCGCAGTTATCGTAACGTAATTCCTTAATAATTTTTTAATCCCTGAGTAAGCGACGTTTAATATTCATGAGATTTCCGGTCCGGTACACTGGTGATAGATGAGAATGATGTTTTTTGTCCTTTTAATGCTCCGATGGTACTTGATTATTTATGTATTTTGATAGTTTTAATTTGTTGTTTATTCATCTACATTTTGACATTAATTTTGTCATTTTTGTCAAGAAAATCACCAAAGCGAAAATAGGCCTAGTGTGTCCGAAGTACTTTTAAGTGCACTCTTTCAAGAGTTCTCTCCATGGGGCCCCCTTTTTTTTGTGTTGCTTATTATTGTTTTCGATAGGTCTAAGATTTTAAAATTATGAATTCCAGGAAAACGTATTCGGTTGTTGGTGGTAGTTTATAGAAGTAACATCTGAGAGAAATGTGGGGTCCAGCAAAACGTAGGCTGTCAAATATGGCAACTTATTCAAATGATGTATTGTTAATTTGCTGTTCATAATAGGATGTCGCAGTATAGATTTCCCCAATGTTTCTTGATGGTACAATACACTTAGCGCTCCCAATGATTCTGCTAAATATCGCAATAATCTTCAGTAGAAGGATATTGAAGTCGTTGACAGTATCGCTAGGTAATTCTTGCAGTTTGCAATGAGATGCGAAACCCTTTACTGCTACTGCCTATTTAGATTACGTTTTTCCGCTTAGTTGACACTTTTCCTTATGAGGTTTTTATTTCCACTGAGATATGATAAAATGATAAGACTTATGACACATCACTTTTCACAGTCTCATCCTACGGTTAAAATCTGCCCAATACGAGGGTTCCTAGCGCTTGCTATCTTTGCCACTTGGCGACGATTATACTGTAGTACTTAGGTTCTTCAACCCGTAGCTAATATTAGCTAATATTTCGTAGTCAGAAGGTTGTTCAGTGACCAGGGAACTGAAATAAGCGTAAGGTTGTAAATTAGTGTAGTACCGCAAGATGAATATGCTGAAGCGGATAACTCTTCAAAGTTTAAACATGGCCGTCTTAAACGATAAACCAGGCTAATTATGAGTTCAAGAGTCTATACATATACATTTATTGGCCTCAAGAGTTTTTCTTTGGTAGTCATACATCTTACGATATAGTGACGCCAGCTCATTAAGTTAATAAATCATCTAGTAAGCTTTTAGCTTCGTAAACATATCTGAAAGTTGTTGGGACAAACTGGGACTGCTACAAGGGATCCACGACCTTTGAATGCTAACAGGAAGTTTACAATACCAGCAAGTGAGAGAGAAAGAAATAAATAGTAAGAAGTTAGGTAAAAGTACTATTAGTCCCGTTGAAATAATTACTGTATAATGAAATTGTTTCCAAGGATAAACAAATGGGAGCCGAGAAATAAAAAAAATACAAATAAAGACACTGGAATATGGTATTGTGAGGCAATGTTAAGTCCTCTCTTAAACCGTCGAATATCAGTAGCCATAAGATTGGTGGGTAGGTTGTTACACAGTTTTTCAATACGGGGACAAAAGTCTTCGGATATAAGGTAAGGTAGTCATAGTGAGACCTAAAAAAAAAAAATTAAAATAAAAAGAAAACCTAAGGTTGGTAAAGCACAATGAAAAGAATGGCACGCACTGACTCAAAAATCAACAACAACAACAACAACAAAAAGGCCATATACACCGTAAGTAGTAATGGAAGTCCCATTAAGGTATTCAGACCTAGGAAAAATGATACCAGAAAGCACTAATTCCGGAGATATCGTACACACACTGGTCAACCACTCAGTCACGCGCATACCGCCGCAACGCAGCATCTGCCTTCCCTAGTTATTCGGAAATAAAAAAAAAAAAAAAAGGAAGCGACCACTCAGAGCAGACATCCTTAGAAGTGGCGCAAAGCAAGAAAGACGACCGGACTGACGGACGAACCCGGGTCGTCATTTCCGGTTACGACCTACAAAATCTCGAGCGCATAAAATTCGCAGCTTCCGGAGGCGTCGTTATTTTGTTCGGGCAACACATAAACGAGAGATCACTCCGGGTGTTATTGGTCGCACTTTTATGGCTTATCCTTTAAGTCGCGATCGGTTTTTCGCTTTATTGTTTATTGGTAATGCTTATGGGGGACCAGAGGCGCGTCGGGGACGAGGTTCAGGTGTTATTTTCGAAAAATGTTTTTTTTTTTTATTATAATCATTATTTATGTTAGGACTGAAACATTACTTGTGAAATTAATGTACGACCACTACTGGTCTAGATTCTATTGCATTCATACTGTCAGAATTGACGTTAATGTAAGGGAGGGTCAAGACGACAAGTCCCAACTCTAATGACGTTACGTACCCTCCCAAAGCTCGTACCAAGATATTGCGTTGGCTCCGGTGGTGAGAGAGACTGGCCCTGGGATAAACGACGGCATGTCAAAAATCATACACACACACACAAAACAAAAAAAATTGGACAGACATTGCATTTAAGCTCAAAGAAATTATTATTATTATTATTATTATTATTATTATTATTATTATTATTATTATTATTATTATTATTATTATTATTATTATCGACGGCCGGTCAGAACATGATACACAAAAAAATAATGTAGAAACAAAGTGCGTTTTGTTGCAGAGAAATTATTATTATTATTATTATTATTATTATCATCATCGACGTCAGAGGTAGATGAGCATCCAGTCATCTATCTGATCTATCCATCACCAAATAAAAAAGAAAAAAGGAAAACGCAGAACACACACAACTGAAGGAAATAAGACCGCCGAAATAGGGCAAGCCTGAGGCGCCACATCCCCCATAATGGCAATTGGTAATGCTTATTGCGGCTTAAGCTGGCTCGTAAAAAGTCACTCCAATTCATTGATCGGAATAGAGAGCTGGATGCCGCCTCCTCTCCTCTTTGTTTGTTGAAGCTTTTTATTGTTTTTTTTTTTTCAGTTTGTATCATTGTTTATTTCTTTACTTGGCTTCTCCTTCTTTCATCACAGGTAGTATGTAGTGCAGTTTGTTGCCACTTTCGTTTAGTTTGCTTAATTGTTTAGTTTTCCATTCTTTATGTCGTTATGTTTTTAGGGGGGCGTTTGTTACATTTATTTTGTGCAGTGGTTTTGGATTATTATTTCATAAGAAGAAGAAGAAGAAGAAGAAGAAGAAGAATTTCATATTCTTTTTATGGTGTTTTGTTATTTCCCAGCACGAAGGACTACAGAGCAGTGTGTTGCCTTTTGAGAAGTTTCATTATTTACTTTGTTTAATATATTATTTCCTGACTTTTTTTTTTTTTGACA
This sequence comes from Macrobrachium rosenbergii, assembly GCA_039081455.1. Lineage (NCBI taxonomy): Eukaryota > Metazoa > Arthropoda > Malacostraca > Decapoda > Palaemonidae > Macrobrachium > Macrobrachium rosenbergii. The sequence goes on along the minus strand of JANJGK010000014.1, from coordinate 16,516,926 downwards.
CTAAGGAACAGTGTACCGTTTCGTTCTTTCAGTTGATATTGTTCATTTCATTGTTTGGCATTTATTTACTATTCCGCATGACAAATTTATGGCATTTTTTCTCCAGTTCCTTTCTACCATTTAAAAATTTTACGACTGAGGCGGCTTTACCTTTGTTTTTAAAGGTAAAATAGTGCGATCTGCCTGATTTTAGATAAATGATTCTTGGGGTTATTTCCTTTATTCCAGATATCTGAATCACTGTTGATTTATTGGTGTATTGATGTTGGGCCTAGTTTTTTTTTTCACAACAAATTTGCTATCTTTTGGATATCTGAAGCCAGTCTTTCGTAATTTCTTTGTTGTTTAATTTACATAAGTCCATTTCAACACACACACACACACACACACATATATATATATATATATATATATATATATATATATATATATATATATATATATATATATATATATATTTAGTGATTGCGTGTTTACGTTTCAAATGGGAGTAGATGTGCTGTTTAGTGTTAAAATTTACGTATGTAAATTAAGCAAAAATGAAGTTACGGAAGTCTGACTTTAGATGTCTGAAGGATATCATATATATATATATATATATATATATATATATATATATATATATATATATATGTGTGTGTGTGTGTTTGTGTGTGTGTGTGTGTGTGCGTGTACTATATATGTATATACTGTACGTATATATGTATATATGTATCTTAACAATTAGGAAATCATTTCGGCGTCAGTAATCTTAGCCGTGTGACGCCAAGTAATGCTCAATCCTTCGCTCAGTCAGCTGTCCGCAAGCATTCGCTTTTAGAAAAGTGTAACTACTCTGCGGATGTGAAATAGTAATATGTAAATGTTTGCGTTCGTATCTGCAATATCAGTGTTTAAAGAGAACTTGAAATAATGGAATTTAATTTTTGTTTTCGTATTCGAGTGCATAAACAGAATGCAAATACCGTCGTGTTTTCGTTTATTTAATCTAATGTGTACAAACACACTTTCGAAAAATATGCGTAATTGCATATTACAAACCAACAATCATTCCAGATGTGTAATATCGGTCGTTGTTGGACTTCAAGATAATGTAATTTATGAAACTAACCAAACCCATTATATATCAATCTTGTTGATTATAAATTCAAGAATAGAATTGGAAATGCAAAAGCTTGGGAGGGAAACAAAATTTTATTTTCATAATAACAATATTTATCATAAGTACATTTATTTTTAAGTAGGCTTCGTATTCACGGTATCGATGACCTTTGTGATTGCGACGCTGGTTTGTTATTAAATCAGTTAAAAAATATCTGTGTGCATAACATAAATACATAATATACAAATACATACATACTGTACATAATACATAAATGTATAAATACATAACACATAAGCATTAGACAATCGTTGTATTCTAGATGATTATGACCATTGTCGTTGCGACGTTAGTTTTTGACTAAATCAGTCAGCCAATCAATCGTGACCTCTTGACGTCCGTACGTCCGCCTGTTCGGAAGTTACGGACGCTCCGCAATTAAACGAATCTCGAAGCTGGTCCCGTTTCCGTCGAGGAAATTGGAAGATGAAGAAGATTACCGATCGCGAGTGTGACGTCACTCTTTTTTTGTGAAGAAGGGGAATTTTTTATTTTTAACTACGATTATTTGAGAAGTAAACGAATGAATAAATGTCAATAATTTAAATCCAGGTCGAATTTGGAAAGCAGGTATTGTGGATCATTTTGTTTCAAAGGTGTTTAGATGGTTTGTAAGTCATATGGGACTGAAGTTGATTTGAGAGTACAGTTATGAAGTGTTCAAGCTGTATTTTTCAGTCATTATGACTTCAGCTCTCTCTCTCTCTCTCTCTCTCTCTCTCTCTCTCTCTCTCTCTCTCTCTCTCTCTCTCTCTCTCTCTCTCCAACACCCATGACGGAAATTAGTTTGAGAAATGATGCAGTAAAAGATAAAAATTCTTTACGCGCTTATATCTGGATATGATTGACTTGAGTTTTTCAAGTTCCAAAGGATCGTAGACTTTGGAGAAAGAAGAAGTAATGAAGAAAATTCATGCATGTAAAAATGAAGGATATTAATAAAACAATATTATTCAGCTGTCGGTGGCCTCTTGGTCTGAGAAGTAACAAGTAAAAAATGAGCTGAAGTTTCTTCGGCGCAATCGAGTTTTCTGCACAGCATATAATGTTGTATGAAACTTTCAGCCATGGCACATGAAGCTCTTAGCCGCAGCCCATGAAACTCAGCCACGGGCCGGTGGTGGCCTGTGATGTTGGTACCTAAAGCGATGCCAGAAGTACGATTATGGCTAACTTTAACCTTAAATAAAATAAACACTACTGAGACTAGAGGGTTGCAATCTGGTATGTTTGATGATTGGAGGGTGGATGATCAGCATCCCAATTTGCAGCCCTTTAGCCTCAGTAAGTTTTAAGATCTGAGGGCGGACAGAAAAAGTGCGGACAGAATAAAGTGCGGATGGACAGACAAAGCCGGCACAATAATTTTCATTTACAGAAAAAAGCAAGACTGAACAGTAATAATTCAATAGATTTATTTTTCTCCTCGGCTACATCCTATCATCTTATTAGTACACTGCAGTTAACTGGGAACACCCCGGTGGCTGTTAACCGTGACTGTCGAGGCAGCTGCTAACCGGGGCTATCAAGGTAGCCGTTAACCACGGCTATCATGGGACAGCGAGAAGTACTTCCGCTGCAATGAAATATTCACGGAGCCTCATCGCCGCCTACATCCTCTCCTGTCTCGTTTCCCGGAGCCATGGGCCTCTCGTGGCGCATAAACGAGAATGCTGTAAGTCCCCCCATCTCCTCCTCCCCCTTCTCCTCCTCCTCCTTCTCTTCTTCTTCTTCTTCTTCTTCTTCTTCTTCTTCTTCTTCTTCTTCTTCATTACAGAGAGGAAATTCGCTTTCTAAATCAAGTCTCTTTTCTATATCCAAAGGACATTACAGGTCATAGTCACTACTTAGAAATTTAATTGAGGTCTGATTGAGGCATTTTTGCTTCATTATCTTGTAATCCCTCATTACTGGGGAGCTGATTACATTTCTTTTGTAGGAAATGTCAGTCGATGACTCGCATTTCTTACTGACGCGTGCAAGTGCTTTCTTTTTGAAAAGTGTTTCCTCAGATGAATTGATATTTTCTTTTCATATACATACATATAAAATCAGTGTTGAGAGATCCTTCTCTTTCTCAGTCTTAGTCATTATTTTACTAAGAACTCTACTACTTCAGGGAATGGTTCTTGATAAATTGGTTTCCTCTTGTTGCAAAGAAAGACCATAACTTCAGAAAGTAGTTCTTGATCAACTGCTTTCCCTTGTTGCAAAGAAAGCATTAATTCAGAAAGTAGTTCTTGATAAATTGGTCTTCTCTTGCAAAGAAAGAACATTACTTGTGAAAATAGTTCTTGATAAATTGGTTTCCTCTTGTTGCAAAGAAAGAACATTACTTCAGAAAATAGTTCTTGATGAATTGTTGTCCTCTTGTTGCAAAGGAAGAACATTGCTTCAGAAAATAGTTCTTGATAAATTGGTTTCCTCTTGTTGCAAAGAAAGAACATTACTTTAGAAATAGCTCTTGATAAATTGGTTTCCTCTTGTTGCAAAGAAAGAGTCGTCTGAGAAAAACTTCAATATTTTGGCAAAGAAAGGCTGTTTAGTGTCAACCACATCTCGCGTAGCGCGTCTAAAAATTCTATGAAACAGTTCTTGCAGTTTCAAAAGCTGCAAGTATTATTAGTTCGTGTTAGAATACAAGGATCAGTCGTTAGCCATCTTGTGCTCTGCATCTATTTATCATCACATTTGTGGTGACTTTAGTGCCAACAACATCAACAAACGCGGGTTTCTGAACGCAGAAGAGTATCAGTGAGAACACTATTTGACCAAATTTTGCCTCACTAGCACCAGGAATCATACAAAGCAATAAAACCATGTAATTAATGGCAAAAACTTGAAAGCAATCCAATGATACATATTTAATAGGAATCGTAGCCATCCATGAACAAGCTTTTCTCTAAATGTTTGCTCTGGGTTTAGAGCACTTGCGTTAATTTGGTTGCCTTGTATAATCATATATATATTTATTAAAATTTGTAATTTTTTTACTGTTTGATTAATTTTAGAAATATTTGTATCGTTTTTATCAGTAATCTTTAATTTACATTAGGAATAATCTTATATTTATTTAATTGCATTTAGACAGCTTGTAGTATTTATGTTAATGAAGGTTGATAAAAAGTAGAATCTCAAGTAGACAATACTATTGTTTTTTCCCTTTATTCTTAGATATCAGGCAGTGATGATGTTCCTTACAGAGTAATAAAATGAAGTAGAGGCGCTTGAAAATTTAATATTTCTCTTGACTAAACTCAGTGTTGATAAATGGTATGCAAGTATGTATGTATGTATGTATGTATGTATGTATGTATGTATGTATGTATGTATGTATATATATATATATATATATATATATATATATATATATATATATATGTATATATATACATATACTTGCATACCATTTATCAACACTGAGCATAGTCACGAGAAACATTAAATTTCCCCTCTCATTTAGTTCTTTTTATTACTCTGTAAGGAACATCACTATTGTTTGATATCTAGGAATAAAGAGAAAAAACAATAGTATTGTCTACTTGAGATTTTACTTTAATCTACCTTCTATATATATATATATATATATATATATATATATATATATATATATATATATATATATATATATTTATATATATTTATTTATATGAATAGTTTGTTGCAGGTTTATGAGTTTTGGAGAGAGAACATTGAAACAATGAATTTTACGTACTACATAATATCAAGTCTATAATTAAACACCCAGATGATTAAGGTCAAAATACGCATATATTGTACCCGGCTCCCAGAATACAACATATTGTCTAATCTTGGCAACAGCGAGTTCAGAATATGAACAAAACCAAATAAGCTTCCCCTCGGCAATGTCAATTGGGCGACAAACAACGCATTAAACTTCATAGAACGGGTCGAAAATTGTTTCCATAAGGCTTTTGGAGATTTAATTTACTTTCTCCCCTCCAGTGATCGCCCCCCCGCCCTCTTCTTTTTTTTTGACAATTCGTTAATGGTCATATGAATATTGTGCCGTTATGAGATTAATAGATGAAACCCATTTGGCCATTGTCCATCGCCGATGGAAATATGACGTCATTTGGGTGTGACAAAAGAGAAGCGCCAAGCGGCCAGGTCATAAAAATGACGGCGAAAGGGATGATGATTACGAATTTAATTAGTGATTAAAATAAATGGCGATTTATGGCATCCCCCGAAACGTACACAGGGCAGTCGTCCAATCACCGGACAGTCACAGACGCGGCGACCAATCACCACTCGGCGTCGGGAGATGTATCGCCCGACGTTAATGTGCATTTGCTTTCTCAGTTCATTGTTTATATTTATGGAAACACGACGCAGTGGGTTAATGAGCGTCTGGTAATGAATGGAGATGTGATTAATGAGGGAGGTCCTCTTCCCCCCCCTTGCCTCAAATAGGATAGGAATGAGATTATGAGATAGTTATGAACGCACGAATAAGATCTGTAATTTCATCAGTAGCAGAGAAAACGAGACACTAGATTTCCGTGTTCGTTTGATTAAGAAAGTAGTCGTATAGTAAAGCGTTTCTATTTCTGGCTAGGTCAGGACATGGATGGGTGGCCAGAAATTAATGCAAATTAAAGTGACGTTAGTTACATTGTCTCTCATAGGTGAAGTTTACACACATTAGGGGTCGGGTATAAGTGGCATTGGTCCACGATAAGGTGTGAAAAATTTTTCATATACTAAGAATGAAAAAATGATTAATTAGTTATAGAGCCGTAAAATTTGCTGGAAATATCACATTAGCCTGGTTGGACATGTTTATAATATTTTGTGTGAATGTTACTGACACTTTTAATAAACAAACATGTTTGTGAGCGTAAAGAACCATTTGTTTCCAAAACACTAACATCATCCTGAAGTGTTGGATAGTTCACGAAAGGGTTGTGTTTGAAATTGTGCATAAAGTATGGATTAATGTCTTGGGCTCGCGCGCACGCAGGTACGCACAAACACTCGCACACACCCACGCACAAACACACACACATATATATACATATATATAAACATATATATCCATATATATGTAAATGTTTTATGTATGTGTATACTATATATATATATATATATATATATATATATATATACATATGTATATATATGTATTGCGTGTATGCGTGTTTTCATTTACCTATGTTACCGCATTTATTTTGTAACGCCAAGGTTTCATTCTGTAGAATGCAATGGCCCCATGTATGTGTAACTGTGTATGAAGTGTGCATACAAACCGTGTGTGTTTACAAACATTACGAAAGTGTGTGTGTGTGTGTGTTTTACATACTTTCGCCAACCTAAATTTCACCCCGAAGTGTGAAGTAATCACGAAAAGTGCATTCCCGATCTCATTATCAAGTTTTACGACGTGGAAGGATGGGCGTCCGGGTGATTGGTGGGCGCTGTGAGCGGCGGGTGGTTGGGTGGGTGGGTGTTTGTGGATGGAAGGGGAGTGGGCGGGGTGGGGGGGTGGTTGGAGGAAAGGACATTAGGATGGGCGTAAAGCCTGGGCGAGAGAGTTTTACACAAGCCATAACGAGAGGGAATATCCCGAATATATTATGATTCCCGTCGGAGGGACGTGGGAAATGCGGGGAGTCTCGTAAGGGATCCTAATACGATCCTAAACCTCGGACAGGTAATAGATTGTCCTTACCGAGGGCGTCCGCGTTATTGACCTATTAAAATACATTTCTTACGCATGCGCGGTTGGTGTAGTGTAATGAACGGTACGCGTGCTAAGGTTTTTTTTTTTTTATTAAAACCTATTTTGCTTAATTGTTTTATGTAATTCGCCCTAATGATCATTTCACATTCTGCGTTTAGGAATATGGTCAGTAATTTGAGTGTGTGACCTCAAAGGAGTATGACACCCCGGTATGCGCATAAGCCCCTTTATCTTTAAGGGTCAGTTGGAAGAATAACATGAATCAGAGTAACTTTTCTCATACACACACGTTTATATATATATATATATATATATATATATATATATATATATATATATATATATATACTTTATATATATAGATATATATATATATATACTCGTATATATATATATATATATATATATATATATATATATAATATATATATATATATATATACATATATACATATATATATATATATATATATATATATATATATATATATATGTATATATATTTATGTATATGATGGCTTAATGGTTAAAAGTCACTATACATCGTTGATTTTAAACCAGGCAGAGATTCGAATCACACTTGTGGCGAAGCAATAATCAGTTATAGTTCTCCTTGGGTGTAAGTCATTCCTGAGAGGTATAGTGAACTGAATACTGGTCGATATTTGTGGCTTAAATGTTTTGTGTCAGGGTGTATATAAGTGAGATATATATATATATATATATATATATATATATATATATATATATTATATCGTATATATATAATATATATATATATATAATATATATATATATATATATATATATATATATATATATATATATATATATATATATATATATGAATTATGCAGTTTCATAAAGTTCACATTCATTTCATATGGGCATAACTTCATTTTATCTTACATTTTTAAATGGACAGTCTGCACTGATTTTGACCTATTTTATTTTATGTTGTTTTCTGTTCTTTGATAAAAAAACGTGCGATGTTTAAATATATTTGCCAAGTGCCATAGAAAATGATAGAAAAAATGACAAAAAGAATAAAAAGCTAATATTTTCACTTTTAATGAATGAAAGAGAGGGCAGCAACGCCAAAGTTCATATTTTAGATGCCTATGAATGAAAAATATATGAAATATGCGTGGAAATATGATGTGCTTCAGTTAAGTAGGATGCACTTAGTAGATTTTCGTACTCTCTC
>JANJGK010000014.1:16491350-16493850 GCA_039081455.1 Macrobrachium rosenbergii | reverse complement strand
TTGTAGGGAGTGGCACAGTACTTAATCCCCCTCGTTTCATCACATTAGAGAGAGAGAGAGAGGGGGGGAGGTGAAAATGTGATATTTACCATTAAATTAATTTGATTGATATCCGCGACATTAATATGCAATACGAGTTGGCTTTTGCAAAGTCGGTTGTGATTGCGCGTTTACGCGCGCGCACGCGAGTTTGAATACGTATGTACGCATGTACGTGCGTTCGTGTATGCTGGAAAAGTGGAAGCAGCAGCAGCTGCTTGCAATCGGCTAATTTCCTGATTGATTAAAAAAAAAAAAAACTGGTCGTATGATCTGATGTAGATTAATTGAATATGAGTCTTTCATTTCGGGTGTGATTTATTATTATTGGAGTATTTATATTACGGCTTTGAACGGCCGCTAATGCCGTGTTACGGCCGTGGATGGTTTGGTAGGTTCCGTGCGGGGATGTAAATGCGTCGCAGTTGGGGATGAATGTAAATATTATACATATGTATGTATGTATGTATGTATGTATGTGTATATATACATATATATATATATATATATATATATATATATATATATATATATATATATATATATATATATATATATATATATATATATATATATATATATATATATATATATATATATATATATATATATATATATATTAATAATAAAAGGAGCCCATAAAAACGCCAAAATGTAGAAAGTTAATGCTATATTTCAGAGAACAACTGTCTCCCTGAAGAGGGAGACTAGATGTTCTCTGAAATATAGCATCAACTTTCTACGTTTTGGCGTTTTTATGGGCTCATTTTATTAGATGGAATTCTGTTTTAACAGAAAATATTTCAGTCATATATATATATACATATACATATACGTATATATATATATATATATATATATATATATATATATATATATATATATATATATATATATATATATATATATATATGTGTGTGTGTGTGTGTGTGTGTGTGTGTGTGTTTGCACGCATTTTTCTTTGCATGATTTTAAAGAGATGTCCTTTTCTTGCGAATGTGAAGTGAAGTTGAAATTCAATTAGTGGATAAATATGAATAAATCCATAGGATAATACAAATGGTAATTTATATCTGCTGATATTTATATCTGCATATTGGTATTTATTTAATATTTATCTTTTCCCTTTTCCAGTGCTTTTTTAGCTATTATTTTCTGTATTTTTTAACCTATGTGATTATTGTAGTAATGAGGTTGCCACATAGTCGTTTTGTTCTTCTTGTGATGCTCTGTTGCAGTTTACACACGCACACACACACACTATACATACATACATATACATACATATATATATAATATATATATATTTACACTATATATAAATATATATATATATATATATATATATATATATATATATATATATATATATATATATATATATATATATATATAAACAAACTTACTTACCATTATTCTTCCGTGCTATGTATTTGAAGGGTAATTGCGCAGACACGCCGAGATTTTGCTAATGTTGCAGACTTCGCATGTGTTCATTGGCGAACCAGTTCACGAAAACAGTGAATCTTTTTAATCTCCAACTCCACGGAATTACTGCCAAATGAAGCAGAAAATTCCATCCTCAGTTTGCAAATCTCTGATCAAATATTCTTCGCAACAACTGAAAACAGGTTCATTTTCTTCTCGTCTTACAATGCAAATCATTTTATTGAGCTCCGTCAGCCTCTAATGGGTGTTTGCCGCTGTTTCACTTTCCATTAATATTGCAGAGCAATGAATGGTTTTGCAGGGTCCATTCGGGAATACGAATGCTTTGCATTTGGAGATATATATGTTAGTGTTATATTTATATAATTATATATATATATACATTTATATGTATGTGTTTTATATATGTATGTATACATATATATGTATGTGTTTTACATATTTATATGTATACATATATATATATATATATATATATATATATATATATATATATATATATATATATATGTGTGTGTGTGTGTGTGTGTGCGTGTGTGTATATGTAGCTTTTAGGTCTTGTTCTTGTTCTATAAGAAATGGCTTTTTTAAAAATCTTATTTTTTGGGGAGGAGGATATATGAAAAATTTCTCTTCTTCTCTCGAGAAGAGCTTCATGGGCGGGATCTCCAGGGATTAGGGTGTTAATCACGGTTAATTAACGCGGATATTCGACCGTGTTTTAGGAAATTTTTTAAAAGCAGGTTTTGTGGCAGAGAGAGAGAGAGAGAGAGAGATAGATATTGAGGGAGAGAAACAAAAAGAGAGAGGGAAAGAAAGAGAGAAAGAGGGAGAGAGAGAGAAAGGAGGGTGAGAAAGAGAGAGAGAGAGAGAGAGAGAGAGAGAGAGAGAGGATATTTACATGACGATGATAAATTTCTTTCAGGTTCCAAAATGACGAGACTTTTACGTTTATGGAATTTTTTTCGCTCTTCCATTAAAGCGAGGCAAAATGATGTTTTCAAATTCTCGA
>JANJGK010000014.1:16463850-16486350 GCA_039081455.1 Macrobrachium rosenbergii | reverse complement strand
ACACTATACATACCATGTGTTGATTGGAAACGCACCTACAAAAAAATTTGCTTTAAGAATCAAATCTATTTTTAATGATTTACTTCTTTAAAAATAGAAGAAAATAATGATTGCAAGTTTTCCTTAAAGAATCGAATCTTTATCTGGTGATTCACTTGTTTGTAAACAAAAGGAGGCACTGATTGCATTGTGAAGCTGATGCCGTGCCAACCGGGATAACGGGACGTTGATCAGCTGCTTATCTCTGAAATAATGCGAGAAGAGAAACGATTTGTTTTGAGAGAGGAATGATGAGGTTGCACGACACAGAACCCCGAGTGGACGAGACAAAGAGAAGAGTTGACAGGAAGCTGCCTTTGATTGTCAGCAGCATCACCCTGAACTCGTTCTGTTTACTGATTGTAAACGGAGCCTTTCAGAGGGGGGAAGACTAAATAGGAAATATGAATGAACTCCTCGGAAATGATTAAATCTAATCACCGTCACATTACTCTTTCACATGCAGAGTTTCCTGTATCAGCATCGACTCTGAATAATGTGGCCCTCGAGGAGGAGGAAGGGGATTAAAGAGCGTCGCTTAATATATTAAATATGGCGGTCCAGGGTCGAGGGATGCATTGCAGTTTCGTCGTAATGAACCTGATCTTTTCCATATTGGTACCATATAGTTGCGGAGGGAAGAAAGAGAGGGGGGGATTTGCGTAAACGCTTCTACTGTTGCTTGTAAATAGTTTTAAATTTTGTCAAAAAAGTGGATTCTTAACATTAGTTTTACTTCCATTCAGAACGCATCCTTTGCGATGCATTTGATGGCTGAGAATAGGGTACTGATAATTCATGATGTTTACCTAATGGAAAAGTGTATTTACATTGTATGAAAAAAATGTAAACAGTACTAGCTGGTCGTGATCAAATACTGCATAAAAGTGCGCTCATATGGGCTTCAATAACTTGTCCATATGTTTTTGAGAAGGTGAATTTGAATCTTGATTCGCCTGAACTGGAATAATATTGAGCATTACTGAACGCGAACGGCATGTAAACCTAATGAGAAATATTTCCCTATAATATTATGTTCTCGGCACAAAGATCGCCGAAGCGAATTTCTCAAGTATTTTTCTCTATATTTCTTTATAAGAGTCAGAGACGAGTAATGAATCCTTGGTTTAATGGGCGTAAATGTTCATGGGTGCTCGCGTTCGGTCTCTTAAATCAATAAATACGCGCATTTTGTATTGGGGAAGGGTGAGCGGTAGGTAGACGCATATTAGTGCTTTAGCTAAAAATGCATGCATGTTGAATCCGGGGGGAGCAGATAAGCGTATGTTAATGCTTCTGCGAAAGGGATTCATTATTTTTCCTGATGAATTGTCATTCCGTGTCCCCCAAAGTTATTTGCGAGAGAGCTTTTCCATGTTAGATATTTTTCTAAATAGAAGTTACAGTTTTGAGAAAGGCCTATGACATCATTTATTAAGTGAGAATTTCAACAGGCAAACAATTTAATTGTCTCAATTATTGGTGATAAAGTTATTATAACTTTCTTTGAACAAAAACAAAGTTTGTTTTCTCATCGAATTTTATTATCAGTTATTCAAGGAACGTTCTCTTGCTTCTCTGTAGGGTGCAACAGATGCAAGAGTCAGCAATGAAGGTAAAATATGTTTGCATAAAGGAATTATTACATTTATTGTGAACGAAATCTCAAGTGATGAAAGATTTAGTGAATAACGGATTATTGTATGTTAGTCAAAGTTCTTGATCTCCACACAAAAATGAAAGACAGGTAACGGAATCTGTCAGACTCTTGGCTTTTTCATTGTTTTTCTTTTTTTTTTTTTTTCTATCCTCTTTATTGTATTCCTTTTGTTACCATTTTCATTGTTATCTTTTTATTCTCCCGGTTAAAATTGCATTTTCTTCTCTCTTGTCCTTTTTATATACCTTTCTTGTAGTCTTGATGACATTCCCTTTTCACCTCCCAACTTCCATAGTGTATTTCTTTCTTCTTTCCGTCTTTAAAGTCTTCTCTTTTTCTTCATAGCCTACCTTCTTCACTTTCCATTCCTAATTATTATATTGTGTAACCCATGCTTTATGCATCACTGACCGAGCAGAAGACGAAGCAGCGGAGGCTCAGAGTCGTGAAAATAAACTCCGGATCTTCCTTTTCATCGAAGGCAGAAGGAAGAGGAATCTGGTCCCCCGAAAACTGCCGTCCGTTACATCGAGGTTTGTGCTTATCACGCAAATGACCTGTCGTATTTTTTTGCCGGCGGAAGATGCAAGGAAAAATAGCGAATAAAAGAGAAAGAGGAAGAGATACGAGAAGAAGACCCGTCGGAATTAGGAGTGGGAGACGTTTTTGGTCTCGTGACCCTGGGCTTCATGGGTTTATGGCTGTGTATTTGTTTTTGTAATAACAGTATTTATTTTCCATCATTAGTCCGTTTTTGCTAATAGGTGGTGGCTTCTGAGAAATAAAAATACTGCAGTTACTGTGTGTGTGTGTGTGTGTGTGTGTATTTATCTGTGTTTGTGTGTGTGTGTCTGTGTGTGAGATATATGGTCTCTGGATTTATGCTTACAGTAATGAACATAGCTTTGCGCAATATGCTTAATGGTTTTGAACATTTACTTTTGTATAAACATGCACACGGAACTCTTTTATTGACAAATATATGATTACTCATAAATAAACAAATGCGCCCGTGTTAACCTTTGTGTATAACCGTGAGTAGCGAAGCTGTTGCTTTCTTGAAATTAATTATTCACGGAGAGAGAGAGAGAGAGAGAAATGCATGGAGAAAGTATGTGCATACTCCATTCAACACCAGTAATTTGGTTGTTGAAGTGCACGTTCATTATATACGTTCCTGTGCTTCTCCTTTGTTTGTGCGTTCGTGCATTTGTGCTTGCTGGCCTGATGCGTTTAAGCATGAAAGCAAGCACCAGTGAACATGTCTTGCCTAATTGTGAGGGCACCCATGCACTCTCACGGCGTGGGGTGTGGAGGCTACTGATGGATGGAGGGGTCTGTTGTGGGGGAATGGCGGCGGGTTCCAGTTATAATTAAAATATCTCTTGATTTAACATATTGGTAATTTCTCTCGATGGAAATTTACATAAATTTCTGTCCACAAAGAACAGATCTTTTTTCGTCGGACGCGAGTGAGCGCTAAGTGTTGCCCTTGAAAAGAAACAAATCATTCGTTTGATAAAAAACAGGCAGATTATTAGAATGAGTTTTCCTAAATGAATGAGAGTTAATCTGGTTGAATTTGCCCAGGTTTAATCCGCTGTGGCCATTTTTCACGGCGGTGGTAACGTGATTTAATCGGGCTGTCTGGTACACGTATTGTGTATTGAATGATGGAGAAACACCTTTTAACGTTCAGAGACGAGGAATGGATTTTCGCTTACCATTAAAACAAAGGTGTTTCATTTCATTTTGTATTTTCATTTGTGTTTCGATTTCTTGTCGGCTGTAATGTAAATTATGTATTTAGTGTTGAGCAGTATTCACTTTAATATATAATCTTCATGTATTTTGCATATTATGGAATATCTTTATTGAGTCGTAGTTAGTCAAGATGAATTCAAATTCGGATTAGATATACTGTAACGTACCTCACATGAATGCTTTTGTCATCTCGTGATAGTTTTATGCAGTGCCTCGTAGCAGAATATCCTGACTACTCCCGCACGCTGCTAGCATCAGAACTTTTGATGACATTTTTTGTGTGCTATAACTTGAGCCCTTCACAGAGAAAAGTGAAAAACATCTAAGGGAAGATTTTTCCGAAATTTTGTACGGCCTTCCTTATCCCACCTCTCCCCCACCTCCCTTCTATTAAAGAATTATCATTATTATTCAGAAGAACTCTGTTCATATAGAACAAGTCCGTAGGGGCCACTGACTCTTAAATTCAACCTGCCAAAAAATATGGTGTTCATTAATTATTACTAAAAAATCTAAGTTTAATGATTCACTTCTTTGTAAACAAAAGGAGGCACTGATTGCATTGTGAAGCTGATGCCGTGCCATCCGGGATAACGGGACGTTAAATCAGCTGCTTATCTCTGAAATAATGCTTGAAGAGAAACGATTTGTTTTGAGAGAGGAATGATGAGTTTCCATGACGCAGAGCCACGGGTTGATGAGACAAAGAGATGAGTTGACAGGAAGCTGCCTTTGATCGTCAGGAGCATCACCCTGAACTCTTTCTGTTTACTGATTGCAAACGGAGCCTTTCAGAGGGGGAAAGACTAAATAGGAAATGTGAATGAAGTCTTCGGAAATTATTAAATCTAATCACCGACACATTACTCTTTCACATGCAGAGTTTCCTGTATCAACATCGACTCTGAATAATGTGGCCCGCGAGGAGGAGGAAGGGGATTAAAGAGCTTCGCTTAATATAGTAAATATGGTGGATCTGGGTCGAGGGATACATAACAGTTACGTCGTAATGAACCTGATCTCCTTTTCTGTACTGACACCATATAGTTGCGGAGGGAAGAAAGAGAGGGAGGGATTTGCATAAACGTTTCTGCTGTAACCTGTAAATAGTTTTTAATTTTGACAGAAAAGTGGATTTTTAACATTAGTTTTGCTTCGCCTGAAAACATTTCCTTTTGCAATGCTTTCGATGGTAAAGGGTTGGATGCTGAGAATCCATGTTGTTTACGTAATGGAAAAATGTATTTACTTTATGTAAAGCTGGTAAATATTACTAGTTGGTCTTGATCAAGTAATGTATATACAGGATACATATACTCGTACATTTCTATGGGCGTAAATAGCGTATATCTGTTTTTGAGGGAAAGGTGAATTTCAGCCTTAATTCGGGTAAACTAGAATAATATTGAATATTACTGAACTGTGAACGGCATTTCAAACTAATGAGAAATATTTCCCTATACTGTGTTCTCAGCACAAAGATCGCCGAAGCGAATTTCGCAAGTATTTTTCTCTTTGTTTCTTTTCAAGAGTTAGAGAAGAGTAATTTACTTTTGTGTAAACATGCATACAGAACTCTTTAATTGACAATTATATGATTACTCATGAATAAACAAATACGCACGTGTTAACCTTTGTGTATAACCATGAGTATCGAAGCCGTTGCTTTCCTTAAATTAATTATTCAGAGAGAGAGAGAGAAAGAAAGGATGGAGAACGTATGTGCATACTCCATTCAACATCAATAATTTGGTTGTTTAAGTGCACGTTCATTATAAACGCTCCTGTGCTTCTCCTTTGTTTGTGCATTCGTGCTTGCTGGCCTGATGCGTTTAAGCATGAAAGCAAGCACCAGTGGGCATGTCTTGCCTAATTGTGAGGGCACCCATGCACTCTCACGGCATGGGATGGGGAGGCTACTGGTGGATGGAGGGGTCTGCTGTAGGGGAAGGGGAGGGTCCCAGATATAATTAAAATATCTCTTGAATTAACATATTGGTAATTTCTCTCGATGGAAATTTACATCAATTTCTGTCCACAAAGCACAGATCTTTTTTCGTCGGACGCGAGTGAGCGCTAAGTGTTGCCCTTGAAAAGAAACAAATCATTCGTTTGATACAAAACAGGCAGATTATTAGAATGAGTTTTCCTAAATGAATGAGAGTTAATCTGGTTGAATTTGGCCGGGTTTAATCCGCCGTGGCCATTTTTCACGGCGGTGGAAACCTGATTTAATCGGGCTGTCTGGTACACGCGTTGTGTATTGAATTACGGAGAAACACCTTTGAACGTTACAGAGACGAGGAATGAATTTTCGCTTACCATTAAAACAAAGGTGTTTTATTTCATTTCGTGTTTTCCTTTGTGTTTCGATTTCTTGTCGGCTGTAATGTAAATTATATATTCAGTGTTGAGCAGTATTCACTTTAAAATATAATCTTCATGTATTTTGCGTAATATGGAATATCTTTATTGAGTCGTAGTTAGTCAAGCTGAATTGTTTTATGCAATGCCTCGTAGCAGAATATCCAGATTCCTCCCGCACTCTGCTAGCATCAGAACTTTTGATGACATTTTTTGTGTGCTATAACTTGAGCCCTTGACAGAGAAAAATGAAAACCATTTAGGCGGAGATTTTTCCGAATTTTTATACGGACTTCCTTATCCCACCTCTCCCCCACCCCCCTCCCTTTTATTAAAGAATCATCATTATTATTCAGCAGAACTCTGTTCATATAGAACAAGTCCGCAGGGGCCACTGACTCTGAATTCAACCTTCCAAAAAATATGGTGTTCATTAATTATTACTAAAAAATCTAAGTTTAATGATTCACTTCTTTGTAAACAAAAGGAGGCACTGATTGCATTGTGAAGTTGATGCCGTGCCAACCGAGATAACGAGACTTTGATCAGCTGCTTATCTCTGAAATAATGCTTGAAGAGAAACGATTTGTTTTGAGAGAGGAATGATGAGTTTGCATGACACAGAGCCACGGGTTGATGAGACAATGAGATGAGTTGACAGGAAGCTGCCTTTGATCGTCAGGAGCATCACCCTGAACTCTTTCTATTTACTGATTGTAAACGGAGCCTTTCAGAGGGGGAAAGACTAAATAGGAAATGTGAATGAAGTCTTCGGAAGTGATTAAATCTAATCACCGACACATTACTCTTTCACATGCAGTTTCCTTTATCAACATCGACTCTGAATAGTGTGGCCCTCGAGAAGGAGGAAGGGGATTGCAGTGCGTCGCTTAATATAGTAAATATGGTGGATCTGGGTCGAGGGATACATAACAGTTACGTGGTAATGAACCTGATCTCCTTTTCCGTACTGACTCCATACAGTTGCGGAGGGAAGAAAGAGAGGGAGAGATTTGCATAAACGCTTCTGCTGTAACCTGTAAATAGTTTTTAATTTTGACAGAGAAGTGTATTTTTAACATTAGTTTTGCTTCGCCTGAAAACATTTCCTTTTGCAATGCTTTCGATGCTAAAGGGTTGGATGCTGAGAATCCATGTTATTTACGTAATGGAAAAATGTATTTACTTTATGTAAGGCTGGTAAATATTACTAGTTGGTCGTGATCAAGTAATGTATATACATGATACATATACATTTCTGTGGGCGTAAATAACGTATATCTGTTTTTGAGGGAAAGGTGAATTTCAGCCTTAATTCGAGTAAACTAGAATAATATTGAATATTACTGAACTGTGAACGGCATTTGAAACTAATGAGAAATATTTCCCTATATATTGTGTTCTCGGCACAAAGATCGCCGAAGCGAATTTCGCAAGTATTTTTCTCTTTGTTTCTTTTCAAGAGTTAGAGACGAGTAATTTACTTTTGTATAAACATGCATACAGAACTCTTTAATTGACAATTATATGATTACTCATGAATAAACAAATACGCACGTGTTAACCTTTGTGTATAACCATGAGTAGCGAAGCCGTTGCTTTCCTTAAATTAATTATTCAGAGAGAGAGAGAGAAAGAAAGGATGGAGAAAGTATGTGCATACTCCATTCAACATCAATAATTTGGTTGTTTAAGTGCACGTTCATTATAAACGCTCCTGTGCTTCTCCTTTGTTTGTGCATTCGTGCTTGCTGGCCTGATGCGTTTAAGCATGAAAGCAAGCACCAGTGGGCATGTCTTGCCTAATTGTGAGGGCACCCATGCACTCTCACGGCATGGGATGGGGAGGCTACTGGTGGATGGAGGGGTCTGTTGTTGGGGAAGGGGAGGGTCCCAGATATAATTAAAATATCTCTTGAATTAACATATTGGTAATTTCTCTCGATGGAAATTTACATCAATTTCTGTCCACAAAGCACAGATCTTTTTTCGTCGGACGCGAGTGAGCGCTAAGTGTTGCCCTTGAAAAGAAACAAATCATTCGTTTGATAAAAAAACAGGCAGATTATTAGAATGAGTTTTCCTAAATGAATGAGAGTTAATCTGGTTGAATTTGGCCGGGTTTAATCCGCCGTGGCCATTTTTCATGGCGGTGGTAACGTGATTTAATCGGGCTGTCTGGTACACGTATTGTGTATTGAATTACGGAGAAACACCTTTTAACGTTCAGAGACGAGGAATGAATTTTCGCTTACCATTAAAACAAAGGTGTTTTATTTCATTTCGTGTTTTCCTTTGTGTTTCGATTTCTTGTCGGCTGTAGTGTAGATTATGTATTTAGTGTTGAGCAGTATTCACTTTAATATATAATCTTCATGTATTTTGCGCATTATGGAATATCTTTATTGAGTTGTAGTTAGTCAAGGTGAATTCAAAATCGGCTTAGATATACGTAACATACCTCACATGAATGCTTTTGTCATATCGTGCTATTTTTATGCAGTGCCTCGTAGCAGAATATCCAGACTCCCCCTGCACTCTGCTAGCATCAGAACTTTTGATGACATTTTTGTGTGCTATTACTTAAGCCCTTCACAGAGAAAAGTGAAAACCATTTAGGCGAAGATTTTTCCGAATTTTTATATGGCCTTACTTATCCCACCTCTACCCCACCTCCCTTCTATTAAAGAATCATCATTATTATTCAGAAGAACTCTGTTCATATAGAACAAGTCCGCCGGGGCCACTGACTTTAAATTCAACCTTCCAAAAATATGGTGTTCATTAATTATTACTAAAAAATCAATGTTTAATGATTCATTTCTTTGTAAACAAAAGGAGGCACTGATTGCATTGTGAAGCTGATGCCGTGGTAACCGGGATAACGGGACGTTGATCAGCTGCTTATCTCTGAAATAATGTTTGAAGAGAAACGATTTGTTTTGAGAGAGGAATGATGAGTTTGCATGACACAGAGCCCCTGGTTGACGAGACAGAGATGAGTTGACAGGAAGCTGCCTTTGATCGTCAGGAGCAAGCGGAGCCTTTCAGAGGGGGAAAGACTAAATAGGAAATGTGAATGAAGTCTTCGGAAATGATTAAATCTAATCACCGACACATTACTCTTTCACATGCAGTTTCCTTTATCAACATCGACTCTGAATAGTGTGGCCCTCGAGGAGGAGGAAGGGGATTAAAGAGCTTCGCTTAATATAGCAAATATATTATGGTGGATTTGGGTCGAGGGATGCATTGCAGTTACGTGGTAATGAACCTGATCTCCTTTTCTGTATTGACACCTTATAGTTGCTTAGGGAAGGAAGAGAGGGAGAGATTTGCATAAACGCTTCTGCTGTTGCTTCTAAATAGTTTTGAATTTTGTCCAAAAAAATTGGATTCTTAGCATTAGTTTTACTTCGCTTCAGAACACATCCTTTGCGATGCATTTGATGGGTGAGAATAGGATATTGATAATTCATGATGTTTACATAATGGAAAAGTGTATTTACGTTGTATAAAAAATGTTAATAGTACTAGTTGGTCGTGATCAAATACTGTACAGTATATACTACATAAACGTGCGCTCATATGGGCTTAAATAACTTACGTCCGTCTGTTTTTGATGAGAAGGTGAATTTGAGCCCTAGTTCGTGTAAACAGGAATAATATTGAATATTACTGAACTGTGAACGGCATTTAAAACTATTGAGAAATATTTCCCTATATTACGTTCTCGGCACAAAGATCGCCGAAGCGAATTTCTCAAGTATTTTCCTCTTTATTTCTTTTCAAGAGTCAGAGAGGAGTAATGAATCCTTGGTTTAATGGGCGTAAATGTTCATGGGTGCTCACGTTCGGTCTCTTAAATCAGTCAATAAATAAATACCCGCATTTTGCATTGGGGAAGAGTAGAGTAGTAGGTAGACGCATATTAATGCTTCTGAAATGCTTGCATGTTGAAAGGGATTCATTATTTTTCCTGATGAATTCCATGTCCCCAAAAGTTATTTGTGAGAGAGTTTTTCCATGTTAAATATTTTTCTAAATAGAAGTTACAGTTTTGAGAAACGCTTCTGACATTTATTTATTAAGTGAGAAGTTTAACTGGCAAACATAATTTAGTTGTCTCAATTATTGGTTGTAAAGTTATTATAACTTCCTTTGAACAAAAACGAAGTTTGTTTTTCGTCGAATTTTGTTATCAATTATTCAGTAACATTCTCTTGCGTCGCTTACGCTGTAAGCAGATGCAAGAATCAGCCGTGAACGTAAAATATGTTAGCATAAAGGAATTATTGCATTTATAGTTAACGAAGTCTTAAGTAATGAAAGATTTAGTGAATAACGCGTTATTGTATATTAGTTAGAGTTCTTAATCTCTACACAAAAATAAAAGATAGGTAACAGAATCTCTAAGACTCTTGGTGTTTTTCATTGTTTTTCTTTTTTCTTCTTATCCTCTTTATTGTATTCCTTTTGTTCCCATTTTCATTGTTATGTTTTCTTCCCCCAATTAAAACTGCATTTTCTTTTTTCTTGTCTTTTTCGTATTCCTTTCTTCCATTATTTATGATATTCCCTTTTCACCTCCCAACTTCCATAGTGTATCTCTTTCTTCTTTCCGTCTTTAAAGTCTTTCTGTTTTTCTTCTTAGTCTTCCTTCTTCACCTTCCTTTCCTAATTATTATATTCCGTAACCCGTGCATTATGCATCACTGATCGAGCGGAAGACGAAGCAGCGGAGAATCAGAGTCGTGAAAATAAAATCTGGGTCTTCCTTTCTATCAAAGGCTGAATGGAAGAGGAATCTGGTCCCCCGAAAACTGCCGTCCGTTACATCGAGGTTTATTCTTATCACGTAAATGACCTGTCGTTTGTTTTGGCCGGCGGAAGATGCGAGGAAAAATGGCGAGCGAAAAGGAGAGAGGAAGAGACACGAGAAGAGGACCTGTCGGAATTAGGAGTGGGAGATGTGTGTGGTCACGTGAACCTGGGATTCAGGGTTTTTTGGTTCTGTGTTTGTTTTTGTAATAATACTATTTATTTTCCACACATTAGGCCTTTTTTCCAAACAGGTGGTGGCTCGAGAAAAAATAAAATACGGTCATTGCCACATCCATATTTTAGCTGTTGAAGCACGGATGAACGCCCGGTGCAATAAAACTTCCTCAACATTAAACACATGCACACGCACACATGTACAATATATGTGTGTGTGTGTGTGTATATGTGAGTGTGTTTGTGTTTGTGCGTGTTTCAGATGTATGGTCTGATGTTATGTTTATTGTACTGCACACAATTTTGTGTAAACAAAACGCGTTTGAACATATAGCTTTAGAAGAGGTTAACCAAACGTACAAACGTCTTTAATAGACAATATGTAATTATTCAGAAATGAATATAATCGTGTGTAACGTCATTAACTAAGTTATTGCTTCCTTTCCATAAATTATTCAGAGAGAGAGAGAGAGAAAGAGATAGAGAAGGTATGTACGGAGAGAATATCTGCAGACTCCATTCACGTTCGGTAATTTGCTTGCTTATGTCCAGATTCCTTTATATCAGCTCCTGCATGTGCGTGCGTGCGTATGTGCTTGCGGGTCTGGTGCGTCTAAGCATGAAAGCAAGCACCAGTGAACATATCTAGCGTAATTGGGAGAGCACTCATGTACTCTCACGGCGTGGGATTTTTGCGGGGGTGGGGGGGCACGCTTGGATGGAATTGTCTGTTGTTGGGGGGGGGGGGGGGACGGGGAGATGGTCCCAGATATAATTAAAATATCTCTTGAATTAACATATTGATAATTTCTCTCGATGGAAATTTACATAAATTTCTGTCCACAAAGAACAGATCGTTTTTCGTCGGACGCGAGTGATCGCTAAGTGTTGCCCTTGAAAAGGAACAAATCATTTGTTTGATAGAAATCGGCCAGATTATTAGAACTGGTTTTCCTAAATGAATGAGAGTTAATCTGGTTGAATTTGCCCGGGTTTAATCCGCCGTGGCCATTTTTCATGGCGGTGGTAACCTGATTTAGTCGGGCTGTCTGGTACACGTGTTGTGTATTGAATTACGGAGAAACACCTTTTAACGTTCAGAGACAAGGAATGAATTTGCATTTACCATTTGAGCTAAGATGCTTTATTTCCTTTTTTGTTTCGTTTTGTTGTCGACTGTAATGTAAATGATATATTCAGTGTTAAGCATTATTCACTTTAAAAAATAATTTTTACTTATATTGTGTTTTATGAAACATATCTTGAGTAAGTCGAAGTGTCGTAATAGGATATCCAGATTCCTCCTGCACTCTTCTAGCATCGGAATTTTTTATGGCAGTTTTTGTGTGCCATCACTTGAGCCCTTCACAGGGAAAAGTGGAACTCGGTAGAGTGAAGACTTCCGAATGGTTGTCCGCCACTGCTTACCCCGCCTCTCCCCCCTCACCCTCCCCCCCCCCCCCCCCCCCCACCTACCTCCACAAAGAAGTAAATAGTTCCTCGTTGGGTGAGTCGGTAGAGTTCTCGGCTAGCACTCTGCTAGGCCCGAGTTCGAGACTCCGGCCGGCCAATGAAGAATTAGAGGAATTTATTTCTGGTGATAGAAATTCATTTCTCGCTCTAATGTGGTTCGGAGTCCACAATAAGCTGTAGGTCCCGTTGCTAGGCAACCAACTGGCTCTTAGCCACGTAAAATAAATCTAATCCTTCGGGCCAGCCCTAGGAGAGCTGTTAATCAGCTCAGTGGTCTGGTTAAACTAAGGTATACTTTTCCACAAAGAAGCACATTGTTCTTTCAGTATGTGTGACCATAGGTTCATGAAATGATTATTGGCATAGTAGCTTTAAAACTTAGTATATTTACTTGCTGAAACTTTTTAATGATTCAGCTTGAGGAGCTCTTCCATATTCTAACAATGCATTATGAAACAGTACAGATCTTTGGGAATCTGTTCATACCTGAGGAAGCATGTAAGTATGCCCAGACTTTTAAGAAATACAAAACATACTTTCAAGTTTATGAAGCAACTATGGTACTCACTGACGACTAACAAGAGTAAGGAACTTCCAAAGATTTAAAAAGGCCTAAGTCCATTGAGGCATTTGGAAATGCGTGCAGATAAACTTCGTAACTTCTTACGGGCTTCTGAACGTTTGTGTTTGCATGAACGTACTATATACATGCTGGCAAGTCTTTGCGAACTTTTTAGCTTGCTTAGGTCTTAACGAATGCCCATGCGAGAAAGAAAACGGCAAAACAAAGAGGAGAGTAAAACGGACTACTTATAATTGATAATTAATTACATCACTGTAAGCTAAAAATAAAAAGAAACCAATACAGGCAAATAAACCTAGAAGTTAAATGGAGACTTGGTGACCCTTGACAATTTTGGTCAGTCAGCAAAATTTGAAGGCACCAGGCGAAACGCAGGTGAGGCAGCTAAATGCAGACCTGTGGCACATAATTTTAGAGTGAAACAGCAAACAGCACACAAATGACAAGGTTATTTTAACTCAAATAGTCGAGAGTGGTAGAGAATTTTCCGTAAGGATGAATGAACACAGAGGAGTTTATAATTTACGTGCTGAGAATAATGCACTTGCTCATCATAGTGTTAGCCAAGGTAACTGGATCAAGTGAATGACTTAATTAATTTTTTTTAAGTAAATTCACAGGAATAATGAAATTTGTGGATAAAGGCATAGATATTCGGTATTAGGTATTGGCGAAAGAAGCAATTAGAAACAAATGTCTCCCCTGTTGCGGACAAGAAACCTTTCACCCGGGAGGATAGCTTTACGAAGGACATAATGAACAAATTATTAAAGCTTTCAGTAAAACACCCACGCGCAATGATTATGACAGTTCTGTAGCCGCGTCTGATGCTGCGGTTGCTTGTTTGTAATTCTTTGCATAATAGCAGTTCGGATCATAAAGGTGAACCGAGCATTACAGATGATGTTCTTACAAATACACCACTGGATTTGTTTTCCCAATAATAATAATAATAATAATAGTTGTAATTATGCCCTGAAAGTATACTTTTCCCAATGCGTGTAACTAATCCTGGCATAATTCTCTTCGGCAAGATTAAATTCATGAAGAGTAATGGTCGCTAGATGTCAGTTCCAGATAAGCTTCCCACGTTAATGTGACGTCATAGGCGGGCAATCGAAAATTCCATGCGTATTTGGATTTTTTTTTATTTGGAAATCTTTTTTTTTTTTATTTGGTAATCTTTTATTTTTTTTTTATTCGTCGTTCCGAACTCTGCGACGTATGATGAAAATTATTTTTGACTTGATATTGTTGAAGCACGTCAGCTATATGGCCTAAGGTGTTTGTTTTTGTTGCTGTCAGTAAACTTCCCTAGTGAACGCTTAACAGGTTTTTTTTTTATTTTGCTGATATTCAACCATTTTTTTTTGTCGCTTTACATGAATTTTTTTTTTTATTATTGGTATTAGTAAAAAATTTCTTTATTTGCTCTGGAAGTCATACCTTAAATGGAAGCAGCTTATTCTAGTACAAAATTGATAGTTGCAATACATACACATACACACTGTCCATTATATATATATATATATATATATATATATATATATATATATATATATATATATATATATATATATATGTATATGTATATTATATAGATACATATATGGGTGTATATGTATATATATATATATATATATATATATATATATATATATATATATATATATATATATATATATATATATATGTGTGTGTGTGTGTGTGTGTGTGTGTGTATTTGGGTGTGAGTATGGCTGCACTTTTCCGTACTCGTCTGTGCGCCTGTAATGAACAGCACAGACAGATAATTACTGTGAGGAAATGAACTGCTGCCTAAGCCTACTGGGAGAGAACGAGGAAAGGGCAGAGGTATTCGCTTGGGATTATCTTCGATTTAGAAAGCAAGAGAAAAGTTGATGTAGTCTTTTTCCATTAGTGGCACGCTGTTGGGGCCAGGTCCACTCGTAGTAGCATTTCTTCTTGAAATACTCGTTTCTGTATTGTTTTTGTTGCAGGTTGTTTCCTCGTGTTGAGTGGATCTCATTTGGAGGCGAATTCTCTTTGTTTATGTTTGTTTAGATTTGTTTCAGATGTTTCATGAGTGGATTTTAAGGGGTTTGAATCTTAAGAAGTTTACTTTTGTCTCGCAATGGTAAACAGTGTTATTTCTAAGTTTACTTTTGTCTCGTAGTAGTAGGCAGTTTTATTTCTAAGTAGCTTTTGTCTCGTAATGGTAGACAATTTTATTTCTAAGTTTACTTTTATCTCGTAATAGTAGGCAATTTTATTTCTAAGTATCTTTTGTCTCGTAATGGTAGACAATTTTATTTCTAAGTTTACTTTTGTCTCGTAATAGTAGGCAATTTTATTTCTAAGTAGCTTTTGTCTCGTAATGGTAGACAATTTTATTTCTAAGTATCTTTTGTCTCGTAATAGTAGGCAATTTTATTTCTAAGTAGCTTTTGTCTCGTAATGGTAGACAATTTTATTTCTAAGTTTACTTTTGTCTCGTAATAGTAGGCAATTTTATTTCTAAGTAGCTTTTGTCTCGTAATGGTAGACAATTTTATTTCTAAGTTTACTTTTGTCTCGTAATAGTAGGCAATTTTATTTCTAAGTATCTTTTGTCTCGTAATGGTAGACAATTTTATTTCTAAGTTTACTTTTGTCTCGTAATAGTAGGCAATTTTATTTCTAAGTAGCTTTTGTCTCGTAATGGTAGACAATTTTATTTCTAAGTTTACTTTTGTCTCGTAATAGTAGGCAATTTTATTTCTAAGTAGCTTTTGTCTCGTAATGGTAGACAATTTTATTTCTAAGTTTACTTTTGTCTCGTAATAGTAGGCAATTTTATTTCTAAGTTTACTTTTGTCTCGTAATGGTAGACAATTTTATTTCTAAGTAGCTTTTGTCTCGTAATGGTAGACAGTTTTATTTCTAAGTAGCTTTTGTCTCGTAATGGTAGACAGTTTTATTTCTAAGTAGCTTTTGTCTCGTAATGGTAGACAGTTTTATTTCTGAGTTTACTTTTGTCTCGTAATGAGAGACAGTTTTATTTCTAAATTTACTTTTCTCTCGGAATGGTAGACAATTTTATTTCTAAGTTTACTTTTGTCTCGTAATTGCAGACAATTTTATTTCTAAGTTCACTTTTGTCTCGTAATGGTAGACAATTTTATTTCTAAGTTGCTTTTGTCTCTTAATGGCAAATAATTTTATTTCTAAGTTACTTTTACCTTGTAATGGTAGACAGTTTTATTTCAAAGTTTACTTTTGTCTCGTAATGGGAGACAGTTTTATTTCAAAGTTTATTTTTGTCTCGTAATGTTAGACAATTTTATTCCCAAGTTTACTTTTTTCTCGTGATGGGAGACAATTTTATTTCTATGTTAACTTTTGTCTCGTGATGGGAGACTGTTTTATTTCTAAGTTTACTTTCATCTCGTGATGGGAGACAGTTTTATTTCTTAAGTTTGCATTTGTCTCGTAATGGGAGACAATTTAATTCTTAGTTACTTTTGTGTGTCCCGTAACTGTAGGCAATTTTATTTATTACTTTAGGATTAGAGATTTTCTTTCTTCTTTTTTTGTGCTTCCTTGTATTTACTCAACTTTCATTCTGATTATTTAGTTTTTATTGCTCATTTTTTTAATGCATTTACTGACCAGTTAGTGATTCTACGCCGTATGCTAGTAGAGCACTGAACTGGTATTTGCAAGTCCGCTCACCCAGTCGACCCAGGGTAACCTAATTAGCTGGACGTCAAAGGACGTCACTTACCCACAATTCCTCTGGAAAACGAAATCCCATCACCACTCAGCAGTATGGGACCGACTTTGACCTGTGATACATCGACGTCATTTTCTGAAAAGAAAACTATTGTGCCAGCTTTGTCTGTCCGTCCGCACTTTATTCTGTCCGCCTTCAGATCTTAAAAACTACTGAGGCTAGAGGGCTGCAAAGTGGTATGTTAATATCCACCCTCCAGTCATCAAACTTACCAAATTGCAGCCCTCTAGCCTCAGTAGTTTTTTATTTTATTCAAGGTTAAAGTTAGCCATAACCGTGCATCTGGCAACGATATAGGCAGGCCACCACCGGCCCGTGGCTAAAGTTTCATGGGCCACGGCTCTTACAGCATTATATCGACACCACTGAAAGATAGAACTATTTTCGGTGGCCTTGATTATACGATGTACAGAAAACTCGATTGCGCCGAAGAAACTTTGGCGCATTTTTTACTTGTTATACTATTTTCTAATCTGCTGTCTGACTTACGGTATATCGACGTCATTTTTATATTGTTTTCTAATCTGCTCTGGGAAGTACTGTGGATTATGTATAATCACAGCCTTTTCTCTTTTTAGCCATAACAATAGAGAGTATTTATATTATCGATAAAAACGATATTGTGAACTGTAACTGACTTTTGACTTGTGATAAATCGATGTCGTTTTTATCCTGTTTTCTGATCTGCTGTGGATTTAGATTATGTACAGTCATGACCTTTAGTGTTCCTCAGACTTTAGTTATTACTTATAACATTAATGTCTGAGCTGAGAATGATGATTTCTTGGAGACACACTTAAGAACTGCCATGAATAATTAACAAAAGACTTGCTAAGAACTGGGAAGGTTCTTACCCTGCAAGGGTAGGGTACAGGCACACACGCACACCCACCCACAGACACACACACACACACACATATATATATATATATATATATATATATATATATATATATATATATATATATATATATATATATATATATATATATATATATATATATATATGTGTGTGTGTGTGTGTGTGTGTGTGTGTGTGTGTGTGTGTGTGTGTGTGTATGTATGTATTAGTGTGCGTGTATTCATTTTAGCATATAATTAAGTTGGGTTTCGCCCTAAAATAGGGAGTGTTCATTTGGGCGGAGATCTTATATAAGAACGCCTTTTTCAGTAGCACAACTGAAAAAAAAAAAAAAACAGAAAAATAAAAATCAAAGTAACAAACACATTTTTATTCCGGCTTGAACACTTCTCCAAACACGTCAGTTCACAACCAGGTCACCCATTGTAACGTCCGCCCATTCATTATTGTGTTCCAGACCGCTGGAAGTTCTTTTGGGATAGCAAAAGCTCCAGTTGAATACAAGAAGAGTATATAATAAGATAGTATTCAAAACCTTGCTCTCAAATGACGGAAAGTAACTCCTTACGAAACAGACGGTATCAGAGGAGGGTGAGGGACGAGAACGCCACACATATCTCTATTATTAATATAAAATTATTATTGTCATTTCATTCCCCTCCTCCTCTCTTATTCCCTATATACCTCCTTGTATATCCACCCCCCACCTTTCCCTACAGTTCCCCCCACCTCCTCTCTTATTCCCTATATACCTCCTTGTACATCCACCCCCCACCTTTCCCTACAGTTCCCCCCCCCACCTCCTCTCTTATTCCCTATATACCTCCTTGTATATCCACCCCCCACCTTTCCCTACAGTTCCCCCCCCCACCTCCTCTCTTATTCCCTATATACCTCCTTGTATATCCACCCCACACCTTTCCCTACAGTTCCCCCCCACCTCCTCTCTTATTCCCTATATACCTCCTTATATATCCACCCCCCACCTTTCCCTACAGTTCCCCCCCCACCTCCTCTCTTATTCCCTATATACCTCCTTGTACATCCACCCCCCACCTTTCCCTACAGTTCCCCCCACCTCCTCTCTTATTCCCTATATACCTCCTTATATATCCACCCCCCACCTTTCCCTACAGTTCCCCCCCACCTCCTCTCTTATTCCCTATATACCTCCTTGTATATCCACCCCCCACCTTTCCCTACAGTTCCCCCCCCACCTCCTCTCTTATTCCCTATATACCTCCTTGTATATCCACCCCACACCTTTCCCTACAGTTCCCCCACCTCCTCTCTTATTCCCTATATACCTCCTTGTATATCCACCCCCCACCTTTCCCTACAGTTCCCCCCACCTCCTCTCTTATTCCCTATATACCTCCTTGTATATCCACCCCCCACCTTTCCCTACAGTTCCCCCCCACCTCCTCTCTTATTCCCTATATACCTCCTTGTATATCCACCCCCCACCTTTCCCTACAGTTCCCCCCACCTCCTCTCTTATTCCCTATATACCTCCTTGTATATCCACCCCCCACCTTTCCTACAGTTCCCCCCCCCCACCTCCTCTCTTATTCCCTATATACCTCCTTGTATATCCACCCACACCTTTCCCTACAGTTCCCCCACCTCCTCTCTTATTCCCTATATACCTCCTTGTATATCCACCCCCCACCTTTCCCTACAGTTCCCCCCACCTCCTCTCTTATTCCCTATATACCTCCTTGTATATCCACCCCCCACCTTTCCCTACAGTTCCCCCCCACCTCCTCTCTTATTCCCTATATACCTCCTTGTATATCCACCCCCCACCTTTCCCTACAGTTCCCCCCACCTCCTCTCTTATTCCCTATATACCTCCTTGTATAATCCACCCCCCACCTTTCCCTACAGTTCCCCCCACCTCCTCTCTTATTCCCTATATACCTCCTTGTATATCCACCCCCCACCTTTCCCTACAGTTCCCCCCACCTCCTCTCTTATTCCCTATATACCTCCTTGTATATCCACCCCCCACCTTTCCCTACAGTTCCCCCCCACCTGCTCTCTTAGTCCCTATATACCTCCTTGTATATCCACCCCCCACCTTTCCCTACAGTTTCCCCCACCTCCTCTCTTATTCCCTATATACCTCCTTGTATATCCACCCCCCACCTTTCCCTACAGTTCCCCCCACCTCCTCTCTTATTCCCTATATACCTCCTTGTATATCCACCCCCCACCTTTCCCTACAGTTCCCCCCACCTCCTCTCTTATTCCCTATATACCTCCTTGTATATCCACCCCCCACCTTTCCCTACAGTTCCCCCCACCTCCTCTCTTATTCCCTATATACCTCCTTGTATATCCACCCCCCACCTTTCCCTACAGTTCCCCCCACCTCCTCTCTTATTCCCTATATACCTCCTTGTATATCCACCCCCCACCTTTCCCTACAGTTCCCCCCACCTCCTCTCTTATTCCCTATATACCTCCTTGTATATCCACCCCCCACCTTTCCCTACAGTTCCCCCCCACCTCCTCTCTTATTCCCTATATACCTCCTTGTATATCCATCCCCCACCTTTCCCTACAGTTCCCCCCCACCTCCTCTCTTATTCCCTATATACCTCCTTGTATATCCATCCCCCACCTTTCCCTACAGTTCCCCCCCACCTCCTCTCTTATTCCCTATATACCTCCTTGTATATCCATCCCCCACCTTTCCCTACAGTTCCCCCCCACCTCCTCTCTTATTCCCTATATACCTCCTTGTATATCCACCCCCCAACTTTCCCTACAGTTCCCCCCCACCTCCTCTCTTATTCCCTATATACCTCCTTGTATATCCATCCCCCACCTTTCCCTACAGTTCCCCCCCCCACCTCCTCTCTTATTCCCTATATACCTCCTTGTATATCCACCCCCCACCTTTCCCTACAGTTCCCCCCACCTCCTCTCTTATTCCCTATATACCTCCTTGTATATCCACCCCCCACCTTTCCCTACAGTTCCCCCCCCCACCTCCTCTCTTATTCCCTATATACCTCCTTGTATATCCATCCCCCACCTTTCCCTACAGTTCCCCCCCCACCTCCTCTCTTATTCCCTATATACCTCCTTGTATATCCACCCCCCACCTTTCCCTACAGTTCCCCCCCCCCACCTCCTCTCTTATTCCCTATATACCTCCTTGTATATCCATCCCCCACCTTTCCCTACAGTTCCCCCCCACCTCCTCTCTTATTCCCTATATACCTCCTTGTATATCCATCCCCCACCTTTCCCTACAGTTCCCCCCCACCTCCTCTCTTATTCCCTATATACCTCCTTGTATATCCACCCCCCACCTTTCCCTACAGTTCCCCCCACCTCCTCTCTTATTCCCTATATACCTCCTTGTATATCCACCCCCCACCTTTCCCTACAGTTCCCCCACCTCCTCTCTTATTCCCTATATACCTCCTTGTATATCCATCCCCCACCTTTCCCTACAGTTCCCCCCCACCTCCTCTCTTATTCCCTATATACCTCCTTGTATATCCACCCCCACCTTTCCCTACAGTTCCCCCCCACCTCCTCTCTTATTCCCTATATACCTCCTTGTATATCCACCCCCCCCCTTTCCCTACAGTTCCCCCCCACCTCTCTTATTCCCTATATACCTCCTTGTATATCCACCCCCCACCTTTCCCTACAGTTCCCCCACCTCCTCTCTTATTCCCTATATACCTCCTTATATATCCACCCCCCACCTTTCCCTACAGTTCCCCCCACCTCCTCTCTTATTCCCTATATACCTCCTTGTATATCCACCCCACACCTTTCCCTACAGTTCCCCCACCTCCTCTCTTATTCCCTATATACCTCCTTTTATATCCATCCCCCACCTTTCCCTACAGTTCCCCCACCTCCTCTCTTATTCCCTATATACCTCCTTATATATCCACCCCCCACCTTTCCCTACAGTTCCCCCACCTCCCCTCTTATTCCCTATATACCTCCTTGTATATCCACCCCACACCTTTCCCTACAGTTCCCCCACCTCCTCTCTTATTCCCTATATACCTCCTTGTATATCCATCCCCCACCTTTCCCTACAGTTCCCCACCTCCTCTCTTATTCCCTATATACCTCCTTGTATATCCATCCCCCACCTTTCCCTACAGTTCCCCCACCTCCTCTCATATTCCCTATATACCTCCTTGTATATCCATCCCCCACCTTTCCCTACAGTTCCCCCACCTCCTCTCTTATTCCCTATATACCTCCTTGTATATCCACCCCACACCTTTCCCTACAGTTCCCCCACCTCCTCTCTTATTCCCTATATACCTCCTTGTATATCCACCCTACACCTTTTCCCTACAGTTCCCCCACCTCCTCTCTTATTCCCTATATACCTCCTTGTATATCCATCCCCCACCTTTCCCTACAGTTCCCCCACCTCCTCTCTTATTCCCTATATACCTCCTTGTATATCCATCCCCCACCTTTCCCTACACTTCCCCCACCTCCTCTCTTATTCCCTATATACCTCCTTGTATATCCACCCCACACCTTTCTCTACAGTTCCCCCACCTCCTCTCTTATTCCCTATATACCTCCTTGTATATCCACCCCACACTTTTCCCTACAGTTCCTCCACCTCCTCTCTTATTCCCTATATACCTCCTTGTATATCCATCCCCCACCTTTCCCTACAGTTCCCCCACCTCCTCTCTTATTCCCTATATACCTCCTTGTATATCCACCCCACACCTTTCCCTACAGTTCCCCCACCTCCTCTCTTATTCCCTATATACCTCCTTGTATAATCCACCCCCCACCTTTCCCTACAGTCCCCCCACCTCCCCTCTTATTCCCTATATACCTCCTTGTATATCCATCCCCCACCTTTCCCTACAGTTCCCCCACCTCCCCTCTTATTCCCTATATACCTCCTTGTATATCCACCCCACACCTTTCCCTACAGTTCCCCCACCTCCTCTCTTATTCCCTATATA
>JANJGK010000014.1:16448850-16456350 GCA_039081455.1 Macrobrachium rosenbergii | reverse complement strand
AATTATATTCATTATTCTCTTAACATTCAACCAGCATTCAAGATCTGGTAGCTGAGAAGCAGTGTCAAATATCTCACTAATCCATTCCCAAAAGAATAAAACAAACCCCTTCCCCTTCTCTTTTCTTTTATTTTCCTTCAAATCTGGGAGGGAATTTTACCCACAGATGCAAGGGGGCCATGGAGGGAAGGACCAACTCATAAGAACCACTGTAGCTAGGATGCCATTCGTTCCCGCAGGCCGCTGAGTTCATCAACCTTACTAATCACAAGGTGACACTTTGACATCTCATCGCTGGAGGTGGAGAGATTATTCCAGAACGTTCCTGTAAAAAAATAAAATCAAGCATCATTCTGAATATTATTCATAGGTCAAACGCCACACTTCTCATTGAAAAAGACCTGAGAAGAAGGTCAAAGCTTTTAACTGCTCGAGTCTCCTTTAATTTAAAATGGAATGACCTGACCTCTAAAGTTCAAGGCTTTTTTTTTTATTGCCATTAACGAATGAAGGGAGGAAATGCTGCGGGAGAATGAAAAGAAAAGATGATCACCAGGTAATTAACGCTTAAATAACCTTAATCTTTAAAATGGGGTGACTTAGAATCATGCTGGCAGTGGAGGATTTATATATATAAATAATTATATGTATGTATATAATATATATATATATATATATGTGTATATATACATCTATATATATAAATTTAATATTATATATATATATATATATATACTATATTATATATATATATATATATATATATATATATATATATATATATGTACACTTGCTTTCCACCTGAGAGACCTGGGTTCGATCCCGACCTGAGTCAGAAATTTATTTCTGTTCCACACGTGATTGTGTGTTGATGATTTCTATGTACATATATATATATATATATATATATATATATATATATATATATATATATATATATATATATATATATATATAGTATATATATTATATAATGTACATGGGTATCTATATACATATATACATCTATCTATCTACATATATATAGAAATTTATATATATAGATATAGATGTATATGTATATATATATATATATATATATATATATATATATATATATATATATATATATATATATATATAAGAAGAAGATATATATATATATATATATATGAGATAAACCAAGGAAAGGACAGGAGATGTGAGTTCAAGTTTTTGGAATATGAAAATGGCCCGTTTAAGCACTAAGGGGTAGCATTAGTGATCTAATAAGGGTATATGGAAACTTATGAATAATAGGGCAGTGGGTGTTATTAGTGGTTGAGTCATATGGGTACTTAGATGCTTGTCTATCGCGATTATTGTTCTCTATAAAGTCAGATTTATTGAAGGAAGAGGCAGCGTTTCAGTACTTGTTCATTTCAACATCCCTTTGTCTTCCTTTCTATCCCAAAGGCACTGTGAACTTTGATTGTTTTATTTGTCATTCAGTGACTCACCAATGGGAGTCGTTTTGCGTGTGTGTGTGTGTGTGTGTCCAGTTTTTCCTTGTTAGTCCATAAGCCCATTCGTGTTTCTAGAAATGAAATTTAATACACACACACACACACACACACTCGCAAGTATATAATATATATAGTATATATATACTGTATATGAAATTTTTTTATCACTTATAAATTCCCCTCCGGTGATAATTCTCCATCGGAGATATTCCCGAGGTAGCGTGAATTTGATATTAAGCGACATTTGTAGCTTCATGATTGTATATACTGTATATATATGTGTGTGTATGTATATATATATATATATATATATATATATATATATATATATATGTATATGTATATATATATATATATATATATATATATATATATATACTGAAGGCATTGTGAACTTTGATTGTTTTATTTGTCATTCAGTGACTCAACAATGATAGTCTTTTTTTTGGGGGGTCCACTTTTCCCGTGTTAGTCCATAAACCCATTCGTGTTTCTAGAAATTAAATTTAACACACAGTACATATATGTATATATATATATATATATATATATATATATATATATATATATGTATATATATATATACATAAATATTCTTGAAACTTGAAGTCCTCATCAACAGAATAATATTTCATTTGTGTTCTAGTCTGTTCATTTTCTCTTTTTACATTTGAAGCCACAGGAACCTTCATAATGATTTTCAGTGCTCTGAGTAGTGTTCTTATTGATTACGTCCGGTAAGAAGACTGTACAGTATATCAATCAGCAAATTTTGTTAAACAGAACTAGTAAATAGGCCTTCCTTTTTAGTATTTAATCTTTGCTTATTCTGAAAACTTCTCGTAACATATAATTAGAGTTTGAGTGCAACATGTAACCTCTTTGTAACCTAACACTTTAAACTTCAGCGTAACCTGTAACCTATGTGCAGCCTACACTTGAAAATTAAATGTAAACTTGTTTCCTCAATATAACGTACACTTTGAGGTTATTGTAACCTGCATTTGAAGTGTAACTGTTATGCAGCATTCACTTCAGCGTGAAGGGTATATAACCTGTAACCTCTAGAAAGTCACTCAAAAAGGTTAAGTGATTCTCGGTCGGTCCCTTGCCAGTGCCTCAAAACTTTATCAAGTGGTCAAGTGCCTTAGCAACTTAGTCGTACCTTTTTCTCCCCCTTTTTCCAACTTCACCATCTTCCCCCAAGTACTTCCGCAACGTGTAAGTCTGTCAGGATCGCAGGACGCTGGGTCATAATCTGGGAACGTGAGTTCGTTCCTTTTATCTTTATAACCCTCGTAATAGGGCCATTGCATATCTTATGTGGGTCGGTATCATTGGAGCTCTAAGCTGTGGGGAGCCATTCGTTTTATATATATTGCCTTTCTTTATTCTTTCTAAATTCCACGTGGCTTTGAACCGACCGACGTTAAGGGTTAAAGGTAGGCTGGGGTTGTTCGTTGTTGTGCCTGTGTGGGGGAGGGGGGCGTGGTGGGGTTGGGGGGGGTTTGGGTTTGCGGGTTTAAAGCACTAAGAGAAACCCGCGCTCAACTTTAGATTCACGCTACAAGTCCAGCACGACCCATTACGCGCATTACTTGCAACGCCAAATACTACAAAAGCGTTGTAAAGTCTCTCTCTCTCTCTCTCTCTCTCTCTCTCTCTCTCTCTCTCTCTCTCTCTCTCTCTCTCTCTACTCTGTAAAAACATAGGCAGCTTTAACCAACGCTGGGCCTTTTGATCTTAGTTGAGGCCGGTGTCAGCGAGAAATGACGGCGAAAGATGAGTTATGAGTAGGAGTTAGCAAGTGAGAGCCTTTCGAGAGAGCTTCCTTCTGTGCCATGTTGCTCTTTAAGCTTAGGAAGCGTCGAACTGGTTCAATCAAGGTGCCATTGAATGGTAGGCGATAAAATCACCACCATTAGTGGGAAAAGATGGTTTTTACACTCAATGCTCGCCTCCTTTCTCTAACGATGGCAGGTATTAAGTTGACTGCGACAAATTGGGAGAAAGGGAAGTTTTTTATCCTGGGGGTTGCCACATGCCGCTAGAAATAAACCAGGTGATTTAAAATAACTTGATGATAGAGCAGGAGTAAGTTAGATTTTCATATTTCACGGAATTCAACTTACTGTAAGTTACTGTATTGTAATGCATATTATATATATATATATATATATATATATATATATATATATATATATATATATATATATATATATATATATATACAGTAGGCCTTTATATATATATATATATATATATATATATATATATATATATATATATATATATATATACATATACAGTATATGTATGTATAAATATATATATATATATATATATATATATATATACACACAGTAGGCTATATATATATATATACATATAATATATATAGGCTATTTCCCGTACAGTAAAAAATGTCGGTCATATAGGGGAGATTTACGACGATAATAATTTACGTATTGTAAATCTCGCGTTTAGACATATTGGGCCAAGGCATCCTTATTCTGAATACTTCAAAGGCAGGCGAAGAGGTACTTATAGAACAGTGAGGGGGAAGCTGGCGCCGGGCGGAAATACATGTCTTGGCTTAGGGTGTCAATGAAAGTTACAAACAGAAACTAATATGAATTAGGATAAGATACATATACATATTATATATATATATATATATATATATATATATATATATATATATATATATATGTGTGTGTGTGTGTGTGTGTGTATATACATATATATATGTATATATATTATATACATAAAGAGAGAGAGAGAGAGAGAAAGCTAATAAAGCAACATACACTATGTTCATTATTGAATTACTGTATTAAAACGTGAACCCTGTCTGCAGAGTGCCTCCGCCTTTGTCAGCCACTTAATACACCCAAAAAGAAGGATCATTGGGCGTGCTGAACAACTCCCCCTTCCTCCACCCACTCCCGCCTCTCCACCCCACCCCCCCAACTTAAACACATCAAATC
This sequence comes from Macrobrachium rosenbergii, assembly GCA_039081455.1. Taxonomy (NCBI): domain Eukaryota; kingdom Metazoa; phylum Arthropoda; class Malacostraca; order Decapoda; family Palaemonidae; genus Macrobrachium; species Macrobrachium rosenbergii. The sequence goes on along the minus strand of JANJGK010000014.1, from coordinate 16,451,876 downwards.
AACTCAATCTTCTGCTTCCTGTACATTAAATCCTTTTTTCCCATTACCTCTATTTAGATAGCACTCTCTTGGTCTTTCTCGCCTACATGCTCGCTTGCATATTTGTTACTTTCATCAGTACATACGTTATCAGTACTGACAAAGAAAGAAAAAAAAATACGCCGAAGTTTCTTCAGCGCAGTCGAGTTTTCTGTATGGAACTCTCAGCCTCGCCCCATGCAACTCTCAGCCACGGCCCGGTGGTGGCCTGTGCTATTTGTACCTATGGCGGTGCCAGACGCACGATCATGGCTAACCTTAACCTTAAATAGAATTTTTTTAAATGCTGAGGCTAGAGGGCTGCAATTTGGTATGTTTGATGATTGGAGGGTGGATGATCAACCCACCAATTTGCAGCCCTCTAGCCTCAGTAGTTTTTAAGATCTGAGGGTGGACAGAAAAAGTGCGGACAGAAAAGAGTGCTGACGGACAGACAAAGCCGGCACATCAGCTTTCTTTCAGAAACTAAAACTTAGAGATATAAGAACCATAAAGAAAAAAGTAATAGTTAATAAGCAATAACGCATTATAAATAATTATCGTTGCTTTGAACGTAGAACTAGTAGTACACATGTGATATTATCAGCAAGTTAGGTAGATGAGCTACTAGTTAAAAAAAAAAACACGAATCGCCAGGATGCCAGTTTTTCCGCGCATGTATTTCTTTTTTAAATGACGCTGTAGAAAATCTAGAATGAAACCAGTAAGAAAATCTGGCGTCAGATTAGCGCTGGTGATCTGCGACGATGCGGATAACGAATAATGATTCGTCCGATTTATAGATGGGCCTAGTCTTCATTTCTCCGGTGATGAGTGGCTAGATATATCCATTTGATTTAAGTTGTGATTATTATTAGTATATTTGTTATTATTATTCAGTAGATGAAACCTGTTGACATGGAACAAGCCCACCAAAGGGGCCGCTGACTTGAAATTCAAGCTTCCAAAGAATATTATGGTGTTCATTAGGAAGAAGTAAGAGGAAGTAAAGGGAAATACAGAAAGAAGAGATCCCACTTATTTAAAAAAGAAAAAAAATTAATAAATAGATCAAATTGTATAAAAATACAAGAAGAATAGTAGTAGGGTAGTAACGAGTGCATTTTCGCTTGAACTTCTGAAGTAATAACTGCACGACATCCCCTGGGAGTCTGTTCCACAGTCCAACGGTGTAAGGAATAAAGGACCTCTGGAACTAAAAAGTTCGACAGCGAGGCACATTTACTGCATTTTAGTGCTGCTCCTCAGCGAATCTGGTTGCTTTTGGCAGATAAAGGTGATCAGGGATCAATTGTGAATGTGAAAGATCTCCGTTGAAATACATCTTATGAAAAAGTGACAAAGTTAATAAGGTCATCGTCACCGGGGTATCCACCGAAAGAAAAAAATTTTCCTTTTAACAGCGAGACATTCAGGGTAGAACCAGGGATACTTTCATTAGGATTCGAGGAGCATTTTACTGATTTGATGGGGATTTCTCGGAGATATGTAAATTCAGTTTATTCAATGGTAGATTCAGTGAAGATTACATTAACTGAAAACTGGAAAGGTGTCAGTTAGATGATGTTACCGAACAGTTAAAACATGTGAATCCTTTTCGTTGGAACCGAAGAAGAAAAGCTGATGAAGGGAATAAACAAGAGAGAGAGATGGTCATGGTAAGATAAAAGAGAATATTCTGGCATTACAACTACCATTGTAGAGACGTGTTGAATATAAGGGTCAAACACCATGTATTATTATTATTATTATTATTATTATTATTATTATTATTATTATTATTATTATTATTATTTTTGTCTGCACTTAATCCTGTAGATCAAGAGAACAGAGCCTTAAACTCCCCAGCAAGCTCCCATTGAACAGACCACCCGTAAGTTAGTAAGAGAGAGAGAGAAAGAGAGGGGGAGAGGAGAGAGAGAGAAATCCGAGGACTGACAGCTGTTGTGGAATTTTTGGATGAGTAAAGGAGCGCGCGTGTATAAAATTTACAGGGATTTTATTGTACCTAATATTGTACAGACCTTAAATTATATGCCAAACGTTTTCAACACAAGCTGTTGCTTTGAATACGAGTAACCTGTGTAATGTGTGTGACTTCAGAATGATGCCCTTTAACTGGGTTGGACTTTTCTGTGCTTTAGTAACTCTCTCTGATACAAGCCTAAAGAATATCTTTTGTAGAATAAATTCCTTTACAGCTCGCTTTCTCTCTCTCTCTCTCTCTCTCTCTCTCTCTCTCTCTCTCTCTCTCATACATATATACATATACATATATATATATATATATATATATATATATATATATATATATATATATATATATATATATATTATATAAGAAGTACAAGTAGTACCTCTCTCTGAAACAAGCCTACAGAGTACTGTACCTGTTGTAGAATAAATTCCTTTACAGCTCTCTCTCTCTCTCTCTCTCTCTCTCTCTCTCTCTCTCATATAAGCAGTACAAGTAGTTACTCTCTCTAATACAAGCCTGAAGTTTATCTGTTGTAGAATAAATTCCTTTACAGCTCTCTCTCTCTCTCTCTCTCTCTCTCTCTCTCTCTCTCTCTCTCTCTCATATAAGCAGCACAAGTAGTAACTCCCTCTGATACAAGGCTAAAGAATATTTGTTGTAGAGTAAATTTCTTTACAGCTCTCTCTCCTCTCTCCTCTCTCTCTCTCTCTCTCTCTCTCTCTCTCCTCTCTCTCTCTCTCTCTCTCTCTCTCTCTCTCATATAAGCAGTACAAGTAGTTACTCTCTCTAATACAAGCCTGAAGTTTATCTGTTGTAGAATAAATTCCTTTACAGCTCTCTCTCTCTCTCTCTCTCTCTCTCTCTCTCTCTCTCTCTCTCTCTCTCTCTCTCTCTCTCTCTCTCTCATATAAGCAGCACAAGTAGTAACTCCCTCTGATACAAGCCTAAAGAATATCTGTTGTAGAGTAAATTCCTTTACAGCTCTCTCTCTCTCTCTCTCTCTCTCTCT
>JANJGK010000014.1:16440443-16448750 GCA_039081455.1 Macrobrachium rosenbergii | reverse complement strand
ATTTATTCTCAGTGATGGGATTCACTATCCTGCTTTATTCAAATTATGTTTTTGTCCTTAACTGCATCCTTGCCCACTAAAGGTTTAAACGAACTTCTTTTTGTTAGCAATCTCTATTGCTCTTTTTTAGGGTTGTTACTGATCGAAATATTAATTTATAGATTTTGTTAGTAATCTGTATTGCTCTTTTTGGGGCTATTACTGATCAGAATATTAATTATTTGACATATATATGCATATTAACACTATTGGAAAGACTGGACACAATTGTCATTAGCATTTGTGAAAATGACAGACGCCTCTTTAGAAATAACACCAAGTTGATATTTGGCATTTTTGGTTAAATGCTGCAATTGCATGCTATGGAATTCCTAATCGCACACGGTTTAATACTATACCTTACCTAGTATAAATTCTCTACGTACTCAAAGTCATTTCTACAAAAAATTGCTTGGCACAGCTTAATCTGGTTGGAACACCATAGCACTTATTATAGAAAATATGCAATGAAGCTCTTTCACTATGACCGACTATGGACCATTTTTTTCGGGAAAATGTTACAGGTCCTTAAGTGTTCTGCAAAATGTCTGACTGCCAACTAGTTTCATTTTCATGAAAATGAGAAACATCACTAATTATCAGTGCCGTAGTGAAATCGGAACCATTCATTAATGCTTCCAGTATGGCTGACAATCTGCCCATTTTTTTTCCCCAGTCATACGAGAGAAATGCATATGTTTTAATGTACTCTAATACGTCTGAATGACAGCTATTTTATTTTCCACGATTATAAAAAGCTTAACGCTGATTACCAGTTATATCAGTTACTCATAGGAAGCCGCTGAACTATTCCAATATGGCTGCCTATCGGAACATTTTTCAGCAAAATGAGAGAGATCCATGAAAATGTACTCCAATATGTCTGACTGACAGCCATTTTCTTTTTTTCATGCAAATGAGAAAATGGCGTCTTAAACTGGTCTTCGAGGTGAAATATCTGTCTATTATTTGTATCTTATCCTGAACTGGAAGGCATTTTCTCGCCCGGGACGAAGATGCCAGTGAAATGGATCATTTAATTTGGCCGGAATTGGCAATTTATTTTCTCCGTCCACTGGAAATAGACGATTGACGTCCACCACTCACGTCCTCATCCTCTTTCCTTTGCCATCATTATCGGTATCTTTGTCAGCACCATCATCATCTCGTCATTATTTACATTGTCATTTCATCCTTATCATCCTTATCATCATCATCAACGTTATCATTATCATCGTCAGTTCGTCCTCCTTGAGATACTATTATTGTTCCCTTTATCGTTTTTGAAAAAATTTGTACCACATTCTTCATTTATCTTCTAATTCTATAATAAAACATTCTCTCTCTCTCTCTCTCTCTCTCTCTCTCTCTCTCTCTCTCTCTCTCTCTCTCTCTCTCTCTTCATTTAATCTTCTAATAAGTGACAGGGCAGTCTCTCTCTCTCTCTCTCTCTCTCTCTCTCTCTCTCTCTCTCTCTCTCTCTCTCTCTCTCTCTCTCTTCATTTAATCTTCTAATCAGTGACAGGGCATTCTCTCTCTCTCTCTCTCTCATCTCTCTCTCTCTCTCTCTCTCTCTCATATGCGACATAAATTGAGGAGGTCGTCGTGTTTACCTCATCCCTCTTTAGCCATCCTTTCCCCTCAATTCCGTATATCAGCAAATCCATTTCCAATGTAAATAATGACCGCCACTCTTGAATAACCGTTTGATTTCATGCCATCTCTTTCATGAGGGTCCTCTCTCCTCTCTCTCTCTCTCTCTCTCTCCTCTCTCTCTCTCTCTCTCTCCTCTCTCTCTCTCTCTCTCTCTCTCAAAGACGTCCATACACACATCCGCAGGGACTGGCGTCTCATTATATTCAACAGATCTCATGGTTCTCGGAGTCTTTTATGTTTTATTTTTTCTACTATATGAAAGAGAGAGAGAGAGAGAGAGAGAGAGAGAGAGAGAGAGAGAGAGAGAGAGAGAGAGAGAGAGAGAGAGAAAGACTGATCTCTAGCAAATATATGAAGTATATAGTTTCTCCTTTGTGATTAAGTAGAAGATTTCATACCACATTTATGTGTGTATATGTATATATATATACATACATATATATACATATATATATGCATATATATCATATATATACATATATTTATGTATATATATAATATGTGCATATATATATGTATATTTATATTGGACATCCCTGTATGTTAGCTGGCCATCGGCTCATCCCTGAAAATCATAGACACGTGTGTAATGTCCCATAATTTTAAGTATTCCGCCATATTCCTTTTACCCTTAGAGGGGTCGGAGGTAGAAGGGTAAAACTTTGCGGTTCTTAACGAGCTTATATGGGGGATGAGGTTGCTAGCCCCATGCCGTTCTCGTTACCCTAGCTGATGCTTGTTACCCAATCACAGCTGGGTCGACTAATGGGCGGCTGACCGAGATCAGTACACGGGCCTTCCCAAATGGTGTGCGGATGCTGAAGGCAAATGAAAGAGAAAAGATAGAAGCTTTTAAGGTGAATTGTTTGCGCATTATATGTGGCGTGAGAAGCATGTTGCCTAGGTAAAAGGGTAGGTCAGAGTGTTTTGGAGTAGTTTGGCCATGTGGAAAGAATGGAGGATATTAGATTGTTAAAGAAAAAAAAGTGTAATTCGGAAGTGTCAAGGTGGGAGAGGACAGGAATGCCTAGAGAGTGCTGGACAGATGGAGTGACAGAAACGCTTCAATATGCAGAGAGAGAGAGAGAGACCGTACAAACCGACCGAAAAAGCAGATACAAATACTAAAAAGATCATAAAACTAGATAAAACACACAAGAAATAATACAAGTTTAGACAGATGAAGAGGCGTACATTTAAATAAAGTAAAAGTGGACAAGAATAGCAAGGGTTACGCATTCAGGTCAGTGAATAAAGAAAACGTCAAGCAGAAATAAAAAAAAAAAATAATACTGAATGCATTTCAGAAAGTCCAAAGGAAGCCTTATGACAAAGATTGCATTGTGTTGCGTGGTTTTGCTGGGATGTATATTTAGAATTTAATCAAGTATATGCTTTCTAGTAATTTCAGTGTTAATTTATACGAGAGAGAGAGAGAGAGGTGTGTATTGTCTTTCTGCCAGTATTATTTTGAACTTTGGAGCATATGTATTTTGAAAGAATGGGTAAACTTAGACTCGTGTGCTCTATTACAAAATACGCATACTGTATGTCTGTTGTTCACGTATGAGCTGTTTTGAGTGTGTTTAACTTGAATTTTAGACTGGCTTCTGTGTTCTGATTTTCAGTTCACACACACACACACATATATATATATATATATATATATATATATATATATATATATATATATATATATATATATATTATATATATACACAGTACATACACATATACAGAAATATATATATATATATATATATATATATATATATTATATATATATATATATATATATATATATATATATCACTGGCTATCGGCCTAAGAAACAGGAGATCAGCGCCTGCCCTATGAGCCTACAGAGGCCCAGGAGGACTTTAACTTTAAAATATAATATATATATATATATATATATATATATATATATATATATATATATATATATATATATATATATATATATATATAGTACGAAACCTCACCCTTCACAGCCTTTGTGATTTCATTTTGTTTGTTCAAGCATCCATTGGTCTCCCCTATTTCCTCCCCGTTTTTATACATTTCTCCGTTACTGTGCTGCATACATTCCCCCGCAGCTACTATACTTCCTTCACGTATTTTTCACTCGCCATCTCATTCATCTCCTGCGCACCCTATTCATTCCTACACCATAACAGCGCCATATTTTTTTCCTTACCCTCGCAATATATTACTTACCCTGCTGATGCATGGCTGTGATTGTTAATATATATTCTTTCATGCCGTCGCTTGTTTACACAGAGTGGGTGTGTTTTATGTGTGCGATAATGCTTGTTGGTTTTTTTTATTACCCCTCCCTCCTTCCCCACCCCTCTCCCCTTCCCTCACACACACTTACACATACACGCCAGCTTCGATTTCGGGCCCTTACGAGTCATCTGGTCCTCTGCACGAACCTTAATTTTAGCTTTCTGAGGTAAATGATGATTTTTTAGTAGAAAATATGATTAGCCAGTAATGTCATAAAGACAAATAGTTGAATAGTTATGGTATAGAGAGAGAGAGAGAGAGAGAGAGAGAGAGAGAGAGAGATGAAGCTTACCCATTACACATAACATGAATTATTATAATTATTATTCAGAAGATGAAACCCGTTCATATGAAACAAGCCCACGAAAGGGGCCATTGACTTGAAATTCAAGCTTCCAAAGATATGGTGTTCATTAGGGAGATGTAGGACGAGGTAAAAGGAAATACAAAAAGAAGAGATCTAACCTATTAAGAAAATAAAAAAATAAACTGATAAATTAATGAATAGATAAAAACGCATTACAGTGCAAGGAGAATAGTATTAATGTAGAAGCTGGGCAAGAGCAAAATAACGACTCTGGCAGCCACAGTATTAAAGCCAGGTACGGCATCGCCATAGTGTCTACGCTTCTACTAAGAGAGAGAGAGAGCCGATAGCTGGAGGAAATGACCTGTAGCGTCGCAATTTCCGCCTCTGTCGTGTAACAATCCCGGAGGAAGAAAGGAAAACCGGGAAGGGAAATAATAATAATAATATTATTATTATTATTATTATTATTATTATTATTATTATTATTATTATATCATCGTTGGAAGCTTCGGCCTCGTCTGCTTTATATCAGTGTAGCTCTTTGAATCTTGTTGCCTTCTGTGTGTGTGTTTTTTTTTTTTTATCTTTTTGCTTTCTGATTTCTTGCACTTTTCTTTCTTTAGTTATTTATTCTTACTGATCTTACTGTTCATCATTACTATTCTTGTAATTTTTTCTTCGTGCTCTTCCTTTCTACTTCTTCATTTTTCCTTTCTATTTCCTTTCCACTTGCTGTTCTCTCATATTTCTCATCCTCCTTCCGAGTCACAGCCTTCACCCTTCCTACTTCTGATAGTTTATCGTCCTACTCCTCCTCTTTATTCCCCCCTTCCCCCTTTACCAGCTTCCTCATGCCTCCTAAACGCTTCCTTCAGTTCACATCCTTCTCCCATCCCACTTCTGCTACTGTGTACCTTCCTACTCCTCCTCCCCCTCCTCCTCCTCCTCCTCCTCCTCCAATGTTCCTCATCGGACGGGTTAGTATCGTTCTTGGATAGCACCCTGCTGGGCCCGCGTTCGATTCTCCGACCGGCCAATGAAGAATTAGAGAAATTTATTTCTGGTGATAGAAATTCATTCTCGTTTTAATGTGGTTCGAATTCCACAATAAGCTGTAGGTCCCGTTGCTAGGTAACCAATTGGTTCTTAGCCACGTAAAATAAATCTGATCCTTCGGGCCAGCCCTCTCTAGGAGAGCTGTTAATCAGCTCAGTGGTCTGGTTAAATTAAGGTATACTTAACTTTTTTTTTCCCTCCTCCTCCCTCCTACCAGCTTCCTCAAGCTTCCTAAAGGCTTCCTCCGTTTCACATCCTTCTCCCATCCTACTTTTGCTGATGTGTATCTTCCTACTCCTCCTCCTCCTCCCTCCTTCCTCCTACACTCTTCCTCTTGCTTCCTAAAGGGATAACTTTTTTTTTTTTTTTTGCCTGATGGCGATGATTACACCAACACCCATGGAGTCGAGACACCCTTCAAGTGTTAATTAACTAACAAGTTTTCTTGGAATAAAAGGGGAGATATGTTTTCTTCTAGTGTGTATGCATGTGTGCGTGTAATGTGCACGAATATATATATATATATATATATATATATATATATTAATATATATATATATATATATATATATATATATATATATATAATTTATTTTACTATTATATAGTATGTAGCTTGTGTGTGTATGTATATATATATATATATATATATATATATATATATATATATACTATATATAATATATGTATGTATGTATGTTTGAATATATATAATATATATATATATATATATATATATATATATATATATATATATATATATATTATATAAGTACGGTGCGAGAATTAATTGGTATATTTATGTGTGTTTAAACTGTGCATGTTGCACATGTATTGTTAATGTATCTGTATTTTTCAGATACTTATGTATAATATACTTTTATATTAATGATCTATGTCTACATTCATCCTTATTTAATTGCTGTTAAATGTGATGAGTCTGGATAAGTCGTTTTAACAGATAAATTTTCTTTTTAAGGCTTTAACATTAATAAAAAGCACTAATAGATAACTCGATTGGCTCATGATGACAACATTAGGAACTGCATTAACGGCAGAATAGTTGTAGTGTTAATAACTATAATTATTTCAAGTAAAGTCCATAAGGCTTCGATAATTCATATTGATGTAGGATATATGACGTATTCCCATCTTTTAAAAGTTAAGCATACCTTAGTTTAACCAGACCACTGAGCTGATTAACAGCTCTCCTAGGGCTGGCCCGAAGGATTAGACTTATTTTACGGTGGCTAAGAACCAACTGGTTACCTAGCAAAGGGACCTGCAGCTTATTGTGGAATTCGAACCACATTATGACGAGAAATTAATTTCTATCACCAGAAATAAATTCCTCTAATTCTTCACTGGCCGGCCGGAGACTCGAACTCGGGCCTAGCAGAGTGCTAGCCGAGAACTCTACCGACTCGTCCAACGAGGAACTATCTTTTAAAAGAAAACCACCTTTCACCTAAATGGTTTGGGAGCGAGAGAAAAAATTTGAAAGATAAAAAAGGGAAAAAAAGGTTTAATATAGTAAACGAGGCTGGTGGCGTTTAATGAAGGCTCGTTGTTGGATATTTTTGTTATAATCAAGAAAGTGGTCGATGGCGAGGAGAGGAGGTATCGGTGAAAAAATAGCCAATGAGACATGATTTTTTTTTATTTTATATAAAAGCCAATAACCGTCATATACCTGTGCAGTTCATGTTCATGGTAATACTTAGGTAACATACGGCAAGTGAGCTGAATGTGATAACTGTGGGAAATTGATTTGTGATAAAATAAACAGAGACCACTATTCGTAGGATAGCGTTACCGCAGTTATGAATCGCGTTGGTGAATATTTAAATTTAATCAGCGGGCGCTGTTATGGTTGTTCATGAACAGAGCCATTTTTAAAAAAAGATGGCCGGCGCCTTCGGACATTCAGTTGAGTAATCTGTCGATCAGTTTCGTCGACTTGTCGATTCAATCGAAGCGGATGGATTGAAAGCTGAAAAACGAAGCCATTCGACCACCTGCAGTAAAGCCCACCTGAAAATTAATAAGAGATAAACAGGAGAGAAAATAATTCCTTTTCTCTCTGGATTTAATGAATCTGAAATATTGGCCAGGTGACTGAGACTTGGGAAGATGTCGCTGAAAGGGGAATTAACGAGACGAAGCCGTGAATAGAAAAATGGAAGCGAGCATGAATAGAGTAATTAGGTTGATTATGATGTGAATAGGTCATTACCCGAATGAATGATGAATGCCGACGTCACATCAATTCACCAAGTCATTTATGATGAATAATCTCGCCTCCTCCTCCTGCTCCTCCTCCTCCTCCTCCTGCTCCTGCCCCTGCTGCTGCTCCTCCTCCTGCTCCTCCTCCTCCTCCTCCTCCTCCTCCTGGGAGCCATGGGGGAGGAGGCGCTGCCCTTCGGTGATGGTCTGGAAAGTGGCAGAAAGTGTCAAGATTATTTAATTATTTATTTACTTATTTTTTCCTCTTTTTTTTTTTTAGTAAGCTCGTCTGTGTTTGCGAGGGAAATTTCGGAACAAATTTTGTATTTTTGATGGTGCAGCTCACTTTATTGGCGTAAACAAGCCTTTTTTTTTTATCTTGGAAGGATTTCTACACCTCTTAATGTATGAAATTGTATTTACTAATACATATGTTATGAGACTTTATTTGTGTGCGTTTGTTCTTTTTTTGGGGGGGTACAAAGGTAATGTTTTGACTCACGGAAATGTCTATGCTGAATGTGACGCTCCTTTTTTTACCTTTTCACAAAGAAATGGTATTTATGGATGAGGAAATAGTGGTCAACCATTTTTGCCTGAGATGTATGATTTTTTTTTTTTTTTTTTTTTTTTTTTGCGCGGGACATGTCCTTCTCTCATAGAAGGTTATTTTGGTACCAAAGTAATTTATACCATACCATCTTCCTCTTGTAATTCTTAGCTTTAAT
>JANJGK010000014.1:16432943-16435443 GCA_039081455.1 Macrobrachium rosenbergii | reverse complement strand
TCTTTCGTGGCATTGCCTTTTATTTATATATTCATCACGTTCCATATTTTCGTGATTCAGTTATACATATATATATATATACATAATATATACATGTATACATATAAATTTATACATACGAGTATGTATATATACATTGTGTGTGTGTGCGCGCGTATGCACACGTGTAGTAGTATATGGTGTTCGACTGATTTCTTCAAAACTCTAAAGCAAGTACTTTTTGTTTTCACGACCATAGGAATGAAATTAATTGGAACGAGTAAAATTTATATACTTTCATCGCACATAATTGCCATGCCATGTCCATATTAAATATCGCTTGCTGTCGCACCAACTTTTTCCTATACATTCTTTGGCGTAACCGACTGGTATAGTGAATAACGACAATAACAGTAATTGCTACAATTACCGCTGACATAAATTTCTTTTCACTTGCAGTGAGTGCACTTGAGAATAGCATGACCCGCCCTCAAAAATGTTCACCAAAAATGTGGGTATTGCCGAAAAAGGTTTGTTTCCAAGGAACTATTGAACGTGAACGATGGATAATATCAAGATTGATACAAGGAGTAATATATATGGACCTTGGATAAAATATCGGCTTCAAAACTCTCCGCTTGTTGTCGCACTGATGACACCTGTCATAGAATAACTTGAATTTTTTTCGTAGATTGTGTTAGGAAAGGTTTCGAGATTTCAAAGAAATTGAAAGTCTTCATTCAAGCGCTTTAATCCAAACTCTAGTCCTGGGTTATGGAAACCAAATAAACTAGGTCATTTATGGAGAATAAATAAACTAGGTCATTTATGGAGACAAAATAAACTATGTCATTTATGGAGACCGAATGAAGTAGGTCTTTTGTGGAGACTAAATAAACTAGGTCATTTGTGGAGACCAAATAAACGGTCATTTATGGAGACCTAATAAACTGGGTCATTTATAGATACAAAATAATGTAGGTTATTTTTGGAGACCAAATAAAGTAGGTCATTCGTGGAGGCCAAATAAACTAGGTCATTAATGGAGATCAAATAAAATAGGTCATTTATGGAGAACAAATGAACCAGGTCATTTATGGAGACCAAAAAACGAGGTAATTTGTAGAGACCAAATAAACTAGGTCATTTATGGAGACCAAATAAACTAGGTCATTTATGGGCACAAAGTAAACTAGGTCATTTATGGAGGCAAAATGAATTAGGTATTTTGTGGGGACTAAATAAGCTAGGTCATTTGTGGATACTAAATGAACTAGGTCATTTATGGAGACCTAATAAACTGGATCATTTGTGGATACCAAGTAAAATAGGTTATTTATGGAGACCAAATAAACTAGGTCATTAATGGAGATCAAATAAACTAGGTCATTTATGGAGAACAAATGAACCAGGTCATTTATGGAGACCAAATAAATTGGTTCATTTATGGAGCCTAAATAAACTAGGTCATTTATGGAGACAAAGTATACTAGGTCATTTATGGAGACCAAATGAACTGGTCATTTATGGAGACCAAATGAACTAGGTAATTTGTGGAGACCAAATAAACTAGGTCATTTATGGAAACCAAGTGAACTAGGTCATTTATGGAGACAAAATAAACTAGGTCGTTTATGGAGACCAAATAAACTAGGTCATTTATGGAGACCAAATAAACCAGGTCATTTATGGAGACCAAATAAACTAGGTCATTTATGGAAACCAAATAAGACAGGTCATTTATGGAGGCCAAATAAACTAGGTAATTTATGGAGAACTAATAAACTAGGTCATTTATGGTGACCAAATAAGACAGGTCATTTATGGAGGCCAAATAAATCAGGTCATTTGTGAAGACCAGATAAACTAGGTCATTTGTGGAGACTAAATTAACTGGTTTATGGAGAGCAAATTAACTGGGTCATTTAACCTATAATTAACAAAGACTTTATTAACTCTACCAACAAATCTGAACTTTTAAATGCGTCTTTGTGCTTTTGAATTATTCTGAAGCTGTGCTGAGCGGTCGCTTGTAGTATAAAGTCAAATAGTTCACTTTTTTCGTATTGATGGTCGTATTATAGTTTTGCTTCTGTTGTATGAAAAATGCTTTTGTGCCTTAGCAACAGCATCTTTGTTCTGCATATGCTTTGATAACACTGCCAATGTGTATATGTGTATATATATGTATATATATATATATATATATATATATATATATATATATATATATATATATATATATATATATATACATACAACTTGTATAACTAAGAGAAAGAGAGAGAGAGAGAGATTGGTTATAGGTAACAGATGAGGTTCAATTCATTTTGTGATGTACGTACACACTACTTGAGGTGTTAATAAATAAATAAATTAATATATTTATACATATATATGTGTGTGTGTGTGTATATATGTTTGTGTATATATATGTTATTTATTAACACCTCACGTAGTGTGTACGTACATCACGAAATGAATGGAACCTCATCTATTACCCACAATCTCTCTCTCTCTC
>JANJGK010000014.1:16400443-16427943 GCA_039081455.1 Macrobrachium rosenbergii | reverse complement strand
AGAGAGAGAGTTTGAGGATTATCTTCCTCTGGCTGTCGCTGGAACAGGTCATCAGAGAAGTAAATACCTTTCTTCCTACCTGCCTTGACAGGAAGAGACATTCAAATGTCCGTATCTGTAACAGGAGAGAGAGAGAGAGAGAGAAAAGTCTATACCTATTGGTGAAACATGGAAGAGTCCTCTCCTCCTTTTGGGCGAAACGGGAGGTCATGCACTTTGCTCACTTTGGGCAGGCACTATCCGTTTTACACGAGTTTGGGACGTGTTCTTTTTACTAACTGGCGGTCATGCCACGCTCCGACGCTCACCGATGGGGGTTAGGGGAGGGGTGAATATCGGCCTCTAGATAAGCCGTGGTAAAAGTTTTCTAGTGTGAGGAAACCTTCGGAAATATAAGCACATGACCAAAAGGTTCGATTTTTCATCAGTAGGTTCAACCTTGATTCCTCTTTCTGGTTTCTCTTTTTTTTTTTATTAATTTTCCATAAAATTCGTTTCTTTTGTTTGTTCTGCTTTTCTGGAATGTTTTTCTTGATGTTTATCTTCCTTTGTTTTCGTGTGAATACCCTAGTTGTTTTTAATAGTATATACTTTGAAATCTGTCAGCTTTTGTTTAATTTGCATATCAAATTGTTTTCAAATACTATTGTTCTTCTATTGTTCATTTATTTCTAAATCTTCCACTGAATACTGTTAATCAGTTTATCAAGACAATAAAATGTGTTGCGTTTTTGAAGCACACTAAACATAATCGTTATTCTTAGCAGCATGTTGTCATGTAGTGTGGGTGTGTGGGTGTTTCTGTAGGTATAGGAGAGAAAGAAAGAGAAAAACAGACAGACAGAACAGAGACAGAAAGTGTCAAAAATTCTGTGCATGACTGCCATCGGATGGAGCGTTAGATTTTTTGTTTTTTTTTTTTTCCGCTGTCAGAGGTTTCATCGATTAAAAACATGCAGCCGGACAAAGAAATCATTTACAAGCGCTGTTCATTATAATATTCTATTAAAAAAAAAGTTTTTGTTGTGATGATTGTTTTATGGCTGACGCCAAATTAGCAGCAATCTGTCAAGAGCGAATTGTTCCCTCCGGAATATGCTATACGGTATACATTTATCACGATTCTAATTACCGGTGTAACGGAGTTGCTGCTATCGATTGCTCTTGATCCTTATGGGGGATATTACGAATACTTTTTTCACTTCAACTTTCCACTGGTCAATAAGTAACTGAGGTTGACGCGCGATGCATCGGTCCTATAAAACTCAGTCACTCTTATTGGAAACTGGTTCTGTTCTCGGAAATGAGAAAAAGGGACAAGGTGTGTGATCACTTGACTGAAACGATCGGTGATGTCAGCGACAGAGATGTTTCATATAAATTGTCGTTTAGTTGAGATACATCTTTTATTCATTTCATCAAGTTCAGTCATTCTGTAAAGGTCTCCATTCTATTTTCATTCCCATGAGAAACCTATTTATGTAACACATTCTCTCTCTCTCTCTCTCTCTCTCTCTCTCTCTCTCTCTCTCTCTCTCTCTCTCTCTCTCTCTCTCTCTCAGTATTATGATTTTGTCGATAACCGATGACCTCTTTTGTCTTGCAAGCGCTGTGTGCTGGTACACGGGAGTCGTAGCTCTGTGCCCTGAATATATACCATGTTGCAAATGCCCTTTGCTACGTGCGCTGCCGATTAAACCGAACGAAAGACTAGAAAAAGGAAGACCTCGAAACTTCTGTTAATTTCTCTTTAGTCAGTAAGACCTCACCAGATGCCTACTTGGTCAAAGATTTCATCATTTTCAACTGGTGCATCAAAAGACGGATCTCTGCATAGATAAGTGCTACAGCCTCATCAACTGTGAGATTTAATTGCTTTCATAATAATGTACATTTCTCCCGTGTCTTTCACGCAGTTATGCAGTTCTTGTTCAATAAGGCCTTTCTTTGCAACACCTCTGCCGCAACGTCAACCGAGTATGGCAAAATCTACACTTCTCTTTCCTTCCTCCTTACGCTCTCTAATTAGACACGTTTGCTGGTCGACCCTTCATGATCAGACAGGTGTCAAAAGACTGTTTCTGTCTTTCTTTTTCATCTATGTTAACCTTTTGGTTATTACTTCACTTCCTTCATTTCTTACCCATTTGTCTCAGTAGTGTCGAAATTTCCCTTTCTTTTACCCTCAACAGAGAGAGAGATTAAGTTGTGTGGGAATAACTTACACACACAAGCATATTCTTTCTCACTTGTACACATCGGGTCATAAACTTAATGCGATATAATATAATACATAAAAAGTCGATGTAAGAATGAGTCTCATAGAATCTGAAGGAGAGGTTTTAAAGTGAGCCGGGAATTAGCAATATATTGAATGTCTTGTTCAACTAAGTCATCCCGTACGAGAGGGAGGTATTCACCTTGGGTTCGTGCCTGAGGAATGATGTACGGTAGTTAGGCATATCTTTTAAAAACAGTTTTGACATGGAAGAGTAAGATACTAAAAAAAATTTTAAATATAAGGTAGAATAAAAGGGACCCCGCCTGATGTACCGAATGAGGACCAGTTGGAGGGAATTCCTTAAAATGATTTTAGAAAAGGAGGGGGAGAGAGAGAGAGAGAGATGATGCAAAGGATTAAATATATAAAAAAAAAATACTGACGGAGCAGTAGTATGACGGTTAGAAAAATACGTTATTAGGGCCTGGCCACAGAAATAAAATAAAATAAAAATATTGAAACGTATTAAGTTGGGAGACAATCACTTTGCGCCCCTAAAAAAAAAACCCTATGAGAAATTCTGTCTTTACCGAGTTCTAAAAGCATTCTGGGGATCCCTGTATGAGAATATGGAAGCTAATGAAAAAAAGTAAAAAAAAAAAAAAGTGCAGTTTTGTTTTTACAGATGGGCGGGAGGCCGGTGGGAGGGGAGGGGGGGCCCCCCGCCCTACTGCTGATGAGTCTTGCGTTTGCATGCGTGAAGCTTAATGGGAACTTTATGAGTTGTTGCACAGGGATTTTAACCCCATTCCAGCAATTAGAGAATAAAAGAGCAGCGATTAGTGTCTCGTGGAGTTACTGTCACTGGGTTTTGCATTGTATATCCGCTGTTGTACATGCGTGTGTATGTATATATCTATAGATATTTATATGTATATGTATAAATATATATATATATATATATATATATATATATATATATATATATATATATATATATATATATATATATATATTTATAAATGTATAAAACAAATGCGTATATTATGTTTATATATATATATATATATATATATATATATATATATATATATATATATATATATACATACATACATATATATATACATGTGTGTGTGTTTCTGAATGTGAATGTATATATATATATGTTATAAATAAACATGTTTTCAAGTGCCTATATTTTCCACTTACAAATTTTTTTATCCGCGTTATTTCCTGTTCCACTTAAAATATACATTTAAAAAAACTCAGTTTATCAGAAATATTTCCAAGAACGGGAAAACGAAGAAACTCTGTCTGTCCTGCCAGGGAACACAAGACAATGAAAGATGACTGTATTATATATGGATTATGTTTTTCGTTTATCCTGTATGTGCAGGCGCAAGTGGCCAGTGCGGGTGGAAGGGGCGAGGTAGGAAAGGTGGCGGGTGGCGAGATTTGTGCGCTAAAAATTTGGAGGGTAGAAACATGGAATTGTGAAAATGACAACTATAAAGAAATTGTAACTGAAACATTACAATCTACAATCCATAAAAAACCAAAAGTACATATTCTGATCTTAAAACCAACGTTAAAACATTCAAAGCATTATTTGTGTTTTATAAAAAAACTACCTGACCAACCCGGCGCTGCCCAGGAAAACTGAATGACACCCGATAAACTCACTCTCTCTCAAAGTCTCCCTCTCAAAGTCTCCCTCATTCTTTCCCTCTTTCTTCTCCCTAACACCTCCTGTACTCTCTCTCTCTCTCTCTCTCTCTCTCTCTCTCTCTCTCTCTCTCTCTCTCTCTCTCTCTCTCTCCCCTGTCAAGATAGTTGCTTCAGTTACATTGCCCAGCATTTTTGACATTTCATATTTCACCCCTTCTCACCGCCCCCTCGCCCCCATTCCTATCATGGCTGAACTTTGACTTAAAGGGCATCAGGAGTGTCACTATTCATCCTAGCGACCTCGAAAACTATGGATTAGACACTAATATCTGTCATTTTTGACATTTTATTTTTCATCCCTTCTCACCCCCCCCCCTTTCCTTTTGGGGCTGAACTTGAACTTAAAGAGCATCGGGAGTGTCACTATTCATCTCAGTGACCTCGAAAACTATGGATTAGACACTAATATCTGTCATTTTTGACATTTGTTTTTTCACCCCTTCTCACCCCCCATTCCTATTGGGGCTGAACTTGGACTTAGAGGGCATCAGGAGTGTCACTATTCATCTCAGCAACCTCGAAAACTATGGATTAGACACTAATATCTGTCGTTTTCAGTTATATTTACATGTCACCCCCTTTCCACCCCCCACCCCCCCGCTTTGTTGCCAGTGATGTCTTACCTCCACAGTATTCTTTTCCAGATAGTAAGTCATATGTATGCCAAGTTTGGTTGAAATTGCTCAATGCGTTTCAGAGTTATGCAGGAACATACACACATACATACATACATACATACATACATACATCCATCCACTTTTATATATATAGAAGATAGATGACAACGCTTGTGTGGGGATGAATTTTTCCCCCACCCAACTCCCCACTGACTGGAATCCAGGCAGCGTTCATGTGTAATAAGGCTGGTTTCCAGCGGTCACTTGGAATCTGAATAAATTAACAGTAAACTTGGAAAGCCAGCGAAAAAGTATATATTTTTTTTATCATATCCGTTGGGACTTAGTGCTGGTAATGAACGCTTGTTTTGTATTTTCTTTTAATAATATTTTTCTAAATGGAGTATTTTTCCTTTTTTTCTAACTGGTTTCTTTGTTGCTCATTTGTGCTTCATTGCCTGCAAGACGAGATATCAGAATTCTGGATTCTTTTCTTGTCTTCGTATTTCCAGAATCATAATCTTTACTAGTGGAGGAAAAATTTGTCGCCACTTGATAAGAGTCATCAACACAGTTTTCATATAATTACTGAGAATTATGCAAGAAGAAGAATGCTAAACAAGGCTAGCATCCGAGGAGTTATCATAGCCCAGTAATTGTAAGGAACATCACGAGTTTAATTTTTTTTTTTTTTTTTTTTTTTTGTGACTGTTTTCTGCTTCGACAACTTAATTTAGGTTGTTGGATGTGTGTTTTTTCTTTTGCGCATATATATATATATATATATATATATATATATATATATATATATATATATATATATATATATATATATATATATATATGTATATGTATATGTGTGTGTGTGCTTGCGCTCTTGCGCTCTCATGCATATTACCAAGTATACAGATAAACAGGAATCTAAACGCACCCAAACTACAGTAAAGCGAATCATTTACGTTCATAAGCGGAGATAATTTTTATTTGAAATCCAGCTTTGATTCGAATCCCGATTTTTATTTAGCTCTTTCCCCTCCCCTTCCCTCCCTCCCACCCTCCTAACCACCCACCCCCACCCCACCCCCAATTTTTTTTTAACTTGCACCACTGCCAATTAAATTACTAAAGTATAACGCAATTTAGATTCAGCTTCCTGGTATTCGCGAAATCACGGCGGGTGCAATTAAATGGAGTGCACATATCACGGAATAATAATGGAGGCGATGATATAAAATAACGCTTATCTGGCGTCGAGTAATTAACGCTGGGGTGATGATGATGCGCGTTTGTAATTCCTGTTTATTGTAAACACGGAGGAAATGAGGCAGGGGAGCGGACTGCGCCCAAAGACAATCTGATTTGCTGCGCTTGAGCGCAAATTACACGTTCGGACAAGTTTCTCTCTCTCTCTCTCTCTCTCTCTCTCTCTCTCTCTCTCTCTCTCTCTCTCTCTCTCTCTCTGCTCTTTTTAATCTTATCTTCTCCAGTGTGGGAATTAAAACTCCCCTGACACGGATAGCTGTTCTTTCTTTCTCATCATGATGCAAATGAAGGTATTTCACACCAGAGCGGATCAAGTTCATTTTGAGGGAGCCGAATTCTACGTAGGGGTATATAAATGCCAGTCTTTATATGTTTGCACCAATTGACCTAAATTTTAATGGTAAATCAGGTCAGCTGGGTGTCAGAGAAAGGGTAAGGGTCTAGCTAGCATCTTCATCCCAAAAGACCAGGAAAATGTGGAACGGTTTGTTTAGTGCTGTTATGGAATCTTCTGGTATCCAAATGTTTAAGCGAGAAAGAAACGCATTCCTGATCTCTGCCGACGTCTCGTGAATTCAGGTGTATTGGTTTTATTTCCCTCATATTTACTTTTATATCACCATTTCATATAACTTGTCTCTCTCGACCGGCTGATTTACCTTTGGAGTCCCTTTGGGTTTATAGTCTGTTGACCTCGTCCATAAGGGTTTTCAGAGGAAGATTCAAAGCAAGAAGAGAAAAGAACTGTCAGGCTAATACCTTCTAACGTAATATATATATATATATATATATATATATATATATATATATATATATATATATATATATATATATATATATATATATACAGTATATGTGTGTATATATATATATATATATATATATATATATATATATATATATATATATATATATATTTATATTATAAATATGTATATATATATACTGTATATATAAAGGAAACAACGACTGATGTACATCTCTCATCATTATTCAGCAGCCCCTCCAAAAACCTGTTTTCCATCTTCATCATCGTCCAACATCACATTCAAATTGTGTACCAATATAGCAACTTTATTCCTCTTCGAATGTTCGCTCTTAAATCCTCCCTCGTGTTTTCATTTTCTTTCAGAATTTCTAAATCTGTTTTCTTTCCTGCCCAACAACCGGCTCGGCTTGACGCTTTCTCTTCCACTTTGTTTTCTTCAATCTTTTCCGATTATACCTTTCTCTTAACTCCATTGATTCTCAGTCTTTCTTCGTTTCTTCATTCTCACACACACATACTTCTCGACTCCTCACAATTTTTGTTGTACATAAATGCGTATATATATATATATATATATATATATATATATATATATATATATATATATATATATATATATATATATATATATATATATATATATATGTATGTATGTATTATATACCTGCACACGCACACAAAATATATATATATATATATATATATATATATATATATATATATATATATATATATATATATATATATATATATATATCAAACAGCACAGTGAAGAAATTAACCACGATTATAGGCCCCGACCGCTGTCGGCTTTATTGCTAGGTAAGCCATCTTCAGAGGAATGATGCGATTTGGTAGAAATTCTTATGTGCTTTCCTGCTAGCATAGATATTATGAATTTCTGCCACTCTGTGTCAGTTTTCTGAAGATGACTTAGTTAGCAATAAAGCCAACACCGGTCCGAATCTACAACCGTATTTAATTTCTTCCCTGTGGTGTTTGATATAAATAATAATAATAATAATAATAATAATAATAATAATAATAATTATTATTATTATTATTATTATTATTATTATTATTATTATTATTATTATTATTATTATTCAGTAGATGAAACCTATTATTATGGAACAGTAATAATTATTATTATTATTATTATTATTATTATTATTATTATTATTATTATTATTCAGTAGATGAAACCTATTCATATGGAACAGTAATAATTATTATTATTATTATTATTCAGTAGATGAAACCTATTCGTATGGAACAGTCCCACAGGGGCCATTGACTTGAGATTCAAGCTTCCAAAGAATATGGTGTTCATTAGGAAGAAGTAAGATGAATTAAAGTGAAATACAGAAAGAAGAGATCCCACGTATCAAAAAAGAAAACTATAACAAATAGGCAAATAGAAAAAAAAGTATTAAAATGCAAGAGGAATAGTATTACGGTAGTAATGCTCCGCATTTTCGTTTGAACTTCTGAAGTTCCAATTGCACGACATTCTAAGGGAGAATGTTCCACAGTCCAACGGTGTGAGGAATAAAGGACCTCTGGAACCGAGAAGTTCGACAGCGAGGCTAAACATTTACTGCATATTGGTGCCGCTGTTCAGCGAATCTGATTGCTCTTGGTAGATAAAGTGGATCAGGGATCAACTGTGAATGTGAAAGAGCTCTGTTGAAATACAACTTACGAAAAAGTGATAAACAAGAGGCCATCCGTCGATGGTCCAAGCCATAACTGATAAATCTCTGGCAGAAGCAGACATCCACACTTGTAAGGGTAATCATAAGTATATATGTATAGATATATACTTATGATATATATATACATATATATGTATATACATAATACATACGTATATATATATTTTATATATACATTTATGTATATGTATGTGTATATATTATATATACATACATATATATAATATATATATATATATATTATATATATGTATGTATATATATATATATAATATATACATATGTATATATTATATATATACACACACACACACACGATGCGTGTTTGTGTTGAATATTTCCAACTGATTTCATGTGCTGGAGTGTACGTTTATAATTAGGTGCTTAATGTTTCTCATAATAGGAGTGTAATTAGCCCTCAAAGGAGTTCCTATTATCCTGCTTCATACATTAGTGTTGGGTACGTACTTATTTGAATTACAAATTACAGGTTATTTGCAAATTCGTTAAAAAAAACTTGTTTCTGAGATCTGTTATTACGTTGGAAGTGAAGGATATGCTGTGAATGGCCATTGAACGCATGTATATGTCACTGGCATGTATACACACACACACACACACACTATATATATATATATATATATATATATATATATATATATATATATATATATATATATATATATATGTGCGTGTGTGAACATATATTGCATATATATTTAGTGGATTAAAGATGATAGAAAGTCCAGAAACACCTACAAAGAGAGAGAGAGAGAGAGAAAGAGAGAGAGACAGAGGGAGAGAGAGAGATGAATGCGAACAATTCTGTGCGTCATGACAGCCTGTGAATTACGTTCTGTCTCCCAGCCATAAACTCACCTTACTATATAACAAAACTAGTGGTTGTAGGGAGTTCCTCCTTCTCCTCCATCTCCCTCCCCCTCCCCTCACCCTATCTCTTCCCCCCCTATTTGTCCTCCAGCTCTATTTACTTTCAGTGTTTATTGACTTAGCTTTAGAGGACTCGTGGTCGTTTTATTTCTTTGTTTGTATGAGACCGAAAGAGAAAATATGATTTATAATGGTTGATGGGAGAATTTTTTTTCCCTTAGAGATTTGGAACTAAAAAAGCATTTATTTTGTGTGTTTTTTTTTTTGTAGCCAGAAGTCGAAGGGATTTATACAACTTCTAAAAATAAACGGCCTCTGTCCATTTCCCGGATTTCAAAGTCACTTGTTATTTTAAATATTGCATATTTCAAGTTTGGATTCTTTGTTGCGCCTTTGTTTTATTCATTTCCAGACAATTCTCTTACCTTTTTTATCTGTTTTCTTTCGCGTGACTCTTATGATAACCATTTTTTTTCTGAGATGTGTGTGTGTGTGTGTGTGTATAGTCTCTAACTTTGGCTTCTATATTTAGATATCCCCTGAATTTCTTCAGGGTGTTCATGGTTCCAGGTCTCCGTATAAATCGGGACATTCCCATTTTAAGTTTTCTGAGAAGAAAACTACTGTGCCGGCTTTGTCTGTCCGTCCGCACTTTTTTCTGTCCGCCCTCAGATCTTAAAAACTATTAAGGCTAGAGGGCTGCAAATTGGTATGTTGATCATCCACCCTCCAATCATCAAACATACCAAGTGGCAGCCCTCTAACCTCAGTAGTTTTTATTTTATTTAAGGTTCAAGTTAGCCATAATCGTGCTTCTGGCAACGATATAGGCCAGGCCATCACAGGGACGTGGTTAAAGTTTCATGGGCCACGGCTCGTACAGCATTATACTGAGACCACTGAAAGATAGACCTATTTTCGGTGGCCTTGATTATACGGTGTACAGAAAACCCGATTGCACCGAAGAAACTTCGGCGCATTTTTTACTTGTTCTTGTTTTATTTTGGTTACTGGTTTGAGAGGCCTGACTTACTCGTTATTTCGTTCCTTCGAGTACGATCTCCATTTACCGGTGGTTTGTGTCTGTGTGTGTGTGTAAACTGATTTTATTTTCCATTTTATTGAGTATACCCTTGAAATGTTAATTCCATCTCTTTATTATTATTATTATTATTATTATTATTATTATTATTATTATTATTATTATTATTATTCAAACGAGGAAACAAACCTCCCCGTTACTTGTTTGCTGAGTGTTCCCTTGAAATTTTACTCCATTATTATTATTATTATTATTATTATTATTATTATTATTATTATTATTATTATTATTATATTGTAACGAAGAGTCCATTTTCGTCTCAGGCTTGACGACGAGACTAATCTAGGGTTTGACAGCGGAATATACTTACGTGGATTCTGTCACTCTCAGATTGTCATTGATACACATTCCAAATCAATATACGGACGCCCATTGCACTAGATGTAGGATGAAACAGTTACCAATTGAAGGGCGACTTATCAGTTACTATTCATATAAATTCAAATCAGATTATGTGTGTAGTGTAAGAGTCCTATTCCGCGTCAGGACTTCTCTGGGCTTCCGTCCTTTCAAGGTGAGTCTAGCGTTTTCCTTAAAGTGAAACCCCCTCTTTCTCATATCTTCCCCCCCCCCTCTCTTATTTCCAGCAGGTCTGCGCTAGATAAGGGCATCGGGTTAGACTGCCCAGCGGCTCCTGCAAAGGAAAACAAATCTCCGGAAACTGGCGAACATTGTGGAGTAAAACTCCGTTCCTTTTGTTTCTCTGTGACGGAAGTGGCTTCCCGGGGGTGTGACGTCAGCGGCGTTTTTCTTATAGAAAACGGGATGAAAAACAAGAGAGGCGCGACGCTCCCAATCGATGGGATTTTCTTATTTCCTACTTGGGCGATGACGAAATGGGAAATGAAATACAGGAAGCCGTCTTGTCCTTGCGTTTTTATCAGGTTTATTTTTTCTTTCTTTCTTTCTTTGCGTCACCCGAGTATTGCATCGTTAAATTGTTTGGAAAATTCGATTTCAGTTTAAGGTTGTTAGTTTGTCCTGATTTCCATTAGCTTTCGGTAAAACGTGAGAGACATGTACTGTAGTAGTGGATTACATAAGCCAGTTTCTTTTCACATAAGTCAGTAATATCCATTTGCCAATTATTTGATCCTGCAAAATGTCTACAAATGAGTTTAAAACTTACAGCAAGAGAATTTGAAAGATAGCCAGGTAAATGAATACAAATGCCCTCAGTTAAAGCACTTAGCAGGTAAATGTGCTTATTGTCCTTTTCCATGCTATTATGCCTATTATAAAGGATGATAATGATAATAAAATTACTAATCACAATGAAAATACTCAGAGCATCTGAACTGTCAACATGTATTTCTCTGATAATTTGTGGATTAGCAGTATAATGCGATTAGTAAATCCTGTGTGATGTCAGTAATAGAATTAACTCCTCCGAGTAAATTAACGTATGCTTATTAACATTATTATTGAATATACGTTTAATGGTAAAACGTGGTCATTCAGGCAATTGCTGAGAAAATGATTTGTGAATTTGAACATATATGTGATGCAGGAAAGAGAATTAGGAATAGTAAAATGTCGAGTCAGACTGAATATTTTAGTGAGCTTCAAGGGAATGATGGAAAAATGTTCCGCACTGAATAGAAGGCAGCCCATTAAATAAGTGATAAAAATCTCATCCTTATGAATAATAAAACTACTGGCTGAGTAAGTAAATGTCAGCTAAAGCGCAATTTGGCAAATACACACTGAAATACAATCGATAAGCAAAGGGTAAACGAAGCTAAATTTAGGTAAGGTATATGGCATTGAGCGAAATTCGGAACTGTTCTAACTGAATCATCCTTGCATGCAATTGAGAACGATATCATAAATAAACATTCAAATGTTTATGAGGAACCAATAAGCTTATCTTATTCAGAGACTTTTCCCCGCATGAAAGCATGACCTACAAGAAGGAACGGAGAGAGAGAGAGAGAGAGAGAGAGAGAGAGAGAGAGAGGTGTGAAACAGTGTTTATCCCAGCCTTCTTCTTTGGGAAGTGAGGTCACCTCGCAACAGGTTACCATCTCCTTCGCCATCGTTTTTTTATGGGTCATTCGAACAGAAATGTCAAGATAAGTTCATCGCTCTGAGATGTTCGTTTTTATGAACTTATGAATTAATATGATTTATGTACTTCTTTTGAACGATTGTAATTTTTTTTATCTATTTGGCAGGCAGCATAGTGATTTTTTTTTATATTTTTTATGTTATTTTATCTACAAAGGTTCGGATAAAGGATAGAATGACGTTATTGATATTAATATCCTTGGGTCACCGTTTGGCCAGGTGTACAACTTTTAAGCCGTCCTAGGTAGGATGGGGCTAAGGTAACCCCCCAACCCCCGCCACCCCCTCGAGGGTAAAGGAGAATTAGATAGCTCAAGGTAACTACTAGTCCCCATAGAATTTCCCTAGTTCTACGGGCCAAAGGCCTCAGTGGTATGGTCTTTGGTTTGGAAGGGGGAAAGCAACACCATAATCAGTAATGCTCGATGGAGCCATTTTATCCGTTCATTCAGTTATATTGTACTGCCTTTATTCACTTGAGCAGTTAGGTCACCTGTTGACCCTAGTGGGTTGTAGCCAAGATAGAAATGGCCAGGGGGCTAGCTATCTCATTCCATTGTTCTGTAGAGCTACTCACTTTAAGGTGAGAAGATGTATATGTATATATATATATATATATATATATATATATATATATATATATATATATATATATATACATATATATATTATATATTATGTATGTAAATTTACATGTATATATATATGTATATATATATATATATATATATATATATATATATATATATATATATATATTATATATTTATATTTATATATATATGTATATATATAATTTATATGTATATATATTTGCATAAAGTGTGTATATACATACATATATATATATACAGTATATATACACATATATATATATGTGTGTGTGTGTGAAAATTAGTTATTTACTATCTTATGTACACGAAAAAATACATTCAGTCTATGCCACTGAAAGGTCCATCCCACCTTCTGCATCTCAGAAAGTGTTTGTAATTCTGCGTATGCCTTTCGGCGAAAATATTAAGTCGTCTAAAAAAGTATACGTATCAGTACGTATAGGTACTTACACCTGCCTAAGTGCTCGCGGGCGTGCATGCGGGCGTTCCATTACGGACCGGGTCCGCCGGCAATTGGGGGAATGGATGTGAATTGTTGAGAGCTTAAATGTGTTTTCATGTGCGTGTATGTAGGTGCGAAAGAGCTCCTTAGCATACGCTATTGCCGGAGTATCTTTCGGGGTAATGTTCTAGAGAGAAAGGAAAACAGATCCGAGAACTTCCTACAACTTTCCTCGAGAAAAAAAAAAAAGAAAAAATCCGTTTTGCTTTTTTTTTTTTTTTTTATCGTTTTATTTTTTCATCAAGATTTCGTCTCTAAGTCCTCAGAAGTTCCCTGTACATTCAGCCGAGCTTTTCGTAATGTGAGAAGTGCTGTTATTGTTTTTCTTTGTACTCTGTGTGGTTTTTTGTTTAGAACCGCTGAGGTTCCGAAACTTTCCAACAGTGTTTTTTGAAAATAGTTTCAAGTTGAAATGAAACCTGGGTGCACTAGGATGCTCTATATATATATATATATATATATATATATATATATATATATATATATATATATATATATATATATATATATATATATATATGTATGTATGTATGTATGTATGTATATATACACACATACATGAATACATTTGTGTATGTGTGCGAGTGTATAAGGAATTCAGAAGTGATGTACCTAGACAAACGATACATGGAGATGATATGGAATAGAGGTGAAATAACTAGATACAAACTACCGAAATTCAAAATTTATAGAGGAGAAAGAGTCAAGATGCCAACCATTTAAGATAAGAATAAGATTGTAAAGCATAGATAAAAATTACACTCATATGGATATAGAACCTTTTCTCGGCTGGGAGGAAAAAACGAGTGGGAATTTCATTTTACTCCAAAAAAAGTTTCACACACCCCTGGGGCCTTGTCAAGATCTTGCACCAGTAATGGGCTGATAGAAGTTGAAACCATTTAGCAAAACTTACTAATCTTTTTCTGCCTTTCTTGGGAGTAAGAATCACATAAACCCATTTTGGAAAAAAGAGGTTAACTTTCCACGCACAGTTGAAACTATTCAGCAAAACTTAGTAATCTTTTTCTGTCTTTCATAGGAGTAAGAATCACATAACCCCATTTTGAAAAAAAAAGAGGTTAACTTTCCACGCACAGTTGAAACCATTCAACAAAACTTACTAATCTTTTTCAGTCTGTCATGGGAGTAAGAATCCCATAACCCCATTTTGAAAAAAAGAGGTTAACTTTCCACGCGCAGTTGAAACCATTCAGCAAAACTTACTAATCTTTTTTTGTCTTTCATGGGAGTAAGAATCACATAACCCCTTTTTGAAAAAAAGAGGTTAACTTTCCACGTAAAAATATTCAGCAAAACTTACTAATTTGGTTGTCTTTCATGGGAGTATGAACCACATAACCCCATTTTGAAAAAAAGAGGTTAACTTTCCACACGCAGTTGAAACCATTCAGCAAAACTTAGTAATCTTTTTCTGTCTTTCGTGGGAGTAAGAATCACATAACCCCATTTTGAAAAAAAAGAGGTTAACTCTCCTCGCGCAGTATATATGCACACGTACTTATGTGGGTGAGCTCTTCTGCTCTTTTGTGTAACAAACATTCCCCTCGGGATTCCTCCTTCACACCTTCTGTTACATCGCCTTAAAAACTGTACAATCATCGACTTTCCTACGGCAATATCCGACCTTACCTCCGTCGCAACCCCTAGATACCGACCAAGAAAGAGAAAGAGTGTGTGTGTGAGAGTGTTAAGGTTAGGGGAGGAGGTGTTGAAGAGGCGCCCTGGTGTGGGAGGGGGGGGGGGATGAGGGGGAAGGAAATGGTGGCTTTAAAACGTTATGTGAGACAAGGCTATAAAACGTCTTTTCCTCATTGTGCCTTTTACCTTTTACGCAGCAAGCGGCTTGTAGTAAAACCTTTCCGGGGCTCCGTTCAGTTACCTTTTACACCACTGACCCGAAACGGTTCTGGTGTATGGTCTCTGTCTCTCTCCACTAAAGTTAAGCGTGCCGTTTTTCTGGGATATTTGTAGGCCGCTTCGTATGCCACAGATAAGAAGAGGTGGTTTCTTTATCTGTTAATTGGAATTTCTTTTTGTAGTAGTATGTTTTTCGATAAATGTCAAAAATCTTTTTCTTCCTTTAGCTACGTTATTCCAAGAGGAGTCTTGTGAATATGTATAAAAACATACACATACAAGTACACACATACATATATATATATATATATATATATATATATATATATATATATATTATATATATATATATATATATATATATATATATATGTATATTATATATATATATATATATATATATATATATATATATATATATATATATATATATATATATATATATATATACTGTATATATATATAAAGAACTATTTATCATTCTTTATTTAATATATATATATATATATTATATATATATATTGGTATATATACGTAAATATATATATCTGTATGTATATAAAATAGCGTTTCATGATTGTATAAAAAACAGAATAAAGCTAATTAAACTAAGTTAACCCTTTTCCAAGATTAGGCTTCCACATCCTTCCAGATCCAGGATTTTTCCGCTCATGAACGAAGCCTTTCGCTATAAAGCCGAGAGAAATGATTATGATACAATTTCCCAGATACCTTGTTGGTATGTTTATGATAACACATCTTCATGGCCTTTAAATAGAAGTGGTCGTTGCGGGGAGTTTCAAGGTGGTAGAAATTAGGTTTATCGAAATTCTGCGTTTGTGTGTGTATGGCTCGACTCTCTCTCTCTCTCTCTCTCTCTCTCTCTCTCTCTCTCTCTCTCTCTCTCTCTCTCTCTCTCTGTTGGAAATAAAGGTACACTTGAACAGAAAAATAATAGTTAATTTTTTTTTATATTAATAGAATCGATTCAGAAGCACGGCGAACCAGTTGAATTGTCTAATAATAATAATAATAATAATAATTATTATTATTATTATTATTATTATTATTATTATTATTGTTATTATTATTATTATTATTATATTATTATTAGCTTAATAATAATAATAGTAATAATGTAATAATAAAAATAATAATAATGATTATTATTATTATTATTATTATTATTATTATTATTATTATTATTATTATTATTATTATTCACAGAAATAGCAAGACGCTGTAATATGTTTAGGACTACGGGATAAATGAAACTTTCTTCCATCACAGTACCGCAATAAGTAGTTGAAAAACGCGATCCGTGTGCCTGCCTAAAGGTATTCATGCAATTACAGCCACCTTTACCCTTGAGCCTTTATCCAGAATATCGCCCTTTTTTTTTAAAGCAATTAATAGCAGTAGCAGTTGTAATAGTAACAGAGGTAGTGGTAATAGTAAAAGTAGTAGCGGTAGTAGGTCTCTCGCTTCATCAGCGCCTGTAATCAATCAAAATGACACACCGAGAAATTCCTTTAAAAGCCCTGATCCTCCCGTGTGGGAAGCTTACTCCGAATTTTGCATGTGTGCGATATATATAAATAGAAGTTGAAAGGTCGATTCAGTTTTCCCCGCTGCATGTACTGCACGTGCGCACGCACGCCCGCTCTCTCTCTCTCTCTCTCTCTCTCTCTCTCTCTCTCTCTCTCTCTCTCTCTCTCTCACACACACACCAATAGGAAAGATATACTGGGCGTATGGATGTTTAAGTGTATCTAAATTGTTGGTTCAATTAAAAAGGGAGAATTTATTCAATGTAATCAACTGAGAAAGACAGAAATTCTATAACTGTCAGCTCATTATATTGTCAATATATTAAGTTACCGTCTCTCTCTCTCTCTCTCTCTCTCTCTCTCTCTCTCTCTCTCTCTCACCAATGGGAAAGATATATTGAGCGTATGGATGTTTAAGTGTATCTAAATGGTTGGTTCGCCCAAAAAGGGAGAATTTATTCAATGTAATCAACTGAGAAAGATAGGAATTCTAAAAAGGTCCGTTCATTATATTATCAATATATTAAGTTATTGTGTCTATTTCTCTAAGTATTCAGTTATTATGTATATGTTTAAATGTGTTACATATTTACACATGTGTTATATTATCCTCTCAAAGATACATACGATAACATAGATAAGCGCACGCTCGACGTCGACTAGTGTTGCAACAGGAGAAGAACGCAGCTTGAGCCGTGCTTCATCGCCCTCCGGAAAACGTCCCTAAAAAAATACCCTACCTGGCGGCCAATTTATCGACGGTGTTCAAAAAAGAACGAGAGAGAGAGAGAGAGGAGGCTGAATGTGCGAAGGTTCACGAAAACAGCGAGAGAGCGAGTAAAGTGTACAACCCACCCGAGTGAATGGTTGCGTACGTTTTGCTTTAAAGAGAAAACACACCCCTCCCCTTCACTCCCTCCCCCACCCACCCCGCCTCAAAAAAAAAAAGAAAAAAAAAAAACTGCTTGTTGCTGCAGCTGGCGTGGCCCCGCACACCCTTCTGGCCGGGCGATTATGAGTGTCAAAACTGCGGAGATTTATGACACAGCGGGACTGGCGAATACACACAATTTGGACGGATATTTGCGAATATTTAAAGCGCGGCGTTCGCTTTTCTCCTTCCCCTCGCGCGGAGACGAGGGTTGTCCGGCGATGATGCTCTTTGTTGGGTGATTTCGCTGTCTTGAAGGGTTTGGCATGATGGGTCTCGTGCCAGGTGGATGGCTCTCTCTCTCTCTCTCTCTCTCTCTCTCTCTCTCTCTCTCTCTCTCTCTCTCTCTCTCTCTCTCTCTCTCGCTTTTTCTGGAACTTTCGGCTGAAGAAGGATGGAAGGGTTTGATGTATTTGTTCTCTGTGGTGTCTGTGTGTGTGTGTGTGTGTATATATATATGTATGTGTGTATATATAGTGTATATATATGTATATATATATATATATATATATATATATATATTATATATATATATATACTCGTATATATATTTGTGTGTGTGACATTGTATGCTTGTATTTTCAGCAATTAATTGTTTCAGTAAACAGGGGGCTAGCTCCAGTTGTGATAACCCTCCCATAAGATACAGTGCTTTTCATTATAAACAATTAGAAGTGACTTCATAAAAAGCAAGTAAAAAATACGCCGAAGTTTCGCCGTCGCAATCGAGTTTCTGTACAGTATAATGCTGTATGAGCCGTGGCCCATGAAGCTTTCAGTCTTGGCCCGGTGATGGCCTGTCCTATAGCGTTGCCAGACGCACGATTATGGCTAACTGTAACCTTAAATAAAATAAAAACTACCGAGGCTAGAGGGGTGCAATTTGGTATGTTTGGTGATCGGAGGGTGGATGATCAACATACCAATTTACAGCCCTCTAGCCTCAGTAGATTTTTAAGATCTGAGGGCGGACAGAAAAAGTACGAACGTACAGACAAAGCCGTCACAATAGTTCTATTTTACAGAAAACTGAAAAAGGCTGATAATATTGTCACATTATTTCCATTCAAGGTCTAGACAGAGCATTTTCAGTACATCTAAGCCACCTCACGACCCACACTTACAAACCTCCCCAAAATACACACACTGACATTTCTTCACGGTGACACTACTGAATATTTTCGCGCGCTCCTACATCCTACTGTTTTAGACTTTGCATGCATACAGTGTACACACGCAATGGGCGAGACGATCAAATAATTCCATCGAGAATCTCTCCTTTCCTTGCTTAGCATTGCAAGAAAGTATTGGGTTCTGTTTTCTTCCAGGAATAGGCATTAATGTTCCAGTGTAACTTTTGTCTGCGTGTTAATTTTGCTAAGTATTCCATCATGGTAGTCATGTAACAGTTACCAATCTTTGGCTTCGATCTGCATGATTTTGTCCACTAAGTAATAGCGTATTTTGATTAAGAAGTCAAATATGTTATTATCTGGTGGCTTATCAAGAGAACATGGTAATGTGCTGTTAGCGTTCCTTTTTGTGCGTAGTAAATACTGCTTATCAACTCGCTATATGTTTATATGTACTGTGTGTGTATATATATATATATATATATATATATATATATATATATATATATATATATATATATATATATATATAGATATATATGTATTGTACGTACGTATATATATATATATATATATATATATATATATATATATTATGTATTGTATACATATATATATGTATTATATATATGTATATGTGTGTGCATGTATGTATGTATAGAAAAACAGCTCTTGTCTTTGTAAGTACATGTATAATATCTTGAATTCTAGACAATAGAAGTATATAAAAAAAATTACATTTGGAGGAAGAAAAGTAACGACTAAGAGCAGGCTTATGAACAGCGAAGAAATAAAAAAAAAGATAGAATTGCATTTGCATAATCAACCCCTGAGGGCGTCCTGAGTTTAGGACTAAGATTTAAATTTCAATTCCATTATAGGCCCAACTTTTCGAGAGGCTCCCAAACAGATCTCGTCGGAGGGGCTTTAAAACTCGTTGACAAGTTATGAAAACAGAAATGGAAAAATGAAAAATTATATTAAGATCTGAATTATGATATCGATGTTGTTAAGTGGGTAGTCTTCGTGAAACCTCTTCTTTCGTGAGATACTGTTTGAAATTATATTATTATAGCGATAATTTTTTTCATAATTATATATGTGTTTGTGTATATGTATGTGTGTGTGCGCGTGTGTTTGTGTAATTGTAATAACCATAATGCCCTCTTAACTCTTCGAACTCTTCAGACTTTAGATCTAAGGCTTTGGAGTGACAAGCTGATCCGAAAATTTTGAAGAATTCGAAAAGTTAAGAGGGCATTTCGGTTATTACAATTATAAACGTAGCTGGTAAAAGGCGACCAGTAGATCCTAATATATATATATATATATATATATATATATATTATATATATATATATATATATATATATATATATATATATATATATATATATATATATATATATATATATCTATATATATATATATATATATATATATAATATATATATATATATATATATATATATATATATATATATAATATATTATACATATATTATTTATGTTATATATACAGCTATACATACATACGTATATACATCTACATCTGTATTACATACATATATAATGAGAAGCGAGAGAGATGATAAAAGTTCATTTTCCCAAAAACACACACACACACTCTGCCAAAGGCCGAATTTAATCTCCCTCCATTCATTTAGGTCTGGGTTTCAATCTCCGTCTCTGAATTTTTCCCCACTTTGAATCCCGTTGCCTTATTCAGGCTCATCACTTCCTGTTTTTTAGTCTCCTCGTCCCTCCCCACCCCCTCCCCTCCCCTTCCCCTTGATACTCCTTCCAGCCTCATTTTGTTCTTGGTTTATCATTATTCACTTGCTTCTCCTTTTCGTCTACGTTCATTATTTACAAGTTATCATAAAGTCACTTGCGGTAATTATCTACAAATTATTCTAAGTTAAATTCTACTACATTTACAAGTTATTATAAGGTTAGTTGCGTAATTATCTACAAATCATTATAAGTTAAATTCTACTACATTCCCTTATCATTAAGTTAAGAAAAGTATACCTTATTTTAACCAGTTCTCCTAGGGCTGGCCAGAAGGATTATACTTATTTTACGTGGCTAAGAACCTATTGGTTACCTAGCAACGGGACCTACAGTTTATTGTGAAATCCGAACCACATTAGTCTAGCAGTGTGCTAGCCGAGAACTCTACCGACTCGTCCAACGAGGAACTAGTTCCTCATTTATTCTTCAGAGGGATTTTTTCTTTTCTTTATCTGTTATCTGCTCTGCTCTCTAGATACCCAATATCACCTTTTACTCTTACTTATTCTTCCATCTGTTATCATATTTTACTCCTGGAACATTTCATTTTGTACCAACTTTTCATTGCCATCTAATTTAACCTACTCTTCCTTGTGATCACATTCGCCACTTTCATTCATTTTCATTTCTTTCGTTCGTTAGCCACAGTTTCATCACTTGTGTCCTATTTATATCTACGCTGTGCATCATCTGTTCATTTTACTCTTTCCCTTTATTACCCCCTACAGCTGTCACTCAGCCTCGATCTATATACTCCTCTTATTTTGAAGCTCTGCTTTTTCTCGATCATATTTCTGTGTTCGGTCTCTCTCCCTGCAGCGTTTGTGTACACCTCGGATCAAGCTTGCAACTGACTTTATTCTATCCCATTCGTTTGAGGAATCCTTTCCATCTTTGGTTTGTAAATGTCGATTTTTTATTTCATTCTTCAAAAGGTGTCTCTTAAGATTCACTTTCCTCCCACCTTTGGTATCTTTCCTCCTTCTCAATAACTCATTCTGACGGATTCCGAATCCTCCATTTACCCCACCTCCAACCTCCACAAATCTCTCTCTGTAACCCACAAACCTTTCTCTGTAACCCCACAAAACATGTCTTTGTGACCCCACAAAGCCTCTCTCCGTAACCCAACAAAATCTCTCTCTCTCTCTCTCTCTCTCTCTCTACTCTCTCTCTCTCTCTCTCTCTCTCTCTCTCTCTGTAACCCCACAAAACTTCTCTCTGTAACCCCACAAAGTCGCTCTCTGTAGCCCCACAAAACTTCTCTCTGTAACCCCACAAAACCTCTCTCTGTAACCCCACAAAACATGTCTTTGTGACCCCACAAAACCTCTCTCTGTAACCCCACAAAATCTCTCTCTCTCTCTCTCTCTCTCTCTCTCTCTCTCTCTGTGTGTGTGTGTGTGTGTAACCCCACAAAACCCCTCTCTGTGTAACCCACACAAAAACCTCTCTCTGTAACCACACAAAACCCCTCTCTGTAACCTAACCAAACGTCTCTGTGTAACCCCACAAAATCTCTCTCTCTCTCTCTCTCTCTCTCTCTCTCTCTCTCTCTCTCTCTCTCTCCTCTCTGTGTGTGTGTGTGTGTGTAACCCCACAAAACCCCTCTCTGTGTAACCCCACAAAAACCTCTCTCTGTAACCACACAAAACCTCTCTCTGTAACCCAACCAAACGTCTCTGTGTAACTTCACAAATCTCTTTCTGTAACCTCACGAAACTTCTCTCTCTCTCTCTCTCTCTTCTCTCTCTCTCTCTCTCTCTCTCTCTCTCTCTCTCTCTCTCTCTCTCTCTCTTTCTCTCTCTCTCTCTCTCTCTCTCTCTCTGTAACCCAACTAAACCTCTTTGTGTAACCCCACAAAACCTCTCTCTGTAACCTTACAAAACCTCTCTCTCTCTCTCTCTCTCTCTCTCTCTCTCTCTCTCTCTCTCTCTCTCTCTCTCTCTCTCTCTCTCTCTCTCTGTAACCCCACAGAGCCTCTCCCTCTCTCTCTGTGTAACCCCACAAAACCTCTCTCTGTAACCCCACAAAACCCCTCTCTGTGTAACCCCAAAAAATCTCTCTCTGTAACCCCACAAAACTTCTCTCTGCAACCCAACCAAACCTCTCTAACCCCACAAAACCTCTCTGTAACCCAACCAAACCTCTCTCTCTCTCTCTCTCTCTCTCTCTCTCTCTCTCTCTCTCTGTAATCCCACAGAACCTCTCTGTGTGTAACCCCACAAAACCTCTCTCAATAACCCGACAAAGCCTCTCTCTCTCTCTCTCTCTCTCTCTCTCTCTCTCTCTCTCTCTCTCTCTCTCTCTCTCTCTCTGTAACCCCACAAAACCTCTCTCTGTAACCCCACAAAACCCGTCTCTGAGTAGCCCCAAAAAATCTCTCTGTAACCCCACAAAACTTCTCTCTGTAACCCAAACAAACCTCTCTGTGTAACCCCATAAAACCTCTCTCTGTAACCCACAAAACTTTTCTCTCTCTCTCTCTCTCTCTCTCTCTCTCTCTCTCTCTCTCTCTCTCTCTCTCTCTCTCTCTCTGTAACCCAACCAAACCTCTCTGTGTAACCCCACAAAACCTCTCTCTCTCTCTCTCTCTCTCTCTCTCTCTCTCTTCTCTCTCTCTCTCTCTCTCTCTCTCTCTCTCTGTAACCCAACCAAACCTCTCTGTGTAACCCCACAAAACCTCTCTCTCTCTCTCTCTCTCTCTCTCTCTCTCTCTCTCTCTCTCTCTCTCATCTCTCTCTCTCTCTCTCTAACACCACAGAACCTCTCTCTCCCTCTGTGTGTGTAACCCCCACAAAACCTCTCTCTCTCTCTCTCTCTCTCTCTCTCTCTCTCTCTCTCTCTCTCTCTCTCTCTCTCTCTCTCTCTCTCTCTTTGTAACCCCACAAAACCTCTCTCTGTAACCCCACAAAACATGTCTTTGTGACTCCACAAAGCCTCTCTCCGTAACCCCACAAAACCTCTTTCTCTCTCTGTAACCCCACAAAACCCCTCTCTGTGCAACCCCACAAAAACTTCTCTCTGTAACCCCACAAAACCTCTCTCTCTCTCTCTCTCTCTCTCTCTCTCTCCTCTCTCTCTCTCTCTCTCTCTCTCTCTGTAACCCAACCAAACCTCTCCATGTAACCCCACAAAACCTCTCTCTCCCTCTCTCTCTCTCTGTAACCCCACAGAACCTCTCTCTCTCTCTCTCTCTCTCTCTCTCTCTCTCTGTCTCTCTCTCTCTCTCTCTCTCTCTCTCTCTCTCTCTCTGTAACCCCACAAAAACCTCTGTCTGTGTAACCCCAGCCTCACCATCATCCTTCAATCTCCGAACCATCGTCGTCCCACGCGGAACATCAACCGCCTTTCCACCCTGTGGGTCGTGGAGAGCCCTTTTTTAGCCTCGGGGTCCACCCCAGGAGCCTCCCCTCACCTCTTATCCTCCTTTCTCCCTTTCATCATTGAGCCGTAACGATTCCCCGTCCCCTTCAGTCCTTCTTCCCCTTTTTCCCCTCTTCTTTTTTTTCGGGAGATCAGAGCCGTAATGAAGTTGTACCTCTCGAATTCCACCTACCACTCTTAATCGGGAGGTCTCGTCTGTCACTGAGCAAAGGAGGTAGAGACACGGATAGACAGGGAGAGAAATGGACAGGAGAGACGGACAGACAGACAGATAGATAGATAGATAGGGAGATGTCCATGGGAATTTCCATAAGTAAAATATTCAGATTTTATGCTCGCGAGTAATACTGCTCAAAAGGGTCGGTCTGTTTTCCATAAAGCCTTATAAATAAATGGAGCAATTTTCAGACTCATTTTTTCTTATTAAACGAAAGGGGAAAATGACAGATTTTATCTTGACGTTCACCAGTATTTAATTGCCAAAACATCTGCTCCATTTGCGAATTAAGTCGTACCAGTTGTCGACAACAGATATAATTCCCCACGCGTGGGGTGAAGAGGGTCGAAGGTATACGGGAATCTCAGGAATATCTAAATGTATTCAAGGATGTACTTCTTTCTCCCCTTGATTTCCCCTAATGATAAGGTTGACTAGATGGTACCGAGAAACTGCTGATAGAGGCATCCGAGACCTTCCGTCATTATTTTTCCACGTGGACGAAAGCTGTTTCTTGTACTGTTGTGCATTATTGCCATTGCGGACAGCGGACGGAATCGAGAGAAAAAGATGATTTGCTTTCATGTTTTTTATGCATTCGTGTTTGACTCGAGTTCAGTCTCGTGACGTGTTTTGCTTTATTCAGAGTGTGGACATTTACATTTCGATTTGCTTAATGGATGACACAGAGATGCAGTTGAGAATGCTGTTGCTTTTATTAATATTTGCTGTGAGAGTCGACAAAGTTCTCTCTCTCTCTCTCTCTCTCTCTCTGTGTGTGTGTGTGTGATTAAAATAGGAGTGTATATTTATATATATATATATATATATATATATATATATATATAATATATATATATATATATATATATATATATATATATATATGTGTTGTGTGTGTATATATATATATATATATATATATATATATATATATATATATATATATATATATATATATACTTAGTTACCTATGACTGTTTTTATAAACAAGATTTCTCTATATTACCAATTAGGAACAATCTAAAGGCATGCAAATCAGAAACTCTGGATCTCCCTTGGAATGAAAGTCCCCGTTCCTCAGATTTATTGCTATAGTCACCCACATTGATATTTATTTGACATCGATGGAGAATAAGGCTTTTAAGAAACATTTCTCGAACAACGTTTACTGTATGAATTCCTCTGAATCAATCGCTTTAATTGAATTTCTCCATATGTTCCTTTTTTCATTTATTTATTTATTTATATTGCTTTTGACAAGTCTTCCAGGATAGCGCTTTTTTACCGCTAGATGTTTTGTCTTTAGTTCACCCTTCATTATTTTTTTTATCGCATAACGGTTTACTATTTCCATTGATTCACAGTCATTTCTTAAATTTTATGTGTGAAAGATAATTATTCATGTATTTAATTCGCTGTCTATTCTGTACCTACTGTTACAGTTAGCTTTCGAATGAACGATAGACCGGCCTCGTGAAGAATGGAAAATTGGTTGTGCTATTGTTAAAAAATACAGCCAATAGTGCAATAATACCTGAGCCCATTTGATAGTGTGTGTGTGTGTGTGTGCAAATACTAATATATTTACATTCATTCACACTAATATGTATGTATGTGTATATATAAATATATGTATATATGTATATATATACATATATATACAGTATGTATATATATATATATATATATATATATATATATATATATATATATATATATATATAAAAGGGGACCCTGTGGTCATTGTGGATTCAGATGTAACGAAAATGGTGACCCGGAGAATATCTGAGTAGTCTAACGTGTGAGTATTGTGGCACCCACTATTGCTGATTATGGAATTACGGTATTTCATATCTTCAAATGTTGAGTAGACTGAAGTTTTAATACTAAGTGGTAAAGTGTAGACTTATAGAGTTTACATCCAAATGTAATGGAAGTAAAAAAGAACATTGTTTAAGAAAACGTTTTGTTTTGTTTACATTGTTAAACTTTGACATCCTTTCTTGGCACCTGTGCCTTTCAGATGTAACATTTTTTCTAACTGTTTCTCCCACTCCAATTTTTAAGCTTTTATTTTCGTTTCAGTCAGTGAATGTTCCGCATAACTTTATAAATCCTTCAATTTCGTCGTTATCATCACTTTGCTTTCTAGTCACTTTAAGCAGTATTACTGAGAAACTCGTTGCTTACAAGTGACCTCAAGAGATTAACACTTTTTGGGAGTAAGAAAACAGTGAATCTATTTACCCACTTACTCTTTGTAAGACGTATTTTCAGAACGCAAGGGTATGAAAATAGTCAAATTACGTCTGGTATGAAATATATATACGTATATATTTATATATATGCAAATGGGATCCAGATGAGAAATATCCTCGACCCAAAAACCCGAGACAAATGTCTTGGGACGCCTATGACAGGGACAATTTTCTAGAGCGCGGTTGCGCGGTCACCCTGCTAGAGCCACGGCTTCTAGGGTGATAACTTGAATGCTGATATCCACACACATATATATATGTATGTATGTATGTATGTATGTGTATATATATGTATATATATATATATATATATATATATATATATATATATATATATATATATATATATATATACTGTATATATACACAGACAAACAATTTTCCAACACTAAGCAGAGGATGGCACTAGGGAAAACAAAAGCACCGGTCACTGCCACCGCTGAATCGTGGACTCTCTCTCTCTCTCTCTCTCTCTCTCTCTCTCTCTCTCTCTCTCTCTCTCTCTCTCTCTCAGTGTGTACAGATATATATATATATATATATATATATATATATATATATATATATATATATATATATATATATAATGTGTGTGTGTATATATATATATAAATAAGTATATAGCTATATATAACTATATTTATGTGTGTAGTTCTAAGTATTTATCGGCTACGGAAATCAAAGTTTTTCACCTGTATTGGAATTAATTTGTAATAAGGTTTACAATTACTTAGCGATGGAGAGAGAAATAATTGTATTAACACCAGAAATGCGGTCTCCTAAGAATTTTCTCATTATACTTCAAGGTGAATGTATAACAGCCTCTCATTATCACCATAATAGTT
>JANJGK010000014.1:16388558-16400343 GCA_039081455.1 Macrobrachium rosenbergii | reverse complement strand
ATCCCAAGAGCTCTTGGAGGATTAGACCAGCCTCCGCCCTTCAGGAGGATCACCACCGGTCCTTCAAAAGGGTTCCCGATTGGACAGTGGAGGACAGGAGGAACAGAAAGGAGGATTTGCTCCTCCTTGCCATTTCTATATAAGATGTAAGGTCCGTTTTTTTTTCTGCTCTGTCCAATGTCCGACCAGACATACCTTATGAGGATAGCCAAGATCTTACTTGAAGGATCAAGGTGGTTGAGTTTTTGTATATGTTTTTTTTTTTTTCTGAAAACGTTCAAGATCCCAAGCGATTAAAACTTGCTCCTAACCCCGTGTTTATTTATTTATTTATTTATTTATTTATTTATTACGCCCCGTCGTATTCCTACAGTGCACCATGCCAGGCATAGTGGGGAGTGGTAATTAAAGGTCCGTGAAGCATACCTTGACCCTCAGGTACATTTTTACCTTTCACTCTTCATCCATTCCTTTTAGTCTCTACCCACCTAGCTGTCCAACTTCTTCAGCTTTGCATTGCTCCAGTTTTTAGCCCCTCAAATAAAAAGGAGATAACTAAAAAAAACTTTGTGGCTAGTCCAGTTTGGTCTAGAGAGAAGTCTATAATCTGATTGAACGATCTTATAATTAGGATGAATGTTAATTAAGCTACATTTACTTTGTATTCGAGTATCAGTAAAAACTGAGCTAACCCTTTCGCCTCTGAGAATGACACTCCCATCACGCATCGTTTTGAAACTAATGACTCTTTGCTCCCAAAGTTAAGATATGAAAATGTTCTCAGACGTGGGAGACAGGATCATCCTGATGACTGAAACTTGGACTTCAGGCGTCCCTTCGGCCCCTAGCTGCAACCCCTTTCATTCCTTTTACTGTACCTCCATTCATGTTCTCTTTCTTCCATCTTGCTATCCACACTCTCCTAACAACTATTTCTTTGTGCAACTGCGAGATTTTTCTCCCGTTACACCGTTCAAACCTACCTGCTCTCAATTTCCGTTTCAGCGTTAAATGACCTCATAGGTTCCACCACTCGGTCTTTGGCCTAAGTTTTATATTCCATTCCGTCAGGGAAACCTGTTTATGGTCTTGCTGCCGAGATGGGTCCTGCTTCTTAAAGGAACTGAGAGGATTTAACTAACGAGAGAGAGAGAGAGAGAGAGACGAGTAGAGCGAGCATACGACCCTTTGGCTAAGTTCATTCAGATTATTTCCTCAGTCTTATGATATGTTAGTTTGGATTATTAGAGGCATTATCAGTAATGACCCTTTGACCTCTTCGCGAGTCACGTTCTCATAGGAACTCTTCAAGTGCATGTCATTTCTCCTAAAACGGAAGGGCAAACAAAGGGAAGACAAGTTAGAAACTTCAGAAAATAAGGTTCTGGTATGAATTCGGTGATCGGTCTTGGAACACAGAAGACCCTTCAGTATCGTATATAGTTGACCGGTCACGAGGTCGACCGGTAACGAGTTGACCGCCTTCGAGCTTACCGGGTACGAGATGACCGGTTGCGAGTTTCTGTTCATTTGCTTCCGTGTCAGGAATGTGTGCCCAAGTCCTATTTTCATGAAAGAGAGAGAGAGAGAGAGAGAGAGAGAGAGAGAGAGAGAGAGAGAGAGAGAGAGAGAGAGAGCGCTCTTGTACTTTCACCTGGATTGTTTTGTTTTTGTCTCTGATTTGGTATGTTACATTTGGATACGTTTAAATTATGAATAATAATAATAATAATAATAATAATAATAATAATAATAATAATAATACTGACGATGAAATGGTAGTTTGCCGTTCGCCATTATGATCGTTAATCCAATTACTAATGATATTCTTCCATTATGTCAATTTGTACCTATCTTAGTGTGTGTCTTGATTTGTTCATCTTCAAAACCTTCCTTTCTTTACTAATATATATATATATATATATATATATATATATATATATATATATATATATATATACACACATACTGTATATATATTTATATATATATATATATATATATATATATATATATATATATATATATATAATATACATATATACATATGATATATATATATATATATATATATATATATATATATATATATATATATATCACTACGCCTTTACTCCAAGTGATTTTATCTTTCTCGTTTAATGGCAGATGAAAAACATGGAGATCTGAAATTAATACAGTTGTGTCAGAACTGCTTTTCCTTTGATGTAGGCATTTTATCGATTGTCAGTTATATTTATGGGGACACAATTAATATATTCCTTTTCAGAAATTTGTCAAGCTGAGTCATGTTGATTGTTGAGATATGTTAAAAGAAAATATTGAAATGATGGCTATGTACTGAAGAGCGAGGAATAATAATAATAATAATAATAATAATAATAATAATAATAATAATAATAATGATAATAATAATAATAATAATAATAACGCTGATTCATGTTAATTGTAAAAATACCTAAAATAAAATATTGGAGTGATGACTATATATTAAAGAGCAGGGAAGTAAGTAAGTAAGTAAGTAATAATAATAATAATAATAATAATAATAATAATAATAATAATAATAATAATAATAATAATAATAATAATAAATAGCAGCTTTCGTCCAATGAATTTGTTCGAAAAACCACGAATCAAATACTTATCCTTCCCACAAAGTCTGAACTTACCCTATCTCTGAAGTTGAAAAGATTGGAGAATAAATCCACTTCAAAAGTAAAATATAAAAAATCCTAGTAGTAGATATGTCCTTTCTAAGGGCTTGGTGGTTTCAAAGA
The DNA here is from genome assembly GCA_039081455.1 of Macrobrachium rosenbergii. NCBI lineage: Eukaryota > Metazoa > Arthropoda > Malacostraca > Decapoda > Palaemonidae > Macrobrachium > Macrobrachium rosenbergii. The sequence goes on along the minus strand of JANJGK010000014.1, from coordinate 16,397,563 downwards.
AGTCAAAGGTAGAAGTCTTGACTTCACAAACGAGGGAGTTGGCGGGGGTGGGAAGGGGGGGCCGCTTACGGATACGAGAGTCACTGTCTGTAAAAGTGGGTCGTTCGTCTTATCTTTGTAGATTTTTTTTTTCAAAGTCCATTTCCTACCCTTCATAAATTTCTGTAGTTTTTTTCGTTTCCGTAGAAGTCTAATCGAAAGATCTATTGTGAGGTCTATTGTTACCCACGTAGCATCTGTTTCTTTGGTTTGAAATGAGAACACTTAAGGAATTACCTGTTGAGTTGTAGTTATGAAACATCTTAGGCATTATTAATATTTTTTTTTTACTTTGAGCTGTCGAACATGAAAGTTACCTACTTCTACCTTATCTCCATTCCTTTGATTTAGACTCTATAACTTCCTTCTTTCTTCTCATTTCGTAAAGGTGGTAATTAATGCTAAGAAGAATTTCCAGGTCAGTGCAATTACCGCTCAGTCATTTTGGGTGCCTTGACGATATCTATATTTCGTTGAGTTAAACTGGTTGATGGAAACTTTCATTCTTGTGTCAGTTTACACATTACTGCTAATACTACTACTTTACAAGTAATAGTAATAATATAATAATAATAAATTTTATTTCAGCTCAAGGCCATATACGTGGAACATAACAAAGCAGAGATAACACACACACAATCTCGATACTTTAGATTGCCTGATAAAAAATGATAGTCGGCAATATCCAGTGGACAGTTGCTGAAGAAGTATAAAAAAATAGTATTCATAATAATGATAATAACAGCAGTAATGTTGAGAATAATAGTAAAAAATATTAAAAACAATAAAAAAAAAACAGATTGCGTACAATTAATTTCCAGCCGTAGGTGGTTATAGAAAGCAGGTCCAGAGTGCTAAATATGAAAATTGAACATAGTAAAGCTCTACAGTGGTACAAATCGTAGTGATAATAAAAAAAGAAATAATAATAATAATAACAATAAACGTAGAAATATAATAATAATAATAATAATAATATAATAATAATAATAATAATAGTTTAGTTTTGAACTTGTAGTCGAATCATTATCAATGTTTTGTTATTTTTTAAATGTTATCAGTAATAAGAATGCATGTAGTATTACTCAGTGAATAATATAGTAATAATATTGATGATGATGATAATGATGAAGATGGTAATATGCCATGCGCCATTATGATCGTTAATCAATTCAAGATTTTGGAGTCGTAATGTATATTAAATGATATCTAAGTACTTTTCAATACTATAGACATCACTACGAATTAAGTCAATTTTCTCTCTCTCTCTCTCTCTCTCTCTCTCTCTCTCTCTCTCTCTCTCTCTCTCTCTCTCTCTCTCTCTACTCTGAGGATCAACGATATGTATCTTTTATGAATAACGAACTTAATCAATAATAATTCATTAATATCTTCCGAGAAGCTGTCATTTTAATATCCTGCGAATACCACTCAGGAAGTTTTCATTTTAATGTTCAGGAAAGCTTAATCACTTTCATTAACCTTTCAACTTAGTATTCACGAAAATGTATTCACGTTCAGAAGTTTGTCCTTCGTATTCAGGAAAAACGAATACCGCTCAGAAGGTTTTCCTCTTAGTGTTCAGGAAAACTCAGTCACTTTCAGAAAGCTTTCAGTTCAGCATTTACGAAAGTGTGTCCACGTGGAGAAAGTTTTCCTTTCGTATCCAGAAAGCGTAATCAGTTTCAGAAAGCTTTCCTGTGACTGTGAAAAAATATAATTATATATAACTTTCCGACGACCATTGTATAAATAACAACATTGAAGTAAATTATTATGCTGTTTTGTCAGGCGAAAAAGTCTGAGAGCATCAGCCTCGCTCAGCCTGTTCCCAATGACGTCATCGCTGCAATTATTACATAACAAGACGATTAACGTGCATTCTTTTTCCCGTAATATCACTTTCATCACTTAACGCCTTGATTGAAATAAAGGTTCTCCTTGCGCCTGTTGTGTTCTGTGTCACAAATTAGCCTTCCGTTCAGGATGAGAGAAGAGAAGAAAAAATTATTGTTAATCATAAAGAACAATTACCCTGATGGACAGTGATGCTTTTAATACTATTGCCCGCTTTATTGTTGATAGATGAAGGCCTTCATTCGATTCACTTTTTATATTTGTTTTTTATTTTTTTCGGGTAGTGTGAACATCAAAGGTGCGGATGTGATGGGTGAGTGTTCGGCTTTTAATTGTTTTTCTTTATATGAACATTTTTCGTTCTCCGTTGTAGCAGATTACGGCATTTATGTTGCACGTGTCTAGTCTGTGGTACGCGTACCGCAAGACTGTCTTTAGTTATTACTGTAGTCATGTTTCCCTTTTATTTCTTTTTTCTACGAATATTTTCTTTTATTTAGTGACCGCATAGACACTGTTATTCCATCTCGAATTATTTTCAAGACGTCTCTTTCCATTTTTTTTGTATCCATACGTTTGGAAGTAACGTCAAAAGATTGTGTTTTGTATACATTGTACCTCTTTGCAAATACTGTACTCTTGTGTGCCGTCTTCTCTCTCTCTCTCTCGATTTCCCACTTTATATGTAGGGCATTATATAATCTTCCCCCATCTTGCCTGTAAGAAATTCACCCTCACCCCACCTTAACCCTCCTCCTCCTCCTCCTCCACAACCGCTGATGCATGTCAGTACTTTCCCCCCCCCATCCCCCCCCAAAAAATTGCTGGTTTCCCCCCCCCCAACATATTTATTTTTCCTCTCCCCACCTTTTCCCTTCCCTGGCGTTTTTGCCTTCTCTCCTTCACTCTTTCTCTCCTTCTCTCGCTCTTATCCGAGAATCCTTCAATTCTCTTTCATGTCGTTCTCTGACTGGCTGGGTATTAGTGGGCAGCCGGGGATTCAAAAGGCCGAATCACTTAACTACAGGATCTCTCTCTCTCTCTCTCTCTCTCTCTCTCAGCGCCCGCCTCCTTTTCAATGAATAATCAAGCAGAGAAAAAATGAAGCTGTAAAAAATGAAACAAAAACGAAGTGGGTGATGCGTAAATGGCGAGTGGGGGCGGTTAGGGTGGGGATAATAATCTCCTCCCACAGCCCTAAAAATAAAACAGAAAAATCTGGAGTGAATGGTCTCTTATGAAGGTATCCAGCGTTTTTGCTTTCCATTTTTCTCTTTCTTTCTCATTTATCCTTATTTTGCATATACGCATGATTCTGTCGGAGGCTGCGTCATTTCCGCTCGTTTCGTCCTTGTTGGGGTATTTTGTATCGGGGTTATTATGCTCTCTGCGGTCTGTGATCTTTTACTTTTTCGATTGGTTTGATATATAATGTTCGTGACTACATTATATATATATATATATATATATATATATATATATATATATATATATATATATATATATATATAATATATTATATTATATTATATATATATATATATATACATACATACATACATATATATATATATATATATATATATATATATATATACATATATATATATATATATATATATATATATATATTTTTTTTTTTTTTTAATGAGGCTAGTTACTACGAATAGCACGACGAATCATCCACGCGATTTATTGTACGCTTTCGTTTCTTGACTGATTTAACATAATGCTTGCAAAAGACTTCCTGAAATGCATGTAGGAAGTAAAACAAATCATGTTCATATTGTAATAGCATTTGGGTCAGTGTTGTTAAACTGCACAGCTGTACAGTGTCTGTTGTTGATGACCTAAATGATTGCCTGCTCGTACCGCTGTACACCTGTGTTTTCGGGGTGTCTGTTCCCCTGACCATCTGTTGCCATTCAGGTCAGTGTTCCCGGGGAGTGTGGTGGATTTGTGCTTGTGACTTTGTGACTGAAGGGAGCAGAGGTCGAGCTGAGGTTGGAGGTCACGGTGGGTGTGACCCCAGCTGGCCTAATACTGACTGGCATTCATTTCTCATTAAAGGTAAAGCCTGGCGCATTACAGTGGGAATGTGACCTTTCCGTTTATGTGTTTGGAACTACTGTGGAGTATACAAAGCATGGGCGAGAGGTTTTGTGAAGTTTTATATGAATTATATTATAAAAATAAGTGTAATGTGGGGACACATATAATATGATACTTTTCAATAATTTGTCACGTTGATTGTTATTATGCGTATGAAGAATGCTGAGGCGATGACTGTATTGAAGTGCAGGGAAATAAATAATAATAATAATAATAATAATAATAATAATAATAATAATAATAATAATAATAATAATAATAATAGTAAATAGTAGCTTTCGTTCAGTGAATTCATTCGAAGAACCACGAACCAAATATCTTTCCCACAAAGTCTCAGGTTGCCGTATCTCTGGTGTTGAAAGATTAGAGAATAAATCTGTTATAAGTAAAATATATTTTAAAAAATGTAGAAGTAGATATACCCTTTTAAAGAGTCTAAAGGCAGAAGGAATCTTTACTTCAGAAACAAGGGGGTGGGGGGAGTCGGGTAAAGGGGCTGTGGCTTCACGGATAGGAGATTCACTGCCCGTGAAAATGGGTCGTTCGTCTTATCTTTGTCGAGTTTTTTCAAAGTTCGTTTCCCGACCTTCATAAATCTCTATATTGTTTTTCTCTATAGAAAGCTAATCGAAAGGTCTACCGCAGTGATTCTCAAACTGCGTGCCGTGGCACCCTGGGTGCCACAGACAGTGCCTAGGGGTGCCGCAAGATTGTCATGATTTTTGTCATGGCCAGATTATCTCAATGAACATTTGTAAAATAAAAAAAAAGTTTGCAGAAGTCTTCATATAATTATTATCAGTGTGTCTACTCTAATATATCAACACATATACATTATACATTATATATATATATATATATATATATATATATATATATATATATATATATATATATATATACATACATATATATATATATGTGTGTGTATGATATGGATAATAATTTTATTCATTAAATAAGAAGTTAATTCATGCGATATGGTGGGATGGCGAAGAAGGGGTGCCACGGTGATGATTACATTAGTTAGGGACTAAAAAAGATTGAGAACCACTGGTCTACCGTGACCGAGATCGAATTTGTTTCTTTAGTTGGAAATGAGAACGCATATGGAATAACCTGCTTGGTTGTGTATCAACTTGAAAGTCAGCTTCTTCTATCTCATCTCCTTTCCTTTGAATTAGATTCCATAACTTCTTTCCTTTCAGTTCATAAAAATTAGTAATTAATGCCATGAAGTGTTCCTTTGGTCATTGTATTAACCACTCAGTGAAACAGATAACTAGACGATTATTCTATATTTCGCAGTGAGTTAAACAGTTGATAGAAATTTGCAGTATTTTGTCAGTCCGTACATTACTGGCAATACTAGTACTTGTACACTGCTACTAATACTAGTACTTGTATATGACTGGTAATACTGGTACTTCATGAGTAATGGTTTAATCGGTGAACTTTTAGTCGAATCGGTATCGTTGTTTTTGTTATTTTCAGTATAAATGTTATCAGTGATAATAGTGCCAGTAATCTTACCCAGTTCCCTCAGTGGATTACAGATAAAATGTTTTTCAGGTCATTAGCTTTACAAATCTGTAGTTGTTATGCCATTAAAATTTGGAGTCGTAATGTATTTGAAATTATATCTAATGGCTTCTCTCTCTCTCTCTCTCTCTCTCTCTCTCTCTCTCTCTCTCTCTCACTCTCTCTCTCTCTCTCTCTCTCTCCTCTCTCTCACACACACACCACCCTGAGAATAAAAAATATTAATTTTTCATGACTGACGAATTTAACCAGCAAAAATTCATTAATATATTCTTGAAGGCTCCCATTTTAATAACTAGAAACGTTTCTGTTACTGTTAAAATCCTTTCTTGGGAATATTCAGAAAAACGATAACCGCTCAAAACAGTTTTCGACTTAGTGTTCAGGAAACTCAGTCACTTTCAGAAAGCTTTCGATTTAGTATTTATGAAAGTGTATCCATGTGGAGAAAGTTTTCCTTTCGTATTGAGAAAGTGTAGTCAATTTCAGAAAGCTTTCTCCTGATTATACAGAAAATTATAATCCATATGTAACTTTCCGACGACCATCATATGAAAAATAACACTGAAATTAATTGTTATGCTATTTTTTTCAGGCGAATAAGTCTGAGAACATAAGCCTAATTCCGCCTTATACCGAATGACGTCAGCACGGCAGTTATTGCATAACACGACGAATAACGCGAGTTCTTTTTCCAGTGATATCTCTTTCATTCACTTTACGCCTTGATTGAAATAAAGGTTCTTCTTGCGCCTGTGTGTTCTGTGTCACAAATCAGCCTTCCGTTCAGGATGAGAGACAAGAAAAAGGAATCATTGTTAATCATAAAGAACAATTACCCTGATGAATAGTGATGCTTTTAATATTATTGTCCGCTTATTGTTGATAGATAAAGGCCTTCATTTGATTTACTTTTTATATTTGTTTTTTAAATTTTTTCAGGTACTGTAAACATCAAAGGTACGGATGTGATGGGTGAGTGTTCGACTTTCAATTGTTTTTCTGCGCATTTTTCGTTCTCCGTTGTAGCAGATTACAGCATTGGTGTTTCGTGTGTCTAGTCTGTGATACGCTTACGATAAGACTATCTTTAATTAATGCTGTGGCTGTTTCCCCTCTTATTTCTTTATCCTACGAATATTTTCTTCTATTTAATGACCGCTGATATCTGTTATTCCATCTCGAATTATTTTGAAGACGTCTCTTTGCGTTTCTTTCTTATATGTATATCTGGTAGAGTGGGTTTGGAATTAACGGCAAATGATTGTATTTTGTACATATTGTACCCCTTTTGTAAATACAGTGCTTTTGTGTGCCGCCTCTCTCTCTCTCTCTCTCTCTCTCTCTCTCTCTCTCTCTCTCTCTCCTCTCTCTCTCTCTCTCTCTCTGTTTCCCTCCTTATATATGTAGGGCATATAATTTTCCCCGTCCTGCCCGTCGGAAAATCCCCGCTCTCCCCCACCCCTCCTCCTCCTCCACAACCGCTGATGCATGTCAGAACTTTTTTCCCCCAAGATTGCTGTTTTCTCCCCCAAAATATTTTTCTCTCTTCCCACCTTTTTTTTCCCCCCTGGCGTTTTTGCCTTCTCTCCTCTCACTCTTATCCGAGAATCCTTCATCTCTCCTTCATGTCGTTCTCTGATTGGCTCGGTATTAGTGGGCAGCCGGGGATTCAAAAGGCTGAATCACCTAACTACAGGATCCCTCCTCTCTCTCTCTCTCTCTCTCTCTCAGCACCCGGCTCCTTTTCAATGAATAATCAAGCAGGAAAAAATGAAGCTGTGAAAAATGAAACAAAAAAGAAGTGGGGGAAGTGGAAATGGGGAGAGGTGGTTAGGGTGGGGGATGTTAATCCCCCCCCTCCCCACCTTAAAAACAAAACAGAAAAATCTGGAGTGAATGGTCTCTTATGAGGGTATCCAGCCTGTTTTTTCCTTTCCATTTTTCTCGTTTCTCTTTCATTTATCTTATTTTGCGTATAGCCTACGCATGATTCTGTCGGAGGCTGCGTCATTTCTGCTTATTTCCACCTTTATTGGGTATTTTGTATTTGGGTTATTATGCTTTCTGCGTTCTGTGCTCTTATTTTTTCGATTGGTTTGATATATAAAGTTCTTGTGTATGTGTGTATATATATATATATATATACATACATACATACATACATACATATATATATATATATATATATATATATATATATATATATATATATATATATATATATATATAAAGTGACCGGACACGTAGTCCAGCTGTATTTACTTCCCCATACACTTATAAATACCCCATACACGTATAAGTACAGTTGGACCACGTGTCCGGTCACCTAGAAAGCTTCTAACTTTTGTAACTTTTGGTGAATAAGTATCTCCGTTAAATACCATCCAGTTTTAATGAGGTCCTGTCAGTAATTGTATTAATGCACAGAACAATTGTGTATGTGGTAAAGTTAATTTATCTGACCTCGAGATGGATTGGTTCAGGAGGTTTGAAAGAACGTACGGAGGGAGAGCCATGCTGGAAGTAAGAACGTATGAGAAAGTGAGAAGAGGGATAAACAGACAATATATATATTATATATATATATATATATATATATATATATATATATATGTATATATATATATGTATATATGTATATATATATATATATATATATATATATATATATATATATATATATATAATTTAAATGATACCAATTAGTATTGGATAGTACTAAATTTCCTTCCTTCATATTACTGTACTATTCGTTTTGTATTTATTTAAAATGTTTATTATGATGTTTGTTTAATACCATCTGTAATTTATGTAGCAAGTAAAAACAAAACGAGTTCATATTGTAACATCGCTTGGAATGTCTTCGTTAAACTGCTGAACCAAATGTTTGCCTGCATGCACCGCTGTACACCTGTGTCTGCTGGCCAGCTGCTGCCAATCAGGCCATTGTTCCTGGGGAGTGTGGTGGACTTGTGTTTGTAACGTCATTTGTATCTGAAGAAGAAGAGGTCAGTTGAGGGTGGAGGTCACGGTGGATGTGACCCTAGATGGCATCCATTCCACATTAAAGGTAAAGTCTGGAGCATTAGAGCGTGAGTGTGACATTTCTGTTATGCATTGGGGACTACTGTGCAGCATATTGAGCATGGTGATGTTTTGTGACGTTCTAAGTGGATTATTCTATACGCGTGTGTAGTGTGGGATTAACTTACATAATTTATAACATTTGCGTGGTTGCAATTAATATTGTCATTGACATCTTACCAAAATTCATGGACTAGACACAAGGAAACACTATTTTGATAAATAGGCTTAAGCTGTTATAGCAAGTCAGTATTGTCAAGCTTTTTTCAGTTTTTTTTTTCGATAATGTCCGCTTATATTTGCTTTCAGTAACAGGGTTCATTAGGTTTATATACTTATATATAATTATTAATTAATTTGTGATACTG
>JANJGK010000014.1:16378558-16386058 GCA_039081455.1 Macrobrachium rosenbergii | reverse complement strand
ATTTTGCAGCACTATTCACCTTCACTATTTCTGATGCCACATCATATGGTATATGCAGTTTTCCTAGACATTGGTTGCACCCACTCAACTGGTACTTACTATTTTTGCAAGCAATCGATTAATCTTTTTCATAAGCCCGAAGCTTTTTCGTTGTTCCAGATCGCTGATCCCATTGCAAGACTGTCCTTGGGAAACTTCGACCTTACGCGGCTTTGAAGACCTGAATGCTGTACAGCCTTTTCTTCCTTTCTTCCTTTGCGCTTGTTACAATTATTTCAAGAGTTCTTTTATCCTCGAATTACTTCTCTGGTGATAAAGCAGCGACCCTTTTCCGAAGCTTTGTGACTAATGAACGCTTTTTATGGGCTAAAAGTTATTTTAAATGCATTGATATTAATGGGTGTATTTCACAATGGCAAGTGCTTTGGTGGTGTGCTCTAGAAACTTTTTTGTAGTTGAAGCTTTGTATACGTTGCAAATAGGCATTTTACACGTAAGTCACGCTTCAGTGGTTTTGTTTTTTTTTTTATTTCAAAACCCAGTCATGGAGATGAAGATATATACTCAGAATTTATGTAAAGCAGAAAACTATTGCTAAATGGAATGTCAGGGGAGTGAAAATACACTGGTAAAATTTGATGAGAGAAAGAAAATGAAAATATTACGGAATATTTCAAGTCAGAAAGGGTGGGACACAATTTTATATATACAGTTTCAAAATTGTTGAATGTGACTGTAATTTATGCAGGGGGTGAGGTGTAATTCGGAATATGCGTATAATTATCTTTCCGAGACCGTTTATATGGAAAATAACATTGAAATAAGCTATTATATTATTTTGTCAGGCGAGTAGGTCTAACAACATAAGCCTCGGTCAGCGTTTTCCCCAATGACGTCATCACTGCAATTATTGCATAACACGACGATTAACTCAAGGTCTTTCTCCCATGATATCTCTTTCGTCACTTTGACGCCTTGATTGCAATAGGGTTTCTTGCAGCGTCTATTGTGTTCTGTGTCTCAAATTAGCCTCCCGTTCACGATGAGAGAAGAAAAAAAAGAATCATTGTTTTAATTAGAAAGAATAATTACCCTTATGGACAGTGGTGCTTTTAATAATATTTCCCGCTTTATTGTTGACAGATGAAGGCCTTCCTTCAATTTACCTTTTCTTATTATTTTATTTTATTTTTTTTTTATGTAGAGTAAACATCAAGGGTGTGGATGTGATGGGTGACGTTCGACTTTCAGTTATTTTTGTGTGTGTGTGTGTGCGTGTTTTTGAGCATTTTTCGTTCTCCTTTGTAGCGGATTATGGCATTTGTGTTGGGTGTGCCTAATCTGCGGTGCGCTTACTGTAAGACTGTATTGAGTTTCTGTGGTGTTAAAGTCTTCCTCTTATTTCTTTTTTCTGCAGTTATTTATTTTTTTTTATTTGTTGACCGCATGGACAACTTATATTTATGGTATATTTATGGTGGAGTGGGTACCGAATTGACGTGAAATGTTTGTGTTTTGTAAATATTGTACGTCTTTATTCTTCACCTTTGATCTCTCTCTTTCTCTCTCGTTCTCATCGCGTCCTTCTTATATATAGTTATTATATCATTTTTCTCCATCTTGCTTATCGGAAATTCCTCTACCCCCACCCCTCTTCCCCTCCCCCTCCCCTCCCATCCTCCTCCTCCAACACAACCGCTGATGCATGTCAGAACTTCCCCAAGATTGCTGTTTCTTTTTTTTTTCCAACATTTATTTTTCCCTCTCCCACTTTTTTTTTCCTCCCCTGGGGATTTTGCCGTCTCTCCTCTCCCTCTAATTTTCTCCTTCTCTCTCCCTTATCCGAAAATCCTTCATCTCTCTTTCATGTCCTTCTCTGATTGGCTGGGTATTAGTGGGCAGCCGGGGATTCAAAGGCTGAATCACCTGACTGCAGGATCCGTCCTCTCTCTCTCTCTCTCTCTCTCTCTCTCTCTCTCTCTCTCTCTCTCTCTCTCTCTCTCTCTCTCTCTCTCTCTCTCCTCCTTTTCATTGAATAATCAAACGGAGAAAAATGAAGCTGTGGAAAAACGAAAAAAAAAAAAAGATATGGAAAAGAGGAGGGGGGTGTTAGGGTGTGGGGTATTAACTCCCCCCCCCACCTTAAAAACAAAACTAAAAATCTTTTTTCATTTATCCTTATTTTGCGCAAGTCGGAGAACATCGGAAATAAGAGGATTGTCTTCGCAGCAAAATTACCGACGACCTCCTCCGCCTCCTCCTTATTTTCCCGAGCGCTTTATCTGTTGCTGATCAGTGGGAGTGAATGAACCTTACGTTTCTGACAGGTTAGTCTTGTTAAATGGATAATAATCTGTGCCTGTTTTGTGTTTTTGTTATGTCGGATAATAGACGATATGCTGGGTAATCGCATTGCTTGACGATTTAAAGTTATCCTATAAACGATGCTGAGTGACGGGGATTGGAAAAGGCAGATCATTGCCCTCCTCTCTCTCTCCTCTCTCTCTCTCTCTCTCTCTCTCTCTCTCTCTCTCTCTCTCTCTCTCTCTATGTGTGTGTGTCTCAGACCAAGTATAGGTCAGAGAAATATGAGTAGATGAAGATGAGATTTATTATTAGTATTATTATTATTATTTTAATAATAATAATAATAATAATAATAATAATAATAATAATAATAATAATAATGATTAGCACACGATGAAAAGTCACAGAAGTTAGTAATTATTTTCGCTAATGCAGCTTTAGTTCTCATTTGTCAAAGGTCTTGCTATCCTGCATTATTATTATTATTATTATTATTATTATTATTATTATTATTATTATTATTATTATGTAATAAAAATCCACAATTATATAGTAAATATATTACTATGTAAAATAAACAAAGACTTTCGAACACTTGAACGGTGTTCCTCTTAGCCATTATTATTATTATTATTATTATTATTATTATTATTATTATTATTATTATTATTATTATTATTATTATTATTATCGTAAAAAGGATTCACGCAGTAATCTTTGTGAACCTAGTATCACCTACTTCATTATTATTATTATATTATTATTACTATTATTATATTATTATTATTATTATTATTATTATTATTATTATTAGTATTATTATATTATTATTATTATTATTTGAAAACGTCTTTTAAGAGAAACAACATCATTTCATGGACGAGCAAAACTGAAGAACAACCTCCCCCCCCCCCGCCCCCAACCAAGAAACGCACACAGAGAAGATGGAGGATCTCCGCGTAGCAGCAAGACGCTCTTATTTCCGTCCCCGAATTTTGGACCTGGCCCGCTCAGCTCTGGTTGTAATGTAATTCAGTGTGTCGCCATTACTTACCGGGACTAGCATGTTTATGGAAGTGTGCTTGCTTGCGAGGAGGATGGAAAGGAATGCATCGCCCCACTCTATCTTGAAAGTGAAAGAGATTTTCTTTCTTTTTTTTTTCCTGAAAAAATGTCGAAGGTGTTCAAGAAAACAGTTGATGTAAAAGGCATATCCTTCCCCCTCCAAGGCTTGAAAGCATGTCATAAAAAGGTAATAAGTATGTGAAATGATATAGCGAATTAATTGGCAGTTTTAAATTAAATAATTGGTAGTATTTACCGCCCACGAAAGGTTTGAAAGAGGCCTTCTGCTCCGCCCCCCCCCCACCAGAAACCACCACAAAAAAAAAACATTGTTTTGCCACCAAAACGAGAACAAGAAATGATTGTAACGGATGTAATCAGATAATTTGGTGACCTCCACATTAGTAAAAGCGATATGGAATAAAGGCTTTCACTGTCCCCAAAAATACATTCCATAAGATACAAATAAACAGGAAATATGTATATAAAACGAATGAACAATGAAGTAGCCCCCACCAGAATGATAAGAAAGTCATGCATTTCAAAATGAATATATGAACTACGAAAGAAAAAGAAAAATGAAGGTTTGGATTCACGTCTCTTAAAAGAAGAGAGGGAGTGGATGGGGGAAAAGATTCTAACTATCCCGTAATGGAGCTTTTCCAAAAAAAAAAAAGCTTCATTTCCTGAAAGCAGAACTACTTTTCACCAAAAAAAAAAAAAAATATTGCGAAGAAATTTTTTCTTACAAAAAATACAAGAACTATGTTTCGCAAGGAGTAGCGTCTTTCAAAAAAACTCCCCCTTAAAAGAAAAAAAAAAAGTCTTTCTTAAAACACCCTTTATTCTGAAAAAAAAAAACTTAAATCAGAAATAACACCTTCCCAATACAAACCCACTTTCTCACAAAGTAACCGTACCCCACCCCCTACCCATCAAAAAAAAATAAAAAACCAGAAATAGTTAAAAACAATAACGACGCAGAAAAAAACGAAGCATAAGCGTTCTCACACGGAGCGATAGTGAAATTGCCTATTGCAAGGGTCCTCTCGACCGCTTAGCTCTCCGTCTTCGTCGGTTCGGACAGGGAAAGCGGCTTGTGAAATTGCCTTTGATTCTTTATGGCCCCAAGTTTCGGGAAGTTTTGTGCGACCAGATTCGGTCGGGCAAATGCCCCACAGTTCTTTCTCTCGGTTCTTGCACTTGCCAGAGTGCATTGGATTTTTTTTTTTTTTTTTTTTTTTTTTTTTTTTTTTTTTTTTTTTGGTCGTTGAATAATGGAATGAAATTGTGTTATTATTTTTTTTTATATTATTATCATCGTAAAGAAGACTCAGAGTGATCTTTGTGAAATTATTATCACCTAATTCGTTATTATTATTATTATTATTATTATTATTATTATTATTATTATTATTATTATTATTATTATTATTACCGTAAAGAAGATTCACAGTAATCTTTGTGAACTTAGTATCACCTACTTCGTTACTATTATTATTATTATTATTATTATTATTATTATTATTATTATTATTAAGAGAATTCATACAATAGACTTTACGAAGTTAGCATCATCTACCTCATTACCCATAGCAGTAGAAGTTGTAGTAATAGTATCGTAGTACTACCGTAGTAATAGCAGGGGGTATGGTAAAATTAAACTTTTAACAATGACCTCTGTTTATTCTTGGCCTCCTCAGCTACTTTTTTCAACAGAACCTGGCCTGAAAATAAATGTCTACGGAAGAGAATATAAACTAAAGTGAACCGTAGAGTGTTTATCATTTATTCAGTAATATTTTCAAGACTGAACACTGCGTGCGCGTGTGTGTGTATACGTGTGTATGAGAGAGAGAGAGAGAGAGAGAGAGAGAGAGAGAGAGAGAGAGAGAGAGAGAGAGAGAGAGAGAGAGAGGTGGGTAGGGAAGGTGTATCCGCAGCAAAACAGCGAGAATATTCATAGCTATTTTCACCCGAGGAGAAAGAGATGAAGAAAAAAGGCGGGAAAAAAAATTCCTTTCTGGCGGGAAGATATCAACAGTTATTTTCACCGGGTGGATGACAGAAACACGAGCGAGGGAGGAGACGGAGTAATGAATAATGCAGAGACAGAGAATGAATTTGATATAGACTGCTGCTGGCTGGGAGCAGTCAAGGGGGGAGAACTGATGGGAAAGGGAATGCATGTTTTGTTACTCAGTCTACATTGTATGTTCTGAGAGGCAGAATATGTGGGGTATTGTGTGTGTGTGTGTGTGTGTGTGTGAGTAAGGAGAAAGGTTCTATGCAATACACACGAATATCTATTATATATATACATATATATATATACATTATTTATATACATATATATATATATATATAATATATATATATATATATATATATATATAATATATATATATATGTATATATGTATATGTATAGATGTACATGTATATATTAAGCTACATATACTGTTTGATATCCATTTCACTGTGCCTCGGGAATAGCTTACACCCAAGGGGAACAATAACTGAAAACTGATGTGGAATTTTTCAGCACAATTTGTTCATCCACGATTCAGCAGTTAAGGTATAATTTCGACAGTCATCGTTGTCTAGTCCTTTCTCTGTGCCACCCCTCTTTAGAGGAAACTGCTAAAATGTGGAAAATAAAAATGATTATATAGATATTACAGATCAGAGCGTGTGCATACCATTGAATGGTTGTGTTTGTACTTAATTGCCAGATAGCATATAATCTGTCACTTGCTCTCGCTAATGTGCAGATAAATCCATTTCGCGCTGTTCTGTGCGTTGCATTCCTTCAGTCTATAAAAATGTTCTTCAGCGCCTCAGTCTTTTTGCTGTGCGTAATATGTTCTAATTCTCTTTTAGTTTTCTATAAAAGAAAACTTTTGAGATGGCTTTTTGTCTGTCCGTCCGCCCCCAGATCTTAAAAACTACTGAGGCTAGAGGGCTGCAAATTAGCATGTTGTTCATCCACCCTCCAATCATCAAACATACCAAATTGCAGCCCTCTAGCCTCAGTAGTTTTTATTTTGTTGAAGATTAAAGTTAGCCATGATCGTGCGACTGGCACCGCTACAGATGCCAACAATACAGGCCACCACCGAGCCGTGACTGAAAGTTTCATGGCCTCGGCTGAGAGTTTCATACGGCATTATACGCTGTACAGAAAACTCGATTACGCCGAAGAAACTTCGGCGCAAGTTTTACTTGTTTATTATGTTGCTGAAATAAGCTGACGTAATTGCGATTTCCTTCAACTCAGTCCTTAGCTTAGTCTTACTACTTGGGCTTCTCTGGAGATAAGACCCTGAAACCAATAGTTAATCTTTAAAAGTTAAAGATTAAAGATTGGGACTTAAGATTTAGAGCACTTGATTTTCTCCCATCTCTCCAGTTGCTGAATTTTGAATAGACCATTTTTGTGGTTACAGATGTAAGAATTATGTCCGCGTATTCCAAACCATATTGAATTGCAGTAAGCTTCTGTAATACATAATTACGTTATAAAGTATTAAGCAATTACAGTTACAGCGATGCATGTTATCTATCAGACAATTATTATTACAGATATTTCACAACACAATCAGCTTGTAAAAAACAACAGTGCACATCATCAGCATATGCGGTACAGACGGACCCATTCTTTTATTTTAAACTTCCAAAATGTATTAGCTCTCTGTTTGCAACCAATGGCTGCCGTGGCTTAATGGCTGAAATATATAATTTTTAAATTTAAATGTCAATCATGATTTATATTATTGTACAGGGGTAACTTTTCCCAGTGGCATTTTTCGATTGATAATAGTATAATGTCGAATTTTTATTTAAACTTCAGTTTATTTATTTGTTTAAAGACGAACGAAGATGTATATATATATATATATATATATATATATATATATATATATATATATATATATATATATATATATATATATATATATATATATATATGTTGCGTGTGTGTATGTACGTGTATGTGTGGTGTGCATGCTTGTATGTAAGTCATTGGGTAGTGACCATGAAATGTTCCACATTTAAAACCTTTAACTATAGTGGCAATGCATGGCAATATACTCTCGCAATATTATTACTTTCAGTGTGTCGTATG
>JANJGK010000014.1:16368558-16371058 GCA_039081455.1 Macrobrachium rosenbergii | reverse complement strand
ATCTGGTTGAAGTGAGGTATATTTTTGAATCTTGAGATTAGTTGTGTAATAACCAGGTACTTGATACGCATCGTGACAATATATATATATATATATATATATATATATATATATATATATATATATATATATATATAATGTGCTTGCGTGTTGTATCTCTTTAGAATGGGCCATCCGATGTTCCTTCATATATTCAAGAGGTATCTTAGGTCTATAAACTTCTGTTTTGTATTTGTGATCTAGCCAGCAGCAAAATCATAAATCATACTTTATGCTAAACATATTGCATCCCTTATAACGCACTGCAATGCTTCGTTTCCTCAGCAGCTTGGCAAAGATCGCATGATTAACTGTTTTGTGTAACTTATCTCTTTTCGACACTTTATGTGTCAGTGAGTTGTTTAGGGCTGGTATGCACGTGTGTGTGTGTGTGTTTGTGTGTGTGTATGTGTGTGTGTGTTTGGGGATTTGGAACGGGGTGGATGTTGGAAGAGTATCAGCTCATTCATGGAATTATTAAGTTCGATCCCCAAGCGGCGTGATGCTTCGTGATCTTCCTTTACTAAATGACCTAAGAATAGCTTATTTAACGTTCGGATTAGCATGCCCAATTTATATTTATATTGTGTCATTTTTTTTTTATAATCCGTTATGCTTTGAGGTACTCGAAATTTTCGTGACTTATAAATTGACAGAACTTTGCTGGTATCATTTATGCGTGTTTCATATTTTAACAACAACACTTCGGTGTCTTTGACCTTATTTTGCTATTTCGAAAGAGTTGAATATTAGTTCTCTCACCGAGGATACGAACGCAATAAGAAAGTTGCCATGCCATCACAAGAATGAGGCTTATTTCGAAATGAAACTGGAATAGAAAATTTTATTTTTTCTTTACAGCGAGAGTGCAAATATCCCAAATGAAATCGAGGTCGTAAAACCTCGAGTCCTCGATTATTTCATTCGAAATTCTTGATCCGGATTCACGAGATGGATTAGAATAATGTAGAAACAAGTAAAATATGCGCAATCGAGTTTTCTGTACAGGGTATAATGCTGTGTAAAACTCTCGATGTGCTGCAGGATGAAACTCTCAGCTACAACCGAGGAGCTCTCAGTTGCTCCCCAGATGCGGTCAAATGAAGGTGCGTTCGCGACGCCTCCGGAATTGGACTCGCGGGCGCCAGACGCACGATCATTGCTAACTTTAAACATCAAATCAAATAAAAACTACTGAGGCTAGAGGGCTGCTATTTGGCATGTTTGATGATTGGAGGGTGGATGATTAACACACCAGTTTGCAGCCCTCTAGCCTCAGTAGTTTTTAAGATCTGAGGGCAGACAGAAAAGTGCAGACGGAGAGACGAAGCCATCTCAATAGTTTTTTTTTTACAGAAAACTAAAAAGGGTAATGAAATAAAATCTAGTGGCTTTGAAGAGGAAAGAGGAACAAAAAGTGAGGAAAAAAACGCGAATTTATACATTTAATTTCCCGCCGAGTAAACAGCCAGGAGACTCCGAATGAGTAATATTTTATGACGCCCACCTTTGTTTGGACGGCGCGTCACATGACAGCCCCCGACTGAAAATATATTATATAAAAAAGAATGTTTCATTTTTCCACCGGCGGCGGCGGCAGCAGCAGCGGCCCTCGTGTTAAGTGTCCCTGATTCGTTATTATCCTCGGCTTTATTTTTTTTATTTTCCTTTTATTCCGGAGATTGAACCTGTTTTGTTCCCCTTTCTTTCCCTCCGTTTATTTTTCAGCTTCCTCCACCTCCTCCTCCTCCTCCTCCCACTCTTCTTCTTTGATCTAGGGACATGGTGACATAAACCTCTCGGGAGAAGCATATTTGGATTACGCGTCGCGTAAGGGTTTTTTTTTTTCAAATTTTTCAGTTTTTGTTTTTTGTTAATGAATTCTCGGGTGATGGACAAATAGACAGACGGTTGCATGTCTTTGTTGTTTTTGCTAATTTACGTCTTTATGTCTGTCAGTTTTTTACGTCCACTGAAAAACTCTAATGAAAAGAGGGACTATTCAGCCATCAGCAGCTATCAGATATCTTCGTCATAAAAGAGAGAGAGAGAGAGAGAGAGAGAGAGAGAGAGAGAGAGAGAGAGAGAGAGAGAGAGAGAGAGAGAGAGAGAGAGACTCCCGGGAAGAAAAAGATTAAAGGAGGGTCCAAGTAATGGCGAAAATTAAGCTTTGAACAAATGGCGCCGCATGAAGGTGTGTGAGATCAAAGAGGAAGAAGAGATTATCGTGAAATATCTGAGGACAAAAGAGACATCAGGATTTTTGACAGAGAAGGGCAAAAGGAAAAGGAGAAGAAGAAGAAGAAGAAGAAGAGAAGGATGAGGTGGAGGAGGATGAGGAGGGGGGGGGTTAAAGGCCCCCTTTGTTTCCCCTCCCATTCCTTCCTCCTCTTCTGTTAGGTGGTGGCGATGATGGCATACCGTCAGTGGAAGACACTTTTTAATCTTCCCGTTTTCTTTA
>JANJGK010000014.1:16329378-16356878 GCA_039081455.1 Macrobrachium rosenbergii | reverse complement strand
GAACAATGCACTTGCTTGGGAAAATGAAAAGCTGCAAAGGCAAAATAGCTACCTAGTAGAAGCTCTTCGGAAAGAAAAATGTGAGCGTAAGGAAGAGAAGAAGCAGATGGATCAATCTCGAGTGGAACTGAAACGCATTCAAGGTGATCTCAAGATGGCACAGCACCTCATACAAGTTCTGGAGGCATGGAACGCAGAACTGAAGGAACGAAATAGGCAGCAGAACAATTTCCAGCCGCGAGATCGATTGGAATTCGAGGGAATGAAACGAAAGCTCGAATGGCTGGAAATGGAAATGAGACAAAAGAAGCTTAAAGAGGAGGCTTTGAATAGGACGGTCACTGAGAGAGACGAGCAAAAGGAAATAGCACATTTCCCTCCAAATCTTTTACCTCCCCCTCTCTAAAACCTTCTCCTGCAACACTTAATTCTTCCCCTACAACACCTAATCCTTCTCCTCCAGCACCTAATCCTTCTCCTCCAGCACCTAATCCTTCCCCCCAAACACCTAATCCTTCTCCTCCAACTTCTAATCCTTCTCCAAACCTCTTTCCTTTCCTTCTCCAAAACCTTCTTTCCTCCCACATCTTTCTCCTTTCCCTCCAAACCCTTTTCCTTCCCTTCCTTCAAACGCTTCTTTTCTTCCAAACCCTTCTCCTTTCCCTCCAAACCCTTTTTTTCCTTCCCCTCCGCCCAAGCCTCCAAAGATCAGCTGTTCCTCACAGACCACCCGAAGGTCCAAGTCCTCAAACTTTCCCTCCTGAGTGGACATGTCCCCGAGAGAAAGTTATATTTTTAGAAGAAAATAGAAAGTTGAGGGAAGAGATCGAAAAACACAAAAGTGAAAACAGGCAAAAGGAGACAGATAATACTCAGCACCAGGAAAGAGAGAGAAGGCTGAGGGAGGCGATCAGAGACCTGAACAGAGAAGTTGAACAGCTGAGAAAGGACAACGAAATCGAAGACGACTTCTTGGATATGCTGAGAGCCGTAGTTGAAGGTTGTTCGCCTCTGCCCGTCTTCAGAGCATCCTTGCTGGATGATTCCCTAAGGAAATGGATATTTGACCAAGTTCGGACCCTCAAAAGGAATCTCCTCGACCAAGCTCGGACCCTCAAAAGGAATCTCCTCGACCAAGCTCGGACCCTCAAAAGGAATCTCCTCGACCAAGCTCGGACCCTCAAAAGGAATCCTCCTCGACCAAGCTCGGACCCTCAAAAGGAATCTCCCTCGACCAAGCTCGGACCCTCAAAAGGAATCTCCTCGACCAAGCTCGGACCCTCAAAAGGACTCTTCTCGACCAAGCTCGGACCCTCAAAAGGAATCTCCTCGACCAAGCTCGGACCCTCAGAAGGAATCTCCTCAACCCAGCTCGGACCCTCAAAAGGAATCTCCTCGACCAAGCTCGGACCCTTAAAAGGAATCTCCTCGACCAAGCTCGGACCCTCAAAAGGAATCTACTCGCCCTACTGTATGAAATCTCTAAACTTCAAACGCCTTTTCTTTCAAGTTCTCCTCACATGTGGTACCCACAGACTTCCTCCACGCCGACAAGTAAAGAGAATAAAACTGGAAGAATGCAAGGATGCTTTTCTAGAGATGGACATAAGTCTCCGAAATAAAACAAAGAGGTTAATTGATAAAATTAGGGCATATGGGAATCCCTCTCGTCACTTGGCTGGAGTTTTTTCCCAAGACCCCAGTATTATTGGTAGTGCTTTATTTGCTCGATGCTATCGATACCAATTTGATGATCTAGATCAGCCTGTCGTCATTAAAGTCTACAGGAAGCAAGGTTTCCTTGGACACGCAGGCATGTTGAGGGAGGTGGAGATGTTACAGAAAGTGGCAGACATTGAGGGCACACCCCGTGTTCTCGCTGTGTCCCCCAATCGATCCACTTTCTTTCATCATGACCGATGCAGGTAACATTACCTTGTTTTACTGGTTACGAAAACCGGGGAGAAAAGCAGGGGAAATACTCCTGATGTTTAAAAGAATCTGTGAAATACTCGCAAAGATCCATCAGAAAGGGATTGCTCACATGATGTGCACCAGTTTAACATCGTCATTAACGAAGAGACCGACCAGCCTACAATTGTGGACTTTGGCTTAGCAGCCCACTTTGGTCAGGTACCGAATCCCTTATTAAGAGGCGTCGCGCAACCAAACGTCGACGTGCAGCGTCTGATCAGGATCTTCAAAGGATGCATCTGGATCCAAGATTCCCCTCCATTCTCAAACAGATATTCTGAGGTTAACTGATGATAGTGATATATATACATCAGTAACACAATTCATCGAATGTTTGAACACTCTCCTTGACCTCCACAAAAATAGAAAACTCGGGAACACCATAATGACCAAAAAATATATGATGAAAAAAACAAACAAAGGCTACCTAAGGCGCGGCATTAAAACAAGTAAATTAATGCCTTTGCTTCCACCCCCCTCTTGCCAAAATAGCCAAGGCAACCTCTGGCACGGCATAAAAACCCGTAAGTTAATGCCTTTGCTACCAGCACCCTCCCCCCTAAAATAGCCAAGGCAACCTCTGGCGCGGCATAAAAACCCGTAAGTTAATGCCTTTGCTACCAGCACCCTCCCCCCCAAAATAGCCAAGGCAACCTCTGGCGCGGCATAAAAACCCGTAAGTTAATGCCTTTGCTACCAGCCCCCTTCCCCCCCAAAATAGCCAAGGCAACCTCTGGCGCGGCGTAAAAACCCGTAAGTTAATGCCTTTGCTACCAGCACCCTCCCCCCAAAATAGCCAAGGCAACCTCTGGCGCGGCGTAAAAACCCGTAAGTTAATGCCTTTGCTACCAACCCCCTCCCCCCCAAAATAGCCAAGGCAACCTCTGGCGCGGCGTAAAAACCGTAAGTTAATGCCTTTGCTACCAGCACCCTCCCCCCAAAATAGCCAAGGCAACCTCTGGCGCGGCATAAAAACCCGTAAGTTAATGCCTTTGCTACCAGCCCCCTCCCCCCCGAAATAGCCAAGGCAACCTCTGGCGCGGCGTAAAAACCCGTAAGTTAATGCCTTTGCTACCAGCACCCTCCCCTCCAAAATAGCCAAGGCAACCTCTGGCGCGGCGTAAAAACCCGTAAGTTAATGCCTTTGCTATCAGCCCCCTCCCCTCCAAAATAGCCAGGGCAACCTCTGGCGCGGCGTAAAAACCCGTAAGTTAATGCCTTTGCTACCAGCACCCTCCCCCCCAAAATAGCCAAGGCAACCTCTGGCGCGGCGTAAAAACCCGTAAGTTAATGCCTTTGCTACCAGCCCCCTCCCCCAAAAATAGCCAAGGCAACCTCTGGCGTGGCATAAAAACCCGTAAGTTAATGCCTTTGCTACCAGCCCCCTCCCCCCCGAAATAGCCAAGGCAACCTCTGGCGCGGCGTAAAAACCCGTAAGTTAATGCCTTTGCTAACAGCACCCTCCCCCCAAAAATAGCCAAGGCAACCTCTGGCGCGGCGTAAAAACCCGTAAGTTAATGCTTTGCTACCAGCCCCCCTCCCCCCCAAAATAGCCAAGGCAACCTCTGGCGCGGCATAAAAACCCGTAAGTTAATGCCTTTGCTACCCACCACCCTCCCCTCCAAAATAGCCAAGGCAACCTCTGGCGCGGCGTAAAAACCCGTAAGTTAATGCCTTTGCTACCAGCCCCCTCCCCCCCAAAATAGCCAAGGCAACCTCTGGCGCGGCGTAAAAACCCGTAAGTTAATGCCTTTGCTACCAGCACCCTCCCCCTCCAAAATAGCCAAGGCAACCTCTGGCGCGGCGTAAAAACCCGAAAGTTAATGCCTTTGCTACCAGCCCCCTCCCACCCAAAATAGCCAAGGCAACCTCTGGCGCGGCATAAAAAACCCGTAAGTTAATGCCTTTGCTACCAGCACCCTCCCCCCCAAAATAGCCAAGGCAACCTCTGGCGCGGCGTAAAAACCCGTAAGTTAATGCCTTTGCTACCAGCCCCTCCCCCCCGAAATAGCCAAGGCAACCTCTGGCGCGGCATAAAAACCCGTAAGTTAATGCCTTTGCTACCAGCACCCTCCCCTCCAAAATAGCCAAGGCAACCTCTGGCGCGGCGTAAAAACCCGTAAGTTAATGCCTTTGCTACCAGCCCCCTCCCCCCCGAAATAGCCAAGGGAACCTCTGGCGCGGCGTAAAAACCCGTAAGTTAATGCCTTTGCTATCAGGCCCTCCCTCCAAAATAGCCAAGGCAACCTCTGGCGCGGCGTAAAAACCCGTAAGTTAATGCCTTTGCTACCAGCACCCTCACCCCCAAAATAGCCAAGGCAACCTCTGGCGCGGCGTAAAAAACCCGTAAGTTAATGCCTTTGCTACCAGCACCCTCCCCCCCAAAATAGCCAATGCAACCTCTGGCGCGGCATAAAAACCCGTAAGTTAATGCCTTTGCTACCAGCCCCCTCCCCCCCCGAAATAGCCAAGGCAACCTCTGGCGCGGCGTAAAAACCCGTAAGTTAATGCCTTTGCTACCAGCACCCTCCCCCCCCAAAATAGCCAAGGCAACCTCTGGCGCGGCGTAAAAACCCGTAAGTTAATGCCTTGCTACCAGCCCCTCCCCCCCAAAATAGCCACGGCAACCTCTGGCGCGGCATAAAAACCCGTAAGTTAATGCCTTTGCTACCAGCACCCTCCCTTCCAAAATAGCCAAGGCAACCTCTGGCGCAGCGTAAAAACCCGTAAGTTAATGCCTTTGCTACCAGCCCCCTCCCCCCCAAAATAGCCAAGGCAACCTCTGGCGCGGCGTAAAAACCCGTAAGTTAATGCCTTTGCTACCAGCACCCTCCCCCCCAAAATAGCCAAGGCAACCTCTGGCGCGGCGTAAAAAACCCGTAAGTTAATGCCTTTGCTACCAGCACCCTCCCCCCAAAATAGCCAAGGCAACCTCTGGCGCGCGTAAAAACCCGTAAGTTAATGCCTTTGCTACCAGCCCCCTCCCCCCAAAATAGCCAAGGCAACCTCAGGCGCGGCGTAAAAACCCGTAAGTTAATGCCTTTGCTACCAGCACCCTCCCCTCCAAAATAGCCAAGGCAACCTCTGGCGCGGCGTAAATAACCCGTAAGCTAATGCCTTTGCTACCAGCCCCCTCCCCCCCAAAATAGCCAAGGCAACCTCTGGCGCAGCGTAAAAACCCGTAAGTTAATGCCTTTGCTATCAGCCCCCTCCCCTCCAAAATAGCCAAGGCAACCTCTGGCGCGGCGTAAAAAACCCGTAAGTTAATGCCTTTGCCACCAGCACCCTCCCCCCCAAAATAGCCAAGGCAACCTCTGGCACGGCGTAAAACCCGTAAGTTAATGCCTTTGCTACAGCCCCCTCCCCCCAAAATAGCCAAGGCAACCTCTGGCGCGGCGTAAAAAACCCGTAAGTTAATGCCTTTGCTACCAGCCCACTCCCCCCCCCAAAATAGCCAAGGCAACCTCTGGCGCGGCGTAAAAACCCTAAGTTAATGCCTTTGCTACCAACCCCCTCCCCCCCAAAATAGCCAAGGCAACCTCTGGCGCAGTATAAAAACCGGTAAGTTAATGCCTTTGCTACCAGCCCCCTCCCACCCAAAATAGCCAAGGCAACCTCTGGCGTGGCGTAAAAACCCATAAGTTAATGCCTTTCCTACCAGCACCCTCCCCCCCCCAAAATAGACAAGGCAACCTCTGGCGTGGCGTAAAAACCCGTAAGTTAATGCCTTTGCTACCAGCCCCCTCCCCCCAAAATAGCCAAGGCAACCTCTGGCGCAGCATAAAAACCCGTAAGTTAATGCCTTTGCTACCAGCACCCTCCCCCCCACAAAATAGTCAAGTCAACCTCTGGCACGGCGTAAAAACCCGTAAGTTAATGCCTTTGCTACCACCACCCTCCCCTCCAAAATAGCCAAGGCAACCTCTGGTGCGTTGTAAAAACCCGTAAGTTAATGCCTTTGCTACCAGCACCCTCCCCCCCAAAATAGCCAAGGCAACCTCTGGCACGGCGTAAAAACCCGTAAGTTAATGCCTTTGCTACAAGCCCCCTCCCGCCCAAAATAGCTAAGGCAACCTCTGGCGCGGCGTAAAAACCCGTAAGTTAATGCCTTTGCTACCAGCCCACTCCCCTCCAAAATAGCCAAGGCAACCTCTGGCGCAGTGTAAAAACCCGTAAGTTAATGCCTTTGCTACCAACCCCCTCACCCCCAAAATAGCCAAGGCAACCTCTGGCGCGGTATAAAAACCCGTAAGTTAATGCCTTTGCTACCAGCCCACTCCCCCCCAAAACAGCCAAGGCAACCTCTGGCACGGCGTAAAAACCCGTAAGTTAATGCCTTTGCTACCAGCACCCTCCCCCCCCAAAATAGCCAAGGCAACCTCTGGCGCGGCGTAAAAACCCGTAAGTTAATGCCTTTGCTACCAGCACCCTCCCCTCCAAAATAGCCAAGGAAACCTCTGGTGCGGCGTAAAAACCCGTAAGTTAATGCCTTTGCTAACAGCACCCTCGCCCCCAAAATAGCCAAGGCAACCTCTGGCGTGGCGTAAAAACCCGTAAGTTAGTGCCTTTGCTACCAGCCCCATCACCCCAAAGTAGCCAAGGCAACCTCTGGCGCGGCGTAAAAACCCGTAAGTTAATGCCTTTGCTACCAGTATCCTCCCCCCCCCAAAAATAGCCAAGGCAACCTCTGGCGCGGCGTAAAAACCCATAAGTTAATGCCTTTGCTACCAGCCCCCTCCCCCCCAATATAGCCAAGGCAATCTCTGGCGCGGCGTAAAAACCCGTAAGTTAATGCCTTTGCTACCAGCCCCCTCCCCCCCAAAATAGCCAAGGCAACCTCTGGCGTGGCGTAAAAACCCGTAAATTAATGCCTTTGCTACCAGCCCCCTCCCCCCCAAAATAGCCAAGGCAACCTCTGGTGAAGTGTAAAAACCCGCTACCAGCCACTATCCCCCCAAATAGCCAAGGCAACCTCTGGCACGGCGTAAAAACCCGTAAGTTAATGCCTTTGTTGCCACCCCCTCCACCAAAAATAGCCAAGGCAACCTCTGGCGTGGCGTAAAAACCAGTAAGTTAATGCCTTTGCTACTAGCACCCTCCCCTCCAAAATAGCCAAGGCAACCTCTGGCGTGGCGTAAAAACCCATAAGTTAATGCCTTTGCTGCCAACCCCCTCCTGCCAAAATAGCCAAGGCAATCTCTGGCGTGGCGTAAAAACCCGTAAGTTAATGCCTTTGCTACCAGCCCCCTCCCCCCTAAAATAGCCAAGGCAACCTCTAGCACGGCATAAAAACCCGTAAGTTAATGCCTTTGCTACCAGCACCCTCCCCTCCAAAATAGCCAAGGCAACCTCTGGTGCGGCACAAAAACCCGTAAGTTAATGCCTTTGCTGCCAACCTCCTCCTGCCAAAATAGCCAAGGCAACCTCTGGCGCGGTGTAAAAACCCGTAAGTTAATGCCTTTGCTACCAGCTCCCTCCCCTCCAAAATAGCCAAGGCAACCTCTGGTTCGGTGCAAAAACCCGTAAGTTAATGCCTTTGCTGCCAACGCCCTCCTACCAAAATAGCCAAGGCAACCTCTGGCGTGGCATAAAAACTCGTAAGTTAATGCCTTTGCTACCAACCCCTTCCGGCCAAAATAGCCAAGGCCACCTCACCCAAAATAGCCAAGGCAACCTCTGGCGTGGCGTAAAAACCCATAAGTTAATGCCTTTGCTACCAGCACCCTCCCTCCCAAAATAGCCAAGGCAACCTCTGGCGCAGCGTAAAAACCCGTAAGTTAATGCCTTTGCTACCAGCCCCCTCCCTCCCAAAATAGCCAAGGCAACCTCTGGAGCAGGGTAAAAACTCGTAAGTTAATGCATTTGCTACCAGCACCCTCCCCCCCAAAATAGCCAAGGCAACCTCTGGCGCGGCGTAAAAACCCGTAAGTTAATGCCTTCGCTACCAGCACCCTTCCCCCCAAAATAGCCAAGGCAACCTCTGGCGCGGTGTAAAAACCCGTAAGTTGATGCCTTTGCTACCAGCACATTCCCCCCAAAATAGCCAAGGCAACCTCAGGCGCGGCGTAAAAACCCGTAAGTTAATGCCTTTGCTGCAAACCCCCTCCTGCCAAAATAGCCAAGGCAACCTCTGGTGTGGCGTAAAAACCTGTAAGTTAATGCCTTTGCTACCAGGCACCGCCCCCCCCCCAAAATAGCCAAGGCAACCTCTGGCGCGGCGTAAAAACCCGTAAGTTAATGCCCTTGCTGCCAACCTCCTCCTGCCAAAATAGCCAAGGCAACCTCGGGTGTGGCATAAAAACCGTAAGTTAATGCCTTTGCTACCAGCCCCTTCCCACCCCAAAATAGCCAAGACAACCTCTGGCGAGGCGTAAAAACCCGTAAGTTAATGCCTTTGCTACCAGAACCCTCCCCCCAAAATAGCCAAGGCAACCTCTGGCGTAGCGTAAAAACCCTTAAGTTAATGCCTTTGCTACCAACCCCCTCCCCCCAAAATAGCCAAGGTAACCTCTGGCGTAGCGTAAAAACCCTTAAGTTAATGCCTTTGCTACCAACCCCCTCCCTCCAAAATAGCCAAGGCAACCTCTGGTGCAGCGTAAAAACCCTTAAGTTAATGCCTTTGCTACCAACCCCCTCCCCCCAAAATAGCCAAGGCAACCTCTGGCACAGCGTAAAAACCCATAAGTTAATGCCTTTGCTACCAGCACCCTCCCCTCCAAAATAGCCAAGGCAACCTCTGGCGCGGCGTAAAAACCTGTAAGTTAATGCCTTTGCTACCAGCACCCTCCCCCCAAAATAGCCAAGGCAACCTCTGGTACCAGCACCCTCCTGCCAAAATAGCCAAGGCAACCTCTGGCGTGGCGTAAAAACCCGTAAGTTAATGCCTTTTCTACCAGCCCCCTCCCCTCCAAAATAGCCAGGGCAACCTCTGGCGAGGCATAAAAACCCGTAAGTTAATGCCTTTGCTACCAACCCCCTCCCACCAAATTAGCCAAGGCAACCTCTGGCGCGGCGTAAAAACCCGTAAGTTAATGCCTTTGCTACCACTCCCTCCCCCCCAAAATAGCCAAGGCAACCTCTAGCGCGGTGTAAAAACCCGTAAGTTAATGCCTTTGCTACCAGCACCCTCCCCTCCAAAATAGCCAAGGCAACCTCTGGCGTGGCGTAAAATCCCATAAGTTAATGCCTTTGCTACCAGCCCCCTCCCCTCCAAAATAGCCAAGGCAACCTCTGGCGCAGCGTAAAAACCTGTAAGTTAATGACTTTGCTAACAGCAGCCTCACCCCCAAAATAGCCAAGGCAACCTCTGGTACGGCGAAAAAACCCGTAAGTTAATGCCTTTGCTACCAGCACCCTCCCCTCCAAAATAGCCAAGGTAACCTCTGGCACGGCATAAAAACCCCTAAGTTAATGCCTTTGCTGCCAACCCCCTCCTGCCAAAATAGCAAAGGCAATCTCTGGCGTGGCGTAAAAACCTGTAAGTTAATGCCTTTGCTACCAGCCCCCTCCCCCCCAAAATAGCCAAGGCAACCTCTGTCGCGGCGTAAAAACCAGTAAGTTAATGCCTTTGCTGCCAACCCCCTCCTGCCAAAATAACCAAGGCAACCTCTGGCGTGGCATAAAAACCCGTAAGTTAATGCCTTTGCTACCAGCACCCTCCCCAAAATAGCCAAGGCAACCTCTGGCGTGGCATAAAAACCCGTAAGTTAATGCCTTTGCTGCCAGCCCCCTCCAGCCAAAATAGCCAAGGCAATCTCTGGTGCGGCGTAAAAACCCGTAAGTTAATGCCTTTGCTACCAGCCCCCTCCCCCCCAAAATAGCCAAGGCAACCTCTGGCGCGGCATAAAAACCCGTAAGTTAATGCCTTTGCTACCAGCTCCCTCCCCTCCAAAATAGCCAAGGCAACCTCTGGCACGCCGTAAAAACCCCTAAGTTAATGCCTTTGCTACCAGCTCCCTACCGCCAAAATAGCCAAGGCAACCTCTGGCGCGCCGTAAAAACCCGTAAGTTAATGCCTTTGCTGCCAACCCCCTCCTGCCAAAATAGCCAAGGCAACCTCTGGTGTGGCATAAAAACCCGTAAGTTAATGCCTTTGCTACCAGCCCCCTCCCCCCCAAAATAGCCTAGGCAACCTCTGGTGCAGTATAAAAAACCATAAGTTAATGCCTTTGCTACCACCTCCTCCCCATAAAATAGTCAGGGCAACCTCTGGTGCAGTATAAAAAACCATACGTTAATGCCTTTGCTACCACCCCCCTCCCCATAAAATAGTCAAGGCCACCTCTGGTGCAGTATAAAAAACCATAAGTTAATGCCTTTGCTACCACCCCCTTCCCATAAAATAGTCAAGGCAACCTCTGGTGCAGTATAAAAACCCCTAAGTTAATGCCTTTGCTACCTCCCCCCTCACCACAAAATAGACAAGGCAACCTCTGGTGCAGTATAAAAACCCATAAATTAATGCCTTTGCTACCAACCCCCTCCCCACAAAATAGCCAAGGCAACCTCTGGTGCAGCATAAAAACCCATAAGTTAATGCCTTTGCTATCAACCCCCCTCCCCCAAAATAGCCAAGGCAACCTCTGGTATGGTATAAAAACCCATAAGTTAATGCCTTTGCTACCAACCCCCCTCCCCCAAAATAGCCAAGGCAACCTCTGGTGTGGTATAAAAACCCATAAGTTAATGCCTTTACTACCACCCCCCTCCCCCCAAAATAGTCAAGGCAACCTCTCTCGCAGTGTAGAAACCCGTAACTTAATGCAAGGGGGGGGGGGGGGGGGGGGGGGGGGGGGGGGGGGGAGGGTTTCCTTACCGACAAAGTTCAGCGAAAATCTTTAAACGATACAAAAACAATTACGAAAAGTTATCTTTAAAATCTGGCGCATCGAGTTTCTTATTTGAATCATTCATAGGCTAAGTTCATAAGCCTATATCCTAACTCCTGAATCCTTCATAGGGACTTCGTACAAACACACATGCTCATTCATGTACACATACACACAAACAGATATATAAAATATATGTATATATACATTATATATATATATATATATATATATATATATATATATATATATAGATAGATAGATAAATATATATAAATATATATGAATATATATATTACATATATAAATATACATATATTTATATATTTATACATACATACATACATATATGTGTGTGCTTGTATGTGCGTGTGCGCGACCGTCTGTCAGTGTGTGGACGCTCGCGCAAGTATTAAACCTTTTCAAGTGTGCTTTCGTAACTCACGCAGTGAAGACAAATTTCGTCAGATCTCAATCCACGTATCAGGTCTAATTAGCAGAAACTTACCAAGGTCTTTACCAAGTGTCTTGATATACGTAAAGTGATTACCAAAGACCTTTAAAACATAAGCAGGAGCTATGTGCAATAAACAAGTCTTACTGACAGCCACGTGTTAGAGGGAGCTGCGTGAGGTTTTGACGTACCTGGAAACAATACGTCATCCACCCAAGGGAACTATTGATTTCCGCAAGATTATGAACATTGTACAAAAAAAAAAGTCAGGGGAACCTAACCACGAATCTCCCAAATTGTCAAGGCATAAACTGAAGTCAGAGACAGGAAGACGGAGGCATTATCGAATGGACGATCCAGATGAGCAGAAACTCAAATTACAATAACCAGTATGACTAGAGTCCTCCAAATGCAAATCTTGACAGCGTGAGATTCAAAGTATACCTTACATGAGTCACAGTCAAAAGTACTGCATTATAAAAGCGTTACAAACCTGCAGGATTACATCATGAAAGTGTCACGCCCTAAGGTGTCACGATCTTAAAGTGTACTGTTGTGAAACCATCAAACACTAAAATTTGAGTATTTTAAAAATGTCCAAAACGGAATGGCACAACTTGAATTTGTGCCACGACTTAACAATGGTCTGTTTCGAAACTGCTAATGAATAAGTATACGCAACTTGAAAGCGCTGTAATCTGGTATCGTGTTCCAACCTGAGTGGTTTTATTCAATCGTTTGCATGTCAACCTGAAACTAATGTCCCATTTCTGCAGAATTTCGCAAAATGAGGACGTCACCATCTTCAAGGAAGCCACAAGTTGAAAATGTCAGAATCTAAAAGGCTAAAACAAAACGCACTAAAATTTGAGAGAGAGAGAGAGAGAGAGAGAGAGAGAGAGAGAGAGAGAGAGAGAGAGAGAGAGAGAGAGAGAGAGAGAGAGAGAGAGAGAGAGAGAAAAAAAAACTCCCAGTCGTCACACTGATAGGAATTAAAAAAAAAAAATCTTTACAGACTCATAGATGCAAAAACAAAATAGAGAACATTTGTATGAATGACAAAAATAAGTGATCAGTCCACTCTCTAGCGTTGTAAGTCAAAGAGGCATCATGAAGCAAATGTCTGTAACAGGAGAAATGAACTTTAACAATCCCTAGTCCATGGCATCAGTGCCTGTAAGTTTATTTGTACAAATAAAATCTGATTAAGAATTGTATCCCCAGACCCATTTCACACCGGAATACAATGATGAAAATGACGAAAAATCACTTTCAGAAACTGAGCAGTTGGTTTGGATTTAGATATTAACTATATTATTAAATGACACCTAAAGCTAAGTGAAATGTAGGTGAGATCCGTCACAACTGAATTTTACATAATGCAAAACATTAAACAATTATGTTATGAAAATCTTATTTACATGAAATACAACTTTAGCACAGTTTCTCCGGTATTTCTCACTTCTCACCCTCACTCTATGAACGTATGTATGTAAATTATTATATATATATATATATATATATATATATATATATATATATATATATATATATATATATATATATATATATATATATATATTAGCTTCCTACCCAATGCTCCTCTCCACCCTGTTACCGACCCTACACAACTGGCTAACTACCGGGTAAGCATCTTGAGACACACAACAGGGCTCTATTGAACGTGCCTAAAACTATCTCGCCAACGTATCGAACCCTCCTTGCCTTTTCACTGAGGCAAGCAACATGACCAGGTCATGTATATATATATATATATATATATATATATATATATATATATATATATATATATATATATATATATATGTATGTGTGTGTGTGTGCGTGATTGTTTATAATATATATACATACACACACACATATATATATATATTATAAAAAATAATATATATGTATATATATATAGACAATGTGTGTGTGCCTGTCATGGAGGCAACTATGGCCTTACGAAGCTTGTTGTCCCTCTACACTTGGCCTCAAATGTTTCACTTTTGAATTCTGTTTATTTAAAACTACATGCTTACTATACATTAAAGTAACGTCTTTGTATGTTTTAAGAATTAATAAGCTTTCGCAGTTTCTCTGTCCACTTCCGCTGCTGGCTTCATCTGACGCTGGGTTTTATGAAGAGATTCTCATCACACAGACGACACCTTTTAATGAAACTGAGACGATTATTATTATTATTATATTATTATTATAATTCAATGAATTGAAATTCAAGCTTCTATTTATGCGGTGTTCATTCGACAGAAGTAACAGAAGGTAATGGGGAATACAGAAAGAGGAGTTAAGTTATTAGAAAGCCAGATAAATCAACAAACAAATAAATAAATAAATAAAAGTGTAAGTAAAATTTTGTGATGCCTGAGAAGGAACTTAAATTTTTTGTCGCCATTTTTTGTGGCATTGTTTCATGAGCCGCTGTTGCATCTGTTTACGATGATTACTCTGCAGATTTGCCATGCAAGCAAGCTTGATGAGGCTGGGGAAAAACCATTAGTCTTTTCACTGCTTCTTCATCTATTAATAATAAAAGTATAAATTATATGATCTGAGGGCCCCATCTGTTATATATCTGTCTAACTATAAATAAATTTATAAATAAACAAAATACCTGAAAACATAAGCCATTCACATCCCTGAATACTAGACGAAACTAAACAGATCGTTCAAGTACAGACTACGCACGTGTAAAACTGTCAACAAAACCCTGACCCGATTTATCCTCTTTCCACCCCCCCTTTCCTCAGTTCCCCCTTTACATCTCCTTAACTAGAATTTCGGGTAATTATATAAACAAGGCAATTTCACCCTTGTCCCAAAGCCACCCGAAAATTAAGTTACTCGGAGTGGGTTTCGTGTCCTCATCACCAGGTAATTAAGTTACGGCGGAATTTTCCTCGCCTTCGGTACAATGGAGAATCAGAA
Organism: Macrobrachium rosenbergii; assembly: GCA_039081455.1. Lineage (NCBI taxonomy): Eukaryota > Metazoa > Arthropoda > Malacostraca > Decapoda > Palaemonidae > Macrobrachium > Macrobrachium rosenbergii. The sequence goes on along the minus strand of JANJGK010000014.1, from coordinate 16,342,670 downwards.
AGGGCATAAGACGAGACGAGGTGGAGGCCGTCGCTGTCTTGGCTCGTCTTGAAGACTTAATGAACGCGACCTCTTGCTGTCTTCGCTGGTCTCGAAGGGACTTGATAAGCGAGATCTCCCGCTGTTTTTGGTAGTCTTGAACACATAATGAACGCGACTTTGAGCTGCATTTGCCCACCTTTAAGCTAGACTTAATGAACGCGACCTCTTGCTGTCTTCGCTGGTCTCGAAGAGACTTGATAAACGAGACCTCGCGCTGTTTTTGGTAGTCTTGAAGACATAATGAACGCGACATCGAGCTGTCTTTGCCCGTCTTCATGACATAATGAATGCGACTTTCAGCTGTCTTTGTCCATCTTTAAGCAAGACTTAATGATCGCGACCTAGAGCTATTTTCGCTCGCAACGAAAACTTAACGAACGCGACCTAGACCTTTTTCGCTCGCAACGAAAGCTTAATGAATGAGACCTAGAGCTATTTTCGCTCGCAACGAAAACTTAATGAACGCGACCTAGAGCTACTTTCGCTCGCAACGAAAACTTAACGAACGCGACCTAGACCTTTTTCGCTCGCAACGAAAGCTTAATGAATGAGACCTAGAGCTATTTTCGCTCGCAACGAAAACTTAATGAACGCGACCTAGAGCTACTTTCGCTCGCAACGAAAACTTAACGAACGCGACCTAGACCTTTTTCGCTCGCAACGAAAGCTTAATGAATGAGACCTAGAGCTATTTTCGCTCGCAACGAAAATTTAATGAACGCGACCTAGAGCTACTTTCGCTCGCAACGAAAACTTAATGAACGCGACATCAACATCAAGCTGTTTTGTTTCATTTGGAGACGTGATGAAAGCAACAGCGTTCAGGCAGTAAACTAATCAAACACGCCCTCGTAATCGTATTTCCTCACTTAACGTACAAAAACTCATTTATAAACAATATAATAATACACTAACGCAATGGCGCAAATGCATAACTTATACATAACAGAAGAGCAATTATGAACTTATGTTACACAACACCAAAGGTCAAAGTATTACTGGCTACGAAACAATGACGTTAAAAAGGAGGACCAGGCTTTCTGACCAGGTGTCACGATCAAGGTCAAGGGGGCCACGTGATAAAGGCTAAAGTAACACACACACACACACACACACACAAAGACGGTATGTAAATCATAACAAACCAACAACGATCCATTTTCAATATAGGGCCATACCACTACGTACGTCTTAAAAGACTTTTTACCCGATGACATCATGATTCCACTGCAAAAGAAATTAGATACTTAAGAAAATATTCTTAACTTGACTGTTTTTTTCCGTTATATCAACATGGTAAAGACTCCTAATAATTTTGAGTATTTGGTAACAAATATTGTTTTACTAACGACAATACCTTCAGTGCACCTCACGCGCTGCACTGCAGGCATTACTTAAGGTTCTTTGCAACGTCCCATCGGCCCCTAGTTGCAACCCCTTTCATTCCTTTTACTGTACCTCCGTTCATATCCTCTTTCTTCCATCTTACTTTCCACCCTCTCCCAACAATTGTTTCATAAGGCAATTGAGAGGTTTTCCTGTTACACCTTTCAAATCTTTCTACCCTCAATTTCTCTTTCAGCACTGAATGATCTCATAGGTCCCAGCTCTGAATCTCATACTCCAATTCTAACGAGAGTACCGAGCCACTGGAGATGAATCTTAGAAAAGATGACACGAGAAAGGTAACGGAGGTTCTTCAACTAAATCGGAATAAAAGCAGAGTCTAGTGTGGTCAAATTTATTAAGTGTGAAGGCAAGAGTAACTGTTCCCTTTTATATGTGATGTAAGGATGGATGAATGGCCTGAAAATCTTAAGGCACGAAAAAGTTGAGATAAAAAGGTCAGGGCATACACAAATTCAATCAGGTTTTTTGTGATAGTTTAACATATACAGTCTAGGTGGTATAGATAGATAGGACTTAGAATTTAGGCCAAAGGCCAATTGCAGGACCGATGAGGTCATTCAGCGCTGAAAAGAAAACTGACAGTAAAAAAGTTACAAAGGTTTAACAGGAGGAAAACCTCGCAGTTGCATTATGAATGGACTGTTAGCAGAGGGTGGACAGTAAGATGGAAGAAAGAAAATATGATAGGAGGTACAGTAAAAGGAATGAAAGGGGTTGCAACTAGGGGCCGAAGGGAGGCCGCAAAGAATTTTTGCCCACAGTGCACCGATGTGCACTAAAGAAACTAACCCCCTACGTGGAAAATAGGTGGTATAATTCGTAAATTCTGACAGAAGGGAAGGAAAAAAAAAAAAGGAGACCTATAAAGTGCCTGGCCGACGGAGTAGCGTGAGTCGTAAATCGAAAAGGATTTGATATTTACATGAAGAATGAGTGCATATGAAAAATACAGGTAAAAGACTTGACATAGGTAGTGGCGACAGATTAGCTACCGAAGGGGCTGCAGTGAAATGTAGTAAACGTAGAAAAACTTTTTTTTTGTTATTTTCAATTTTTATTCAGAGAAGGTTCGTTCCAGATTTGGAGGCTAAAGGATCAAATGTTTTTAATTTTTATTTCTTATTCAGAGAAGGTTCGTCCCGGACTTGGAGGCTAATGGATGATATATTTTTAAATTTTTATTTCTTATTCAGAGAAGGTTCGTCCCAGATTTGGAGGCTAAAGGATAATATATTGAAGTGACGATTTGGTTTTTATTTTCAGCCAATCTCTTTACAGGAGAAACAGTTAACGGTTGAAAATAGTAATATATATATATATATATATATATATATATATATATATATATATATATATATATATATATATATATATATATAATATATATACTCGTATATATATATATATATATACATATATACTGTATATTCATATAAATTTCCCTTTATTTATCGCACGTAAAAACAGGCCCATGCAATGAAAAAAGTCATATAAAAGGGACAACAGATGACGGAAATTCACCGATATCTTTCAGGCAAACAAGTCTTTCTTTCCGTGTTGAAAACTCGATTTAGATCTCTGTCAATTTAATACAGTCTTTTGCTTCCCCTTTCATCTGCGTCTGCTGACAGCTAAGAATTTGGTTACGAAATCATTCACGAAAACGTTTTCCCAGAACGTAAAAGGTTTACTGTCGACGTTTTCGTGGAAGAGACGCTTTCATTCATCCCATCAACATCAGTCGGAATAAACAAACTTAATAAATAAAAACCTAAAGAGAATACGCTGTTCTGTTAAGTCTCTGCCCCTCAAAAAAATAAAAAAAAAACTCTCTGCCCCTCAAGAAAAAACAAAACGCTGCAACTCAAAAAACGTTGAGATGTTGCAAAGCCAAAGATCTCTCTCTCTCAAAAAAAAAACAGAAAAAACTCGATCAAAAGAATGGCGTTCTTCCACGGGGGCATCCAAGATTTTCTTTGGCTTGGCAATAAAAAAATAAAAAAGGAAAAAAAGACAGTGAGAAAGAGAGGCCGGGAATGGTAAATAATCTGGTTCTGAACAATAAACTTTTTTTTATAGTCGATCAGAACGTTTAATGGGCAGTTTTCTCTCTTTAATCATACAAATTAACATTTTCTCTATTCATACAAATTGGCATTTTTTCTCTTTATTCATACAAATTGACATTTTCTCTCTTTCTTCCATAAACTGATATTTTCTCTCTTTTTCTCTATTCATACAAATTGACATTTTCTCTATTTATTCATACAAATTTACATTTCTCTCTTTCTTCTACAAACTGATATTTTCTCTCTTTATTCCCGCAAATTGATATTTTCTCTCTTTACTCCTACATATTGACATTTTTCCTCTCTTTATTCATACAAACTGACATTTTTTCTATTCATACCAATTAGCACTTTCTCTTTTTTCATACAAATTAACACTTTCTCTCTTTCTTCCACAAACTGACATTTTCTCACTTTATTCCTACATACTGACATTTTCCCTCTTTATTCGTGCAAATTGACATTTTCTCTCTTTATTCATACAAATTCACACTTCCTGACTTTATTCATACAAACTAACCTTTTCTCATACAAACGGCTCTCCTCGAAGCGCCATCAAAAAGTGGGAAGCGTATTCTTTTAAATGTACTAAAACTGGAAAACATGAAATTTTCTGTCTGAGAAATGAATTAAACAGAAACAACAGCGTTTGATCTGAGAACCGAAGGACAACAGGTGAAACCCAAAATATGAGAAGGTAAATACGATGTAACATGGCGATTGAAAATCGATGTTTTCCCAAAACTGTTACCAAACAATCAAAGGCGCTTTAACAATTTACTTGGAAGGGATAACTTAACGCAGATGCATGTTCTGGAAAGACCTTCACTCTTATTTCTCTTTAAAGCCTCAGGACGATATCTTCACAGTGCCCCTCTCTCTCTCTCTCTCTCTCTCTCTCTCTCTCTCTCTCTCTCTCTCTCTCTCTCTCTCTCTCTCTCTCTCTCTCTCTCTCTGTTTAAAAATCTTTATTTCTTTGTTGCGTGATTGGTAAGGCGCTAAGAAGACTTCGCATATCTGCTATTGTCGCAACGCAAAAAAATAAATAAATAAAATTTCAAAAACTGGAAAGATAATCTGAAATTCTAAGGAAAATATCTTCGCTCCCTAACTCTAATTTTTATTTTCCTTTTTTCGTGCAGCTGCTAAGACGCTGAGAAGACTGCATACGTCTGCTATTGTTGCCACACAAGGAAAAATAAAAAGAAAAATATGGGGGCGGAGGGGGAGAGGACGGGAGAAGGAGGAGAGAGAGAGAGAGAGAGAGAAAAAAAAAATAAAAAGGGATATACAAGAGTCTCCCCTGAAGAGTCCTAAATGAAAGATTCTGGTGTTGACAGAACTCTCGTGGCCCGGCGTTGATTGCCTTCCCTCTGTCCACTTTGGAAAGGTGAGAGAAATGAGAAAGGGTTTGTTTGTTCGCTTGTTTGTCTGTTTGCTTGTTTGCGTGCGTGCGTGCTTGCTTGCTTGCTTGCATGGTTAACCGTCTGTTCGCGTTTGTCAACCGTACATCAAAAGGCTTCTCGGTTATTTGTTATTTCGAGAAATAGATCGCTATTACCTGTGACTGGGTTTTGCGTTTCATGAGAGAGAGAGAGAGAGAGAGAGAGAGAGAGAGAGAGAGAGAGAGAGAGAGAGAGATATGTTGCTGACGCGTCTGTTTCTTTGCATGGTTTAAATTAAACACGTTGCAAGCGTAATGCAACATGAATAATTATTTTCTTGATTGTCTAACTGCTTGTATACACCTACCACCAAAAATAACGGAATTATAAGAGGGTCGAAAAGGCTTGTCTCCTTAGACGTTACGTACCGATGTTTTAACAAATATACATTTCCTTTTCCTACTTACTGGGGAGAGAGTGGGGAGGCTAGCTCTAAGTTGTACAAGTGTAAGCGTGGAGTTTATTACCCACATACTATATGCATAGGCTTACATACATACATATATACATATATACATACATACATATATATATATAAGTATATAATATATATCTATATAATATATATTTTTGTTACTTATACGTGCGTGACTTTTTACATTCACAAATATTAAGCCACAAATATCGTTTGATATCGAATTCACTACAGACCATGGAAATAACTTACACTCACGTAGGAATTATAGTTGATGAATGTTTCTGCGCCGGTCAGGATTCGAACCATGGCCTGGTGTTCAAAGTCACTGTCTATCACTGTTTCTAAACCCATCCATGGTTCGAATCCTTGCTGGCACAGAACCTCTTATTATTTATGTTTCTCCTTGGGTGTAAGTTATTCCCCGGTAAAGTGAATTTGATATAAAAAATTAAATGGTGTTTGTGGTATAATATTTGCGAATATAGTGTATACATACATACATATATATATATATATATATATATATATATATATATATATATATACATATATATATATATATATAATGTGTGTGTGTGTGTGTGTGTATGTATGTAAATACTAAAAGTGGAATGTGTTCATTAGTATCGTTAAGCAAGAAAAATAATAACTATAATACCCAGCTTCCTAAAGTATCAAAGAGAAACGCCATTCAGTTTTAAAAATATCTTACCTGACAAAGGGGTGACGGTATACGGAATAACCCAAACAGTTTTTGAATACCTATGTGCCAACAAACGCCAGTTTTCTTATTCTCCTTCATTTTATTGTCAGCAACTACTTTTAGTATGACCTGCAAATCTGGAAAATCCTTAATCAGAGTTTGCTTACCCTTCTAGAACTGCATACACAGACAAAGTCCTACGATGTAAATAATTCGTTCAATTACAACCTTCACAGAGTAATATGACATGTAATATAGAATTTAGGCAAAAGGCCAAGCACTGGGACCTATGAGTTCATTCAGCGCTGAAAAGGAAATTGACAGTAACAAGGTTTGAAAGGTGTAACAGGAGAAAAACCTAGCAGTTGCGCTATGAATCAACTGTCAGGAGAGGGAAGAAAGTTAGATGGAGGAAAGAGAAAATGGACCGGGGTACAGTTAACGAAATGAAAGGGGTTGCAGCTATGGTCCGATGGGACGATGCGAAGAACCTTTAGTAATGCCTACAGTGCACCACGTGAGGTATACTGACGGCGCTAACACCACCCCACCCCCACGATCACAAAGAGTAATATGAATATAACTTTAATTTGCACAGGTAAGATCTACAGTACAGTAGATTTTGGGAAAGCATTATGTTGAAAAGAACAGACAAAAATATATAATTTTTGTTTAATCTTTGGAGATTGATTAATTGATTTATATATAGATTTTAGGCAACTAATGCCATTCAGCGCTGAAACGGAAATCGACAGTGAAAAGGTCTGAAAGGTGTAACAAAAGGAAAATCTCGCAGTTGCGCTATGAATCAACTGTCAGGAGAGGGTGGAAAGTTAGATGGAAGAAAGAGAAAATGGACGGAGGTACAGTTAACGGAATGAAAGGGGTTGCAGCTAGGGGCCGATGGGACGCTGCGAAGAACTTTTAGTAATGCCTACAGTGCACCACGTGAGGTACACTGACGGCATTAACACCCACTCCTCCCACCGCGCCCCCCCCCGCCCCCACCCCGATCACAGAGTAATATGAACATAACTTTTAATTTGCACAGGCAAAACCTACAGTAAAGTTTTGGGACAGCGCTGTATTGAAAGGAACAGACGAGATTTTTTTTTTTTTTTTTTTTACCTTTGGAAATTGATTGATTGATTTATACGGTAGATTTTAGGCATACATGTCAAGCACTGGGACCTATGAGGCCATTCAGCGCTGAAACGGAAATTGACAGTGAAAAGGCTTGAAATGTGTAACAGGAGAAAACCTCGCAGTTGCACTATGAATCAACTGTCAGGAGAGGTTGGAAAATAAGATTGAAGAAAGAGAATATGAACGGAGGTACAGTAAAAGGAACGAAAGCGGCTGCAGCTAGGGGCCGGAGGGACGCTGCAAAGAACCTTAAGTAATGCCTACATTGCACCGCATGAGGTGCACTGACGGCACTAACCCCTACGGGGTTTTCTTTGGAGAATGAACAGCTAAACGAAACGAAGGTATGTATAACATAAAGAAAAATATTACCGATGAATAAACAGACAAAGGCAAACATTTCAACGACTCTGTAGGGGTCGCAATATCGATCTTTTCTCGAAGATGGGATGGCACCGGAACGAGACATTCCGCCCATCCATTCTCCCATTGCTAAATCTAATAGTAAACTCATACGCTAAAACGACCAAGTGCTTTTTTATCATTTCACTCACTCACTTCATGTATATTTGAAGTTTCATGAATTAATAGTCTCTCCACATTTACCGATTCATTATTTTCTCTTTCACCCCTCATATGAAAACTGTTTTGCTTACCAAGATATTTCTCCCATTCATTCTACACGTTCAAACCACCTAAAAACCCTTGGTTAATCTGTTCAACAATCATCAACATCGTCATCGTCTGCGTCACTAATATCAACAATATTCAGGATTTGGGTTTGTATCTGCCATACATCGTCCGCAGTTTCTCATTCATAAATTTAATACGTGTGTACTATTTTCTATGAATGAAAACTACGTTTCGCCCTTACTTTTGGTTGTACTCGCAATAAATGAAATTTCAAAGATTGGGGCATCTAAATGAATAAAACTTGAAAGGTTCTCATTTCAAAAACGACTAACAGAGGGAAAAACCTTTGTTCTCTAATTCCCAGATTCCCACCATCGAAATTATCTAAAGCTTCCACGAAAAGTTCCGTGAGAAAACCCTCTTCTATAAATGACCGACTCAACCTCGATAACAGAGACATTTCACAAAGTGAATCAAACCTTTTTCTCTAGCTCTTCCCCTTAACCCCTACCCAAACCGGACCAGTCCCAACCCCCACCTTCCGCCCCACCCCGCCCCTCCCAGACGACTACTGAGACAACAAGTACCGCTGGATGAGACACGTCGAATGCCGAACCTGTTTTGTTCATGAGGGTGAGTTTTCAATGCTAAAGTTGACATTTACCGAAAAGGCTATTAACAAAAAGTCTAATTTTTTCTATCTCTTCCGAAAGGTCAGTTGCAAACTATCTCCATCTTTAAAGGTTACGATGAAAAAATAGAATATATTTTCAATTTCTTCTCCGTGGAATGAAATATCACCATGAACAATCCATGTCGATGCTGAGAGGAAATCAATGTACATATTCACTCTGCTTTATTGTGTGTAAAAAGAATGTTAAATAACTATTTATCGAGTGACGGCGTACCTGCTTTATTTCTCTCTCTCTTTTTTTTTTTTACCCTAAATCTATTTCCCCTTTCTCAGCAAGTCTCTGAGGATGAGGTTGCTAGAACCCATGCCCTTTTTCTTGACCCCAGCTGCGAGGACGGGAAGATGGTCGGCTACAATCAATTCACGGACCTACAAAATGAGAAGTGGGCGCTACACCACTCAGACAAGGCAATCACTTCGGTTGCTCACTTGAAATAGACATACATATATATACACTGTATAGATAAGTAGTATATATACACAAAATATATATATATATATATATATATATATATATATATATATATATATATATATATTCATTTATACTGTATATAGATAATAAACAATATATATACATATATATACAGTGTATATATATATATGTATATATATATACCGTATATATATATATATATATATATATATATATATATATATTATGTATATGTATATATATATATATAATGTATATATAAAACAGTAAGTCGCTTCCCTAACTGAGGAGGGCTCTAGAGAAATAAAGGACAAATCACCAACGTTTTCAGGTTTTAAATGCTATAGACCCATGCGCTGTACATTGATGAATTAATACTCCAGCACCAAGTATCAGCCTACCTATCGAATCAATTTCGCAAAAAAAAAGAAAATATAATACATTTTCTTTAAAAAAAGCCTTACACCTACTTATCCAACTCCCCAATTTTGTTTAAGTTGGATCTACCTTAGGACCCCTTCTAATCCTTTCAAAGTCCAAAGGAATGAGACTCCTCTAATCCCACGCCCCCCCCCCCCCCCGCCAACCGGCTAAGTAGTAGGCCTAACATACAATGAATAAGTAAAAGTTAGAATTAAGAGACGGATTATGGAAATCGGCGTCTCAGTAAGTCTGATTAATGATTCAAGACTAATTAAACTAGCTTAGTGGACGACGTCATTAGGGACAATAGCGGCTTCATCATTATGTTAAGGGCTACCGTGGATTTATTTATTTCAGATGGTGAGTGTTTCATTCAAATAGCCTTCCCTTGAAATAAATATAGGCTTCCTGTGGAGTGGCTGGACTCACAGAAAGGTGAGCAAAAAACAAACATGTGTTTGTGAGTGTATGTATGTATGTGTGTGTGTATATATATATATATATATATATATATATATATATATATAAGGACAAAATTCACGAAGGAAAGAGAAACAATGGAGTGCTGCAAGGCCTTTCGACTTGTAGTCCTTCACTTAGCAAAGTAAAGGCGTATAAGTGGAAAGGCCTTGCAGCACTCTATTGTTTCTCTTTCCTTCGAGGATTTTGTCTTTATTTATATGTTAACCACGTTCCATATTTTCGTGGTTCAGTTACACACATACACGCACAAACACACACACACACACACATATATATATATATATATATATATACATATATATATATATATATATATATATATATATATATATATATATATATATATGCACCATATATCTAACTATTGAAAGAGGCACCGCTAAAAGACGTTACTCTTCGGGTTCTCAGAATTTTGATGCTTCCCATATGCATTTCTCCTGTCTTGCTATGACCCGCCACAGTCGACTACCCGTGGTACATTGTATATATATGCATAAAGTATTATTGAGATTTTTTTGCTAAGCATGCACACGAACATTTTATACACATAAATAAATAAATAAATAAATAAATAAATAAATATATATATATATATATATATATATATATATATATATATATATATATATATATATATATATATATATATATATATATACATATATGCTTATAATCACTTCAGCACGTGATTCGTTTATCACACATTACCACAGATGAAAAATAAGAGACCGGGTGTACAGGTAGGTCCTGACTGGTTTCGACTTTATTTCCAAGCCATGGACGAAACCGGTCAGGACCCACACCCCGTCTCTTATTTAACACCTGCGGTAATATGTGATAAGCGAATCACGTGCTAAAGTGATTATAATCATATATATATATATATATATATATATATATATATATATATATATATATATATATATATATATATATATATATATATATATATGCATCCACATGCACACACACACACACACACACACACACATATATATATATATATATATATACATACACATATGTATATTATATAGCACATTATTGTACATATACACCGTATCACACACATTTATTTATATACGTATATGTATGTTATATATATATATATATATATATATATATATATATATATATATATATATATTTTATGTGTATTATATATTTATATATAAATTCATATATATTAAATTATACCTATATATATTTACATATGAGTATATAAAATTATACAACACATTATTGTGCATATATACCGTACCATACATTTATAAAACCCACGTTCCGTTCATCCAATTTCTTCCCCGTCATTCAATTCTTATCTCATCAGGCCGAATTTAAAAGATTAGGCTTAAACTTCTTCGAGTGCGCCTCCGCCTCCTCTCGAGCCACCGACGCAGATTAAAAACTTCGTTAAAGGCAAAACAAATTACAGGCTTCATTTCCTTCAGAATCTTCCGCCACCAGCTTTTCTCCTCTCTCCTGTATTTCTAACCCCTACCCGAACCCCCTCCACCTAAAGACGTTGTAATAATGTGATAATATTTCAAGAGTCTTCGCTCAGCTTTCCAACAAGTCAGCAAAACTGAAGACTACTGTTTTCTTCTTCTTCTCCTTTCCTGGGATAAACAAGAGAAGTAATTCACGGTTCCCAGTAAAACATATCAAGCATTAAAAGTTGCTCTACATAACGAATGAAGTGTAAGGCAAGGTTCAACATACCGTACAATTGTGATTGTCTTAGTAAAGCCATCCAGAGAGAGAGAGAGAGAGAGAGAGAGAGAGAGAGAGAGAGAGAGAGAGAGAGAGAGAGAGAGACGTAACGAAAGCATGTGAAAAGCCAACATTTTTATCATACTCTGCGCTGTAAAAACCTTAGATCTGTATGACGGTATCTGGTATCTTCTGATAATCCCCTTGCAAGAAAATTATAAACGAAAACCTTAACAACTCTCCTCTCTGCTTCACTGAGAAACAGCCACTTTACAAGGAAAAAAAATCGAAAATATTAACAACTCTGACATTTCACTTTGAAAACAGATTAAGGTTTCAAGAGAAAACGATGAGTATTATTTCTTACCAAGTTGAAATATATCACTAATCGTTCTCTCTCTCTCTCTCTCTCTCTCTCTCTCTCTCTCTCACACACACACACATACATACACACACACGTACTATATATATATATATATATATATATATATATATATATATATATATATATATATATATATATATATATATATATATATATATATATATATATATATATATATATATATATATATATATATATATATATATATATATATATACATACACACATATATATATGTATATATACATGTATATATGTAAATAAATTTTATATATATATGTATATATATATAATATATATATATATATATATATATATATATATATATATATATATATATATATATATATATATATATTATATAGTGTGTCTCACATTTCCACCGGGTTACTTTATGCAGATACATTGCTAAGATTTTTTGTAATAATACGAATGAAATCCCAAATACAAAACTACCTAATAAAAGTGAAAATAAATGAGGAAGAACGTGAGACTGCTGTCGATTAATGTATATATCCCAAAGGGGGCTCTTGATTAAAACTCGCAAATAAGGCTTACAACTGTAAATTATAAAAATAAAAAATTCAGAGCTGAAATCACAGTTAAACTACTCCTGTTCACGACAACAACCAGTACATTATAATTTCTTGCATTAAAAATTAATGTAATTATGTCTAGCTTTGAATGATTGCCTTCTTGGTTCATAACAGAAGGATTTTACCATGTTTTTCCAAGGATATATAAAATGAACATTTAGCAACATAAATTCCTCTCTATAGGGTATGGCTGTCATCTTCAACATTACATCTTTGACCTTGGTCTAGGGTAGCCTATATTAACGAACAAAGTTCAACTTGCCTGGCAGACACGATTCTTTACCACTTCGCCTACATCTACGAAAATATATTGGTTTGCGAGTTCATTGTGATGTTACACGTCTATCTTAGCTGTACGCGAGGTTAGGTATAGTTGATTTTTGGCCTTTCCACTTCCAAATCATCCCAAACTTATATTTTACACCGTTTCTATAAAAATAGCTACTATCATAACAACCTGCGCACGTAAAGTAACATTTTAGATTGTCAGACTTTTTCAAATCTTGTATAGGCTATTCACCGTTTTACCTACCGTGGCCGCCTCGTCCGCTTGGCTCTCCTACGAAGCACAGTGACGCTAGATTTCAGCACCACCATAGCCTACATCTTTTGATTACAAGTCTTTACATTTAATGATGTCTTGAAAGAATATTCCCCGGGCAGTTTCCACTTTCATGAACTATCTCTTACGTAGTC
>JANJGK010000014.1:16319035-16329278 GCA_039081455.1 Macrobrachium rosenbergii | reverse complement strand
TGGTGTGATAACTAAGAAAGGACGATGAGGTACGCGCTGCTGGAGATGGTAAGTACAATATTATTATCATTATATTATACATCAGTGTTGACTATTTATTAGTGCCGGTAAATCTCGATTAGGCCTACGTGAAAGTAGTGTTTAATCGAACTTTTAGTGCCTTTTCATGCATGTTGAAACCGGATGTACATGTTTATTTATGATCGATTTTACTTTGTAAGTTAATTTTGAGGCATAAATGCGTATATTGTATTTATAAACGTATTAGGGTCTCCACAGCTGCACTGACCAAAAAAATGCTATTTATTAAAACCTAGATGCTGGACGTTAGGTAAGGTTTTAAGAGCATGCGAACCTCTATGAAAGTGATGAGGCGTATTCAGGAAATGAAAGTGTACTCGGAATCCTGCGCACCCACGTGATTTTGTGATGAACTTGAAAAGTGTTCAGTGCTTTGATAAAATAGTTATGAGAGAAATTTGAAAGTAAAATGAATGAAAAATCTCTATATGGCACGCTTGGACCTAGAGAAAGCTTATGATAGATAAGTAGATAGTAAGGACGTTCTTGATGTAGTATGGTATAGATGATTAATTGCTGAGAGCATGAAAAAGTTCTCATGTAGTTGAAAGTAAACGTGAAAAGTAAGGTATGAGGACAAATGAAAACCAGGAAGAAGGAGAAAAGGATGTTGGTACGGACTGTGCAAGAATGGAAGCAACAGGTTCGTATTCATAGTGAATATTTTGGATAATGGTAGAATGACAGAATAGGGTAAAGCTGAGATGATGAATATGACTTAGTGACAGAGGTAGGGGAGGCTGGGGTTGGGGGAGGACACGCTGATGGCGTGAAAGTATTCACTACATGAGTGCATCATGAATTAATGCTGAATGTGACAACTATGGTTGCCTTGTGTTTTCTCACTAGCCACATAGTAGGGGGGAAAACCTAATTTGATGTGTGGTTATATATATATATTATATATATATATTGACATTTTTATGTATGTATGTTGTGTAGTATATATGTATAGAGAACATACGTGTATACATAAGTGTGTATACTGTATATGTGTCGTACAAAAAGGGTGAGAGCAAGGCACAGAATGGGAGAACGACAACACCAAATTAAGCTTCAGTAGAGACCAGCAAGAATATACACTTTGCTGGCAAGAAGCCTTTTCACCGGATTTGAAAGGCTCCGCTATCCCTTACACACTCAAATGCATTCTTCGACCGAGGAGTCCCCTCTAAAAGAAATCATATGGGCTCAAAAAGGAGAGGATTTCTCTTCGAATTTTTTAGTCCCTTAGGGTGCTCTCTCTCTCTCTCTCGTCTCTCTCTCTCTCTCTCTCTCTCATCTCTCTCTCATCTCTCTCTCTCTCTGTGCCTGTATCACTTTTCTCTCCAGGAATGTTTCACTGCTGTCTGCCTCTCTCCTGTCTAGTTGTCTCTCTGTTAGACATATAAAGCAGGAAGTTTCTCTCTCATCTCTCTCTCTCTCTCTCTCTCTCTCTCTCTCTCTCTCTCTCTCTCTCTCTTCATCTCTCTCTCTCTCTCGTCTCTCTCTGTGTGTGTGTGTGTGTGTGTTGTTACTTTCATATCCAGGATCCAGGAATGCTACACTTGCTGTCTACCTCCTCTCCTGTCTATAGTTGTATGTCTGTTGGACACAGAAAGCAGATCTCTCTCTCCTCTCTCTCTCTCTCTCTCCCTCGTCTCCTCTCTCTCTCTCTCTCTCTCTCTCTCTCTCTCTCTCTCTCTCTCTCGTGTCTATAGTTGTCATTTTATTAGAATTAGGAAGCAGGAGCCCTCTCTCTCTCGCGTCTATGGTTCTCTTCTTATTAGAGTTAAGAAGCAGGAGGTCTCTCTCTCTCTCTCTCTCTCTCTCTCTCTCTCTCTCTCTCTCTCTCTCTCTCTCTCTCTCTCTCTCTCTCTCTCTCTCGTTGCGCCGAATTTATGAGAATTCCTTCTGTTTGTGATGTTAGTAATTAGCACTACATCATGAGAGCCTGACGTATATCTCCATGGAATAGTTTCGAGATTTTCCCGCCAAAAGCGAGTCCACTTGACCCGCTTTATTTAGTTATTGCGTTTCCCCCTGCGGGCTGCCTTTAAATTAAATGAATATTCGAGGGTTTTCCAGTGGATAACAGGCCCGTACGTATATCCTAGCGTATGCACGCATTTCATATATATATATATATATATATATATATATATATATATATATATATATATATATATATAAAGAGAGAGAGAGGCCTACTCACACATATATATACCTGTATATAGCCTACGTATATATACATATACATATATATATATATATATATATATATATATATATATATATATATATATATATATATATATATATAGATTTCTGACTCACGTTGGGATCGAACCCAGGTCTTTCAGGTGGAAGGCAAGGGCGCTATCCACTAAGCCATACAAGTCTAAAAGAGGTTGGAACCTGAGAGCAACTGCACCCAAGGAATTACCTGGGCAAGCTAACTGCTTGCATACCAGCGAGTTTTCCCCAACTTCCCGACTTAGCTGTTTGGTTGGCAGCGGTCTCGTCTTTCATTTGAAAGGCCCGGGTTCGATCCTGATGTTAGTCAGAAATTTATATATGTATAAGTTAAGTATACCTTAGTTTTACCAGACCACTGAGCTGATTAACAGCTCTCCTAGGGCTGGCCCGAAGGATTAGACTTATTTTATGTGGATAAGAACCAATTGGTTACTTAGCAACGGGACCCACAGCTTATTGTGGAATCCGAACCACATTATAGCGAGAAATGAATTTTCTATCACCAGAAATAAGCTCCTCTAACTCTTCATCAGCCGGCCGGAGACTCGAACTCGGGCCTAGCGAATGCCAGTCCAAAGCTCTACCGACTCGCCCAACGAAGAGCTTTATATATATATATATATATATTATATATATATATATATATATATATATATATGTATATATATGTGTGTGTGTGTGTAAGTACATGCATACTGATCATCCATACAACCCTGGCCTATCTAGCAAACAGTTATATATATATATATATATATATATATATATATATATATATATATATATATATATATATATATATATATATATAGAATATGGTCGGAGAGAGAGAGAGAGAGAGAGAGAGAGAGAGAAAGGAGTTTGGGAACTTGATTAGCCATCCAAAACCCGAAACTTTCCTACACTGATGGCTCGGCTATTTATGAAGTAGCGGAAACCCCGTAATGATCTATAGAGAACCCAAGTGGCTGATCAGAGGTGAAATCCAAACCCCTCTTTCGATTCTCAGCGATTTTTTTTTTATAAGTTTCTTTTAACCTTTATTTGATTGGCTGAAGGTGTATATATTGAATGAAACGGTTTTTGAACTGATGTGCCAGTCAGTGCTCTATGAGGAGGAAGAGGAGGAGGAGAGTAGATGCAGGAAGGGAAAGAAGAATGAGTGGAGGAGGAGGGAGATGAGGAGGAGAAGGAGGATGAGGAGGGGGGAGGAAGAGGTAGCAGAGGATGGAAATGGGCCTTTAGATGAGATGAGGCTCAAGGGAGATTTTTACTAGGGATTTTATGTCTTGTCTTATCGTCGGTATCTCTCTCTCTCTCTCTCTCTCTCTCTCTCTCTCTCTCTCTCTCTCTCTCTCGTCTCTCCTCTCCTCTCTCTCTCTTTGTTGCAGGTTTTTTATTTCTATTGTGATGTTTTTTACGACTCATTTTTAATTATGGCGTTATCTGTGAGAGCTCTCTCTCTCTCTCTCTCTCTCTCTCTCTCTCTCTCCTCTCTCTCTCTCTCTCTCTCTCTCTCTCTCTTTGTTGCAGTTTTTTCTTTCTACTGTGATGTTTTTATGACTCATTTTTAATTATGGTATTATCTGTGAGAACTCTCTCTCTCTCTCTCTCTCTCTCTCTCTCTCTCTCTCTCTCTCTCTCTCTCTCTCTCTCTCTCTCTTGCAGTTTTTTCTTTCTATTGTGATGTTTTTATGACTCATTTTTAATTATGGTATTTTCATTGAGAATCTCTCTCTCTCTCTCTCTCTCTCTCTCTCTCTCTCTCTCTCTCTCTCTCTCTCTCTCTCTCTATCACACACACACACACTCACTTGATTTTTCTACCTGATACGAACTACATTTTTTTTAGTTCATGGTCTCTCTCCTTCTTTCTCCCTAGTAATCTTTTCATCCGTCTCATCTCAAAATCACGCAACCAAAATCTTCTTAATAAAAATTAGCCTTCTTAAGACGAGTGCAGCGGTAGTCACTTCGCCTCGTTAAAAGCGGAACGGTCCACAGACTTAAGACGTCTTACTTACCAGACAAGAAGACGGGGCCCCGACTCAGGTCAAAGAAAGGAAATAAAAAAATGAGAGAGGAAACTTGAAAAAGAGATAGCGACATAGTTATCAGGGAGAGATAATCACCTCACCGCCACCGACAAAGGCAAAACACAGACACGCGCACACACACACACAGACACACACAAAGTTTAAACAGTTTCTTGAGTCCCGGACTCTGGAAGTTTGAGACAAACTTCCGGCCTCCTTTTCTTGCGCACGTCGTTCGGAGACTGAGCGAGGAATTGTAATAAACTTGGAAAATCCCTCGTGTGTTTTCAGAAAGAAGCTTACTGTCACTTGGTTTTACTTATAGCCTGGGACACAGCCGTCACTTTGTTTGTTCGCAGAAGAGCTCTTTTGTTTGTTTGTTTGTTTAGTTGGGTTACTTGATATAATACAGCATGCGAGCTACCCAAAAATACTGGTCATTGGCGGCGTTTTGGAGTAATATAAGTTATTAACAACTGGTCAGTTATTGTGACGAGCAGTCTCTCTCTCTCTCTCTCTCTCTCTCTCTCTCTCTCTCTCTCTCTCTCTCTCTCTCTCTCAGAAAATAAGGTGATAAATATCCACGAGTCTCCGTCCCTGGGACCACTTCTCAACCTTGCCTCTTCTATGACGTCATCACAAGACTACGAGTTATCGGTAACATTTGGGAAAGAAATAAAGTCCGCATTGGCAGGTGCTTACCTTCCGTTTACAGACAGCACTAATTCTCTCTCCAGAAAGAAAGAAAGAAAGAAAGACAGATAGAAAGGTGATAAATATCCATGAGTCTCCTTCACTGAGACGTCGTCCGTATCTAATTTCTCTCAGCGTGAGAAATCTCGACCATCTTTCTCCTTATTGATCCCACGGGGCGACACTGTTGAGCTTCCCACAAGGCTTTCACTTTCATCAAGGGGTTGTGGGTGGGGGGTGTGGGGGGGTTTCACCGGAATGGGGTCGGGGAGTTACACCGGGATGGGGTCGGGGTTACCTTTGGGTTGGGGGCAGGGTATGTGAGGTTGGGGTCGGGGTGGGGAGAGATGAGGAAACACGATGCATATTGAGAGAGAGATAGAACGAGAGATGTTGAGAGGCGTTATTTTACTTTAATGAGACTTGGAATAATAATGAATAAAAAATGCAATTAGATTGACATGTCGAACAAGGCCGTCAGGGAAATGAGCTCATTTGGCGTCATTGTTGTTGTTATTATTATTATTATTATTATTATTATTATTATTATTATTATTATTATTATTATATTACTGAGGAAATGAAATCCGCAATTTCCTCCTTGTACTGTAATACATTTGTCAAATGTTAGAAATATGACTATAAACTTCTGAGAATCTGCTTAATTTTCATATTTACTCAGAACATTGTCTAGCTTGAAAATCAGAGTCGCGCAGACCCACTAAGGTTCCTGTCCTACTCAAGAGGATGATAGTTGTATTCCACTACAAAAAAAAAAATTGCTCTGTAAATTATGTTAGTTTATTGATTTCCTTATTGTACTATATATTTTTCATTAATATTAAATATCCATGGGATAAGTGAGAAGTTTCTTTACAGTATAACTTTCAGCAGTATTACATCTGTGCGTAGATAGAGCCTTTGGTGTCATTGTTGTTAGATTAAGCCGCAGATTGCCCAAGAAGGTTGCTTGGTTGTTCGTCCCAACAGCTATATAATAGTAATGCGTCTTATTTGTACACCGAACTCATAAATTGTCATATGTTGCATCTATACACATCATAACTGAATAACATTGGTTTCTCCTGCTAATGGCAGAATTTTGAAACAGTATCTTCGCCTCCTTTCATGCCTAATTGTTCTTAAGGGAATTTCTATTTTTCACCCCTCATTAACGCATGTCTCTAAGTAAAAACAGGAAAGACAGAAAAAAAGGTAAATTTAAAAAAACCGAACTTTATTAACATTGATGCCGAGTAGCAAGATAGAGTTTTACCGCAACTGGAAATTTAATTCAGAAGAATAAAAAAAAGAAGAAGAAAAAACTCATACGAGCTCTGATACACCTATTACCCTGTGAGATGCGGTTAAGTAAATAATGTAATGAGGTTTCATGTCATCTTCCCCGGCCCGCAGCTCCGCGAGTTTATTTTAATCACAGGGGAAGCTTCTTCATATCTGAGATTTAAGCGGGTTTTGACTTGTTCTGATCTTTGCTCTTCAAATTTCTTTTCGTTTCCTTATTTTGTCTTCGGCGTCTTATTACATGCAATCTTTCAGGTAAGTCCGTCGCACGGATAATTAAGATGTGTCTAGGACGTCAGCTTAGAAGTTGGAAATGTAGTTGTATTTTTGGTGTTGTCGATAAGTGGAGACATATTAACGACAATGTTTGCGATGCTGTTAGTAAAAAGTGAAAAAGTTTTGTTTGCTGTTGTCGATAAGTTTGCGATGCTCTCAGTACTCATTTTTTTTTAATAACTAGGAGCTTTCGAAACTCTTTGTTGTCGATATATTTCCAACTGATTGACAACAGAGAATATTAGTGTTTTCAACTTATCCGCCGACCGTCTGGACGCGCCTTAAGAGTCAAGTCCAGTAAACTGAAACGCCACTCAAAGTATGTAAGAATAGTTTTTTTTTTTTTCTGAAGTATAAGGACAGCTTAAGGATTAAGAGCCCTAGATTTACATGGGAGGCGGGACACCCTTCGAACTTAAAAAAAATAACTGTGTTGGAGACTGGGACAAGCCAAAGTGGACAGTGATTTCCTAACAAATTTTCGGCCATTAGTTTAAGGGTCGCCGTTCCTTATCCTTGAGAAAGAAATAAAGCGCCACTTATTTCACAGGCGCTCCCAATTTTTTTCGGCGTCATTTAAGTGTCTGCGATTTCTTAGATGTATTGTTTGAACTGCGTCATCCAAGATCAAATTACATTTCGCTTGGCAAATAAAGCTTTGTTACAGATCCTGAACAGGTTTCCTTGTAAAATAAATAGGTTTGCTAGATTTCATTTACTGTAGCAGGTCTGTATGGGAATGGGTAGATATTAGAGACTGTAGGCACTATTAAAAACATGTCTAAAAACAAATTTATTTATTTGCCACTCTTTAGCAGAAATTCTTGAATGCGTAGTGCAAGGTGAAGGGTCAGAGAAAAGAAAGACACCTGTCATTATTCATCCTGTCAACAAGGTATCAGTGCAAAAACATTGCTGCCGTGGGAATGGTAGTAATTGCCTCCTCCAATATGCAGCCCGCACCCTTGAGTTTTGCATACTCATGCCTCGTGGTGCGCCGAAATAATTCATTCATAAGCTTTCAGCCGGTCAACCATTCAAGTTAATTTCTGTTTCTCTGACGTGTAGGTTGCCCTGCTTTTCTCGTTTTTACACCGAATTATGGCCGCTAATTCCTATTTTTTATCACAGTGCCGTTACATACAATGGTCGATCATTTCACGTGAGGTAGATTTTTTAACACATACGTACTTATATTCATTTACAAATATTATCCTCCAGATTAACTCTGTTGTGACTTTTGAGTAGGTTATTTTAATTATGTTACCACTTTTTTTCTTAGCCTTGTTATATTAATAACACTTATCTATGCCGGGTTCTCTCTCTCTCTCTCTCTCTCTCTCTCTCTCTCTCTCTCTCTCTCTCTCTCTCTCTCTCTCTCTCTCTCTCTCTCTGTATATATACAGCATATATATATATATATATATATATATATATATATATATATATATATATATATATATATATATATATGTGTGTGTGTGTGTGTGTGTGTGTGTGTATGTATATGTGTGCATATGTGTGTATGTATGTATGTATATGTGTGTGTAGGTGATTTTAACTCATTATACACCGATGACCGTAGGGTGTTGGCTGTAGCCACTGCACTATAAGTCGGGTCAACAGAGGACAATGGGTTTTAACAAAGTACGTTCGAATTCCGTTCGATGATCGAGCGATCTTGCCACCGTCAAGTAAGTCGAATTTGAAAAGTGTCTTCAAGTTAGAGAAGTCATTATTTTAATATGCACTAATAATTAGCCATTTTCTTTGGTATGGTTCTTCAACCTTACCCGGAAAAGTTTTAGATTACCGGCACCTTGGGCAAAAGATTTTCTTCCTCTTTAATTAAAGTGTCCTATATTTTCAAATCCAAATGATGAAATATTTCAGAATGAAAGGCAATGGAGAGAGAGAGAGAGAGAGAGAGAGAGAGAGAGAGAGAGAGAAGAGAGAGAGAGAGAGAGAGAGAGAGAGAGAGAGAGAATCTCCCCTGCAGGTTGGATTCTCTGGCTTCATAAAGAGAACATGGTAAGAGGTACATGATGGACCAGAAAGGATGCTTCGCATGAAGGGTTGCGAGAGAGAGAGAGAGAGAGAGGAGAGAGAGAGAGAGAGAGAGAGAGAGAGAGAGAGAGAAGCACGCTAGTCGGTGGGGATTAAGAGCCGATGCACAAGGGCATTAGGCCATAAGCAAGAGAGTGGACTAACAATCTGATGGAGAGTGAAATGATTGGGTCTTAGCAGAGGGAGAGGTCAGTCAAGGCGAATGAGCTAGCAGGGAAATATGAGGAGGAGAGAGAGAGAGAGAGAGAGAGAGAGAGAGAGAGAGAGAGAGAGAGAGAGAAACACGTCCTAAATTTTGGCATTCTAGGGGGAAGTTCCTCTTAGTCCTTTTCTCCTTCTTTGTCCTTTGCTTCATCAGAGGGAAAAATATGAGGAGAGAGAGAGAGAGAGAGAGAGATGAGAGAGAGAGAGAGAGAGAGAGAGAGAGAGAGAGAGAGAGAGAGAGGACATGAGAAGAAAAGTAGAACACGCCGGTAATTATTCCTTTATTTGAGAGTCTTTCCGGGGATTAAGCTGCCTTGAATGGGGCGAGTCTTTTTAAGTGGATTAGCCTGGAAACCCGAACAGAAGTGGCAGTTGTTTCAAACTGTTTTTGTTAATTCATTTTTATTTTAGGATTGCCGCCCTCAATCGAGATTGGGTTTTAGTTGCAAATGCAAACACTAAATTACTCATTAATGATTAAAGATTTTGCACTGAACTGATTAGTAAGTTAAATAACAAAAGATTTAATGAGTTGATAACAGATTAAAAGTTATATAATTAAAATAGGTAGACGTAAGAAGTAAAATGAATATGAATGAATTTATTCTCTTGTATCTTTTATTATCTTTTTTCTTGTATTTTCCATTGTTTTTGTTTGTTCTAATCTGATAATAATAACTTCTTCAGCATTTAATAATTATTTTCTGTGAATACAGCTGAGGTTGACGTTTAAGTTTTAAAGTTGGCTTTACCCAAGCGCCAAAAAGTGTTGTATATCCACAAGTCCCTTGATAATAACCCTTGCCGTACACAGGAAGATGATAATCACTGAGTGTAGGATAATTATCATAGATCTGCTTAAGAGCTCTCGAATTTGAGGAATATGATCTTATTTTTTGCTTGAATCCCTGTCATTGTGCGCTCGAGTTGTGAAGTTTTTGAACCGGGATTTGCACTGTTTTTTTTTAAAGCCAGAGTTACATGATTATTATTATTATTATTATTATTATTATTATTATTATTATTATTATTATTATTATTATGTATAATTTTCGTAGTTGTAATGAGCAAGAAATGTGGGATTAAAACACAAATACAGACAGAAGCAGAGACAGAGAACTGATAGATTTCGAATGCATTTAATATAGAAGAATATTTTCCTGCTTTATTTTTTACCTGCTTATTACGGGACCAACGAAATTTCTCCTACTGCCACACTTTTGTTCATAAATCTTTATTTACGTGCGATTTACTGCATTTATTCGTTCAACCAGGGTGGAATGTTTTATACATATTTACCCAATATATCCTGCTTTTATTTTTTTTACGTTTATTTTAAAAACATT
>JANJGK010000014.1:16309035-16314035 GCA_039081455.1 Macrobrachium rosenbergii | reverse complement strand
TTGTGAAAAGTAAAAACAAAAAATAAAAAAATAAAGTGGCTATTATTAATTAAAGCTCCATTTGTAAAGTATTGTAACGTATACGATTATTAGCCTACATAAATTATAGTAAAAGCATACTAGATTCAGAATACTTAGGTAAATGGATCTTGGAAGCTGTGTTTAGGCAGAATTAGGCATGACTTTCATTCAGCTATTTAGGTCTTTTCATTGCATCGATTTAATTCATATTAATATATTAATAAGTTTTGTAGCTGCCCATCTTATCTTTGGTCTCTTGTAAGTTCATTTAATTTACAACAGTCACTTTTTAGTTTTCTGTAAAAGAAAACTATTGTGCCGGCTTTATCTGTCCGTCCGCACTTTTTCTGTCCGCCTTCGGATCTTAAAAACTACCGAGGCTAGACGGCTGCAAATTGGTATGTTGATCATCCTCCCTCCAATCATCGAACATACTAAATTGCAGCCATCTAGTCCCAGTAGTTTTTATTCTATTCGAGGTTAAAGTTAGTCATAATCGTGCTTCTGGCAACCATATAGGGATAGGCCACCACCGGCCCGTGGTTAAAGTTTCATGGGCCGCCGCTCATACAGTATTATACCGAGACAACCGAAAGATAGATCTGTTTTCGGTGGCCTTGATTATACGCCGTAGCGGCTGTACAGAGAACTCGACTGCGCTGAAGAAACTTCGGCACATTTTTTACTTGCTATATTTAATGCAAGTTTTATTTGTATTTTCCCCTGTTAACAAGTATTTTATTCGAAATATTTGATATACCTTTTCACTACCATCCGTGGTTCTGGGAATACATCTATCATAGTATATGTACTGATACTTTTTCAATGGCTTTTTACCTGAAATTAAATTGTTTTCATTGAACATTGATAAGTAACTTATTATGAAGTGTCAAGTACTGTATCTAGTCTAACGATTCTGAGTAGTTGAACTTATGAGAAGGAGAAATAAATGTATTAATTACTGCGATTAAAATATGATGTCTGTATGTGAAGCCATTACTGATTGCCTTTATTAAAAATGTAATTACCTATTATACGAATTAAAAAAAAAAATCCTTACCAAGTCGTAGTAGAAGCAGTGACTGGCTAACTCGATCCCAAACCGACCAATAAGCGATGGGATTAGGTCGTCAGGGGTTCAGCTGGACAGGAGATATGGCGACCTTCATTGACCATTAAGGTAAGGTCGTCCACCAATAAAGGTCAGATTTACCTGCGGCAGCTTGTCTCGGTCATGACTTAATTTCCGCTTTCCCTCCTTCTCTCTCTCTCTCTCTCTCTCTCTCTCTCTCTCTCTCTCTCTCTCTCTCTCTCTCTCTCTCTCTCTCTCTCTCTCTTCTACTCTTTGTAATTCCCCTCTGCCCAGCTCTAATCAGATTTTCCCTTTTCGATATTTCCCCGTCAGTCTCTCTCTCTCTCTCTCTCTCTTTCTCTCCCTCTCTTTCGCTCATTTCCTTCTGTTATACCGTTTCTTTTTATGCTTCCTCCCTGCCTTTCTTGATATGCAATCATTTTCCGCTCTTCCTATCTCCGATTTGCAATTGATTATTCATTGCTTATTGTTACTCCCGTGAGCGTTGCATTGGATTATATTAAATCTATTATAATTTTGTATGCATTATTCTCGAAGCTTTATTTCTGAGAATCCCATTTCACTTCAACCGACTTCATTTATTTCTGTTTCTCTCTGGAACTCAGCGTTCATGTAGAAGTCGCGATTGCCTTTATATTTACTCTCCACTGTCCGTATATTTACTATTGTCATTATGTGCTTCATATCCAACTGCGTTATTGCCAGGGATGTCATGATGTACATTACCCTCATCACTAGGGGCTTCACCCTTGCGAGCTGTTGGCCCAGCGTTCGACTCTCCGACCGGCCAATGAAGAATTAGAGGAATTTATTTCTAGTGATAGAAATTCATTTCTCGTCGTAATGTGGTTCGGATTCCACAATAAGCTGTAGGTCCCGTTGCTAGGTAACCAGCTGGTTCTTAGCCACGTCAATTCGGCGTCGGTGACCCTGGTAGTTGTGACGCCAGATAACCCACAATTAATCAGTTAATCTTAGCCACGTAAAATAAATCTAATCCTTCGGGCCAGCCCTCTATAGGAGAGCTGTTAATCAGCTCAGTGGTCTGGTTAAACTAAGATATACTTAACTTTTCACCCTTACGATCACTGGAGGCAATCACTGGTTTTGACTACTGGGGAAGTCATCTCTGTGACTCTTGGTAACATTTGCCCTTCTAATCAGCAGTTACCGTGCTCCTTTTTACCACTAAACGTGCCTTTCCTTTGGTTACTAAGCGTAAATTCTTTCTAATGCCACCCATTTCCTTTTCGCCAGACTAGAGGGCCCTTTCGTCCACGAGGGGTATAATAATAATTCGAATTGTAATATTGAAAATCTAATAACTAGATACCATCTTTTCAACCCTATCATACCATCAAGAACTGCCTTTTTATCAGGTATTTGACCTCAAATCGTCATTGACAGTTTAAGAACCAATACTGAATCTGTCCTACGTCACTACACATTCAACACAGTTAAAGGAGAAACTTACTTTCTGATTGACAATTACGCGTCTGTTTTGGTTACCAGACTATCCCGCTCCAACACGTATTAATTTGGAACTATACTTTTTCTGGTCAGTGAGCATGTCAATAATTTTCTGGTCATCAGAAACATGCTCGATGGTGAGTAATTTAAAATTTTCTCAAGTTTATTGCCGAGTTCTCTGTTCATTAGAGACTCCCACCCTCTAGAATTGTTGGAAACCTTATCACCAGGATTGTCCTTCATCTAATTGGTCCTTTTTTGTGTGACAGTTCTGTGAAAATGATCAAAGGCTATCATTTCTTATTCACAGCAGCGTTCCGTACTAATTATTACAATGATAATTCCTTAGTTATTCAAAGTTCACCTGAGATATTCGTGCCTTTGATTCAGGAGCCTCTTTTAATCACGCAAAAACGACCTTTGTAATGTACAGCAGCTTTTCTAAACCTTGTTGCGAAGGGCGTTCCCTCATTTGTAATGAATTTCATATACAGTAGATGCCACTTTAAAAATAAAAATAATCATTATTTCTAGGGAAACTGTATTTTAATGAACGAGAGAAACTCCCTTTGATGATCATAAATATTGCCCTTTCGTCACGGGAGAGATCTCATCTTTCTCTCATATTAGAAGAGACGTGGTTCTGCCAGGCGGAGACGTCAGCCTCTGATTAGAGGAGACGTTCCCCCTTCCACCACAGAGGGAGGTCCGTCTTCTCAAAGGAGACTTGACACTCCTAAGTAATAAGGAACACGACATTCCAGTCGTAATAAACGTGTATATTTGGCTGTTGCAGATATGAGCCCTTGAATGCCAAGCCACCTTTTTGGTATTTGGCTCATAAATGTCACCAATGGCAACATCTCTCTCCTGTTGCTTAAGATAACTCCTTATTCCCGCCCCCCCCCCATCTCTACCTTCTCCATCACCTGAGTCATCCCTTCTTAAAAGTTAAGGAGGCATTTTCTTCATATCTGTCGCAGACATTTTTTTAAAAGCTCGTGAAACATCTCTCATACTTAATGCTAAGACATGCCTCATTCTTATCACTGACGAACCCTCCACCCATCATTTGAACCATCCCTTATCTTTCTTCCCATCATCAGAAGCACCCGTCCCCCTCTTATCATAGGGGCATTTCCCTTCCCTTGCTTGCAGACCCAACATATCGATTCCCATGCTTCAGTGATTAGCGTTCATTGCACCATAACTTGCCCAATCACGTTCGCCGGATCTTTATTTAACCTGATTCTCCCGTCCCGTTTTCCCCCCTGATTTCTTCCCCCCCGCCCTGTCCATCCTATCCCTTCCCCAGTAATCTCGTCCGTCCGTCATCCATTTCGTCCTCCATCCATTTCGTCCTCCATCCATCACCATTCGAGTGCGGCGTTATCGCTTTCTGCCCCAACCCAAGTGAGGCTCATCCAGGCTGGAGGAGGAGGAGGAGCTGATGGCTGGCGACATCAAAGGCAAGGACCGCGGCGTCCAGAACGTCAACTTTGACTTGACTATCCTTGATTTTGGAATGATGGCGCGTCTTCTCAAGGACGAGGAGGAGGAGGAGGAGGAGGTGAAGGGGGAGAGGAAGGAGGCGGCAGTGGGTCGAAAAGACCTCAGTGACGACGCCTTAACGAAGGTACATGGAGGAGGATAAAAGAAAATGCAGGCAGGAGGAGCGGCTAGGAGAGGAGTGAAAGGGAAACACCCACAAGACGAAGTCGGAGAACGAAGAGGAAATGGTAATGAAATGCAGCTTTAGAGTGAATGGCTGCATCAGCGCAACGCTTGAGCGACTGATTTCACGGAAGACTCGCTTATTGGTTGATGGAGAAAAGGATGATTAGGTCCGTGAGTGCCGAGGGAGCAAATTTAATGCGTGTGTTCATACGCGTGTGGCGGTGATTTTGCGTCCGCATGTATATAGAAATCGGCACGGCTATTCCAATTAAAAATAAGTAACGAGGCATGTGTTTTACATTATATTTATGCATGTGTATTTGTCTGTCATCGTGTTCAAATAATGGCAGAAACGTTCACGATTATTTGACATTAGTTAATGAATATACGTAAAGATGCTTTCGTACATATGCGCCTGAGCTTTCACAGTCATATATATCCATGTGCTATCACACATACACACACACACGCACACAAACAGAAATCAACAGAAACCAGCTGAAATGCGTTGGAAGATTCGACAAAGGAAATGGACGAGAGGGGATAAGTATTACCCTCAGAGAAAGACATTTACTGCATTAAATGCATATGCAGTAATTGAATAAGAATGAGAACCCGTGCAGGATATTAAACGCGAGATAAGAATGGGGCGGCAATGAGCCATTAGTTAATTAAACAGTCCCTCATGCCATGTGGAAGTAGACGCTGCAGACGGAGAAATATGCAATCATTTTACAAC
>JANJGK010000014.1:16294035-16304035 GCA_039081455.1 Macrobrachium rosenbergii | reverse complement strand
CTTATTTTTATATCATGTGAGGGCGATGTTTTGAACATCAGGTCTTCATGAATGCTGTAATATTTAAAAAGGAAGGAACCTTATTGGTTTTCAAGACAACGGAATGATCAGAACATGATCAGTTCATTATTTTCCGGAGGGTGACTTTACAACCGTAAAGGTCATGAGGCGATATAAAACATGATTTATTTTATGTATATAAGGCTGATTTTCTAGCGAAACTGAAAACATTGAGATGATTTCGGCCATAAATTTAATGGTGAAGGAATCTACAATGATGTCAGTGTAAATATATATTAAACATATATACTATATATACATATATATATATATTATATATACTGTACATGATAGAAATAATCAACACACAGTCGCGTGTGGAACAGAAATTCCTGACTCACACCGGATCAAACCCAGGTCTTTCAGTTAAAAGGAAAGGGCACTGCCAACTGAATCACAAGCGTCATAAAAGAAGTTGGATCCGGAGTATCACTGTACCTAAGGATTTCACCAGGATCCTGCGATTATACTATAATCATTTTAATGATATTCGCTGTTTTGGGGCATATTTTATTGCTATCACTGATGGAATAATTTATGTTTTGCGTGGGATCAGTGTTAAAAATCTACATTCAGAAACAAATACTTTTTTTCGGAAGACAAATTGGGA
Organism: Macrobrachium rosenbergii; assembly: GCA_039081455.1. Taxonomy (NCBI): domain Eukaryota; kingdom Metazoa; phylum Arthropoda; class Malacostraca; order Decapoda; family Palaemonidae; genus Macrobrachium; species Macrobrachium rosenbergii. Next base: position 16,303,365 of record JANJGK010000014.1, on the reverse strand, counting down.
TTACGTATGGAGTCAACGTTAAGAAAAAAAATCCATGAATATACAAGAAAATTATATTTTTGCATGTAAAAAGAAGCGCTAAAATTGAAACAAGCAAATAGTCACCAGCATTATTGGAGTAATAAAAAGGGCTGCTTTATGGCGTTCAGCTTATTGTCCGGCGCCCAGAAAATACCATTAATAGAAACGTTACCTTCGGTCTAATGAAATATGTTGGCAGCGTTGCAGGAAGTGGATATTTTTGTGAATTAATAGTCGTAACAGAATTCATCACTCGTGCGTACGCCTTCGTGTAAGAACATTTTTTTATTTGCTTAATGGGAAAATGGATTAGGCCGGAACTTGGGCGCTTATTTTCATATTAATAGAAATGAAAAGTAACATTTATCATTTATTCGGCTACTTGCAGGTCACTCGTGTGTATATTTGTTGGAAGGTATTGTGTGGGTATATATATATATATATATATATATATATATATATATATATATATATATATATATATATATATATATATATATACACACACATTACATATATATATACACACGAGCCTAACCTGGGGTTGATTTATCTGGCCTTAAACACACACTAAATTCACCTGACTACTTACTTAAACTCATGAAAAGAAGTAAATTAACATTAAATTAAATGGTTTCAAAAAGAAATGCAAGGCTTCGCTTATTAGGTGTTATTAAAATGATCAGAAGGATATTGCAAAGGGAGCTCCTTACTAACTCCTTGGCACTAATATTACGTTACTCACAAAACAAAGAGTGCCAGTGTCAAAGATTTTACGATCTATGATAACATTTCTTAACTCTAGAGTTAATTGTTTCTGAGATTGAAATTACTGTGGGGGAACCTCTGTAGATAAGTCAATGTACAGAATTCGGCCACGTAGGCATATAAATCTTCAGGAATGAATCTTGAGGTGATCTTCCAAGTCGGGATTTCAGGAATTGGCACCGTGGGCGAACAAACGCCTATTCTGCAAGACAAACTCACTGTCACTTTGGTGCAAAGAAAACACTTTCTTTGTCACGTAGGGAATGCTGAAGGCACATATATACTTGCTCAGGCGTTTCCTGTTAAAAACCGTTTGGCCTTTACTCATTCGGGACTCTTAAGCAAGACATGTCTAGTTAGTTTGCTATTGCAGCTTTTGCCCTTTATATCGATAGCCGCCTACCTGCAGCAAGGCTAAATGCTTTTCTGTTGGTTAGAGAAGGGCACCTCGGAGCAATCGGTAATCCTTTACTAGTCAGATGAAGCAACGATTTAATAACCAAGATTCTACAAGGGCGATTGATAGCATTCTCGTCTCGCTAACGAAGAGACCCAGATTCAGATTCTGTTCAAGGACAGGTGGATGCAGACGCTTCCTTAATAACCATCTGTGGCTATGTTGAACCATGCAGTGAAGTGTAAACCTGGTAGATAGTCGACCCTGGCTGTCGTCAACCATTATGGAATCCCCACGGGGCTAGCAACCTCATCTCAAAGGACTAGCTGAGAACCGAAAGGGTAATACTCTCTTGAGCCATCCCCTTTAAGGAGAAAAGTTGTATGGTTATATATGAAGGTTATTTACATGCATACACGGGGCATAGGGAAAGTTGTCGCATATTTCTCGTGTAGAGACAAATCCTATCTTTATATTTTTTCCCATGCAGAGTCTTCTCGACCAAATACATTGCCATGATAGCTGGACATATGTTCCCTCGCGTCGTTTGTGTATCACAGCATAAATTTATTTCCCCGTTGGGTTTATTTTACCGGAATTGGCGTTTGGTCTTGGTCATCCTCCTCTTTCTTCCATCCTGGAACGGCTGTATTGTATCCGACGATGGGCAATATATGCCGCGATATTTTATTCTTGATGGCTTGCACGTGAATCCATACATATTTAGGGGCGTTCTTTGTAACAGATGGCGGGACATGCTCTCCTGGGAGGAAGTGACAATCCGCCGGTGATAGAGGCGCGGTAGGAGGCGCGCCTTCGGACAAATGGGAAAGTGAGCTTGTAAATCTTACCCCGGGAAAAAGAAAGCTCTGGGCGTGGTGTCTGCTCTCACTTGTCCTCGACGATCTCCATTAAACACCCGATTTTTTAGTTTCCCATTTCATGTCACGTTTCATTTTCATTTAAGGCCAAGTTACGAAACTCCGTTGAAAAATAAAATGTTCTAATTTTAGGGGAAGAAGACGTAATCGGTTTTTTGCAGGGACATTTGGATACTCAGAAAGAAAGAGAAAAAAGTAAAAGCTCTTATCAAGATTACGTTATCTCATAAATAGGCTCTTAAAGGGCTATTAACATGGAGGAATCGCTGGGTCCCCCGGTAATAACCTGGAAAATAGTTTAGATTAGAATGAGGAGAAAAAGTCTTCATCTTCTTCAGTTTGTTTCTTCGCTTTTAGTCGAAAGAAAGAATAGAACAAGACGAAACATTCTAGTCCTCTTTCCTTTTTCTTTGTTTATTTCTCCATCTCTTCTTTCTATTGCGTTTCCTCTCGCCCCTCTGCTTCTTCTCCTTGCTCATATTCGTCTGTCTTCTTCTTCTTCTTCTTCTTCTTCTTCTTCTTCTTCTTCTTCACTCCTCCTCCTCCTCCCTCTTCTTCTTCTTCTTCTTCTTCTTCTTCTTCTTCTTCTTCTTCTTCACTCCTCCTCCTCCTCCTCCTCCTCCTCCTCCTCTTCTTCTTTTTCTTCTTCTTCTTCTTCTTCTTCTTTCTCAGGACAGGACAGGCCTTAACGGCCGCGGTTCCAGGACAGAGGAAGCAGAGGAAGTGAGAGGTTCGGGATGGCACTTGAGGGAGGGGAAGAGACCACTTGGGCGGAAGGAAGGAAGATCGGTGGGCGTCTGCGAACGGCCCCAGTAGGAAAGATAAAAGGATGAGGAAGCCAGGAAAGTAGGATTGGTGGGAGGAGAAACAAGAAGGATAAGACAAGGAGTACCTGCAAAGGTGTGTGTGTCTGTGTGTGTATCCTTAAAGCTATCAGGGTGATATTAAGAAAGATATCAAGATATAATCGTTTGAAGGTACACAGGCGGAAAATACGTTGTAAAAGATGGAAGAACTGGCCATCGTAGGCTTCGTCATAGAAAGGAAATTAAGGAAAAAGAACCTTACGAATATAAAGATTATCGACAATAAAAGGGGGAAAGCTATAACTTCGGCTTCGAATAACGAGGCGAGGAGAGTTTTTTACTCGGATAAGTTTTAGAAAATTTTTGATTGTTTAGTTTTCAAACTAGGATTAGCCAAAGTTTTGGGCCATTTCTATAACGTGCGTGAGTTTGTGAAGAATCTCTTAACCCAGATTCAGTATATAAATGTATATATACGTGTGTATATGTATACTCGCATGTATGTGTATATATATGTATATATAAATACACACATATATATACAATATATATATATATATATATATATATATATATATATATATATATATATATATATATATATATATATAATTTATATCTATATATACGAGTATATAATGTATATGTATGCCTGTGTGGCAAGCATAAGTATATCAGACTTCAACCACCACTAACGTCAGGCTTGGTAACCAAGAGAGGAGATTGAACTCAAGAAAAACTCGGGGATGATTTTTGTCCGATCTTCTTCTCCCACCTTTTTTTGCCTTTTTTTTTATCTTCTCGTCTTTTTTGTTGTCCCAGTTCAAGCAAACCTAAGTGGCTTACGTCAGCCACTTCACTTACGTGAAGTCTCGCCGGAGAGAAAAAAGTTTCCTTTACGAAATGTGTCTCAAGGGTTTAATGCTCCGCTGTCAGTAGCCGAGTATCCTTATCAGCGCTGAATTCAACTTTGATTGCAAATAGACTTGCGGAGGGATACACACAGATTGACTGGAAAACGAGTTCTTCGTTCTCGTCCTGCCGTTATACACACCTACGCATACACATGCACACACTTCTCTCTCTCTCTCTCTCTGTAACTATTCAGTAAAATATTCTCTTCGTTCGCTCCGTGTCTATCTGGTTGTTTAGTTTGATATTCACTTCAGTATTACATTATTCTCTCTCTCTCTCTCTCTCTCTCTCCTCTCTCTCTCTCTCTCTCTCTCTCTCTCTCTCTCTCTCTCTCTCTCTCTTAGTAAGATTTCTTCAATGTTTTGCGTTTTTCATATGTTTTTTCTCGTCGGTCGTTTAATATGTGGCCAAAATACACCGATTGAAAGAAAAACACAACAGTATTCGTAGTCAGCGGTATTGGGAGGCAGAATCTCATGATAGATAGAATAATAGTGATCTTCCTTTAAGCTTTGTTGCACAGGTTGTATCAAACGCCTAAATTCAGAGGCATATTGTTTGAATAATGAATAAAAAAACTGATTATTTACTGGACCACCTTCACAGTTACGTAATGATTCTCATTTTAAATGGTACGAAAACTTCTTCGACTTCATTTTACTTGACAAGCTGTATTCTACATTGTATCACTACAAAGCCTTATTATCAAGAAAATTGTATGTTGAGGAAGATGAATTACCATCAACAAACCTTTTAACTTTCACAAGATAATGTTTATTCACAGTAATTTCCACCTTGCGAGATTAATGTAGGCACTCATGGAAAGAGAAAATAGTGAAGTGTCAGACATATCTGAATAGGCAAGATAATGGCGTATTTGAAAGCTTTGGCTATAAGAGAATTGAGGCAAGGTAGAATTGAGATAAAGGACTAAAGAGGTTACCTCAGGTTCATCAGGTGTAGTGAACAATAGAGAAATTAAAAGGAAACAGATAGACAGCACAGAGCATCGGAGTAGTTTCTTGGTAAATTCAAGTAAATAACAAAATATGTCATGAGGTGTCCGTTGGTTCCAGTCACACGTATTTGCCTTGATCTTCTTGCGGGATCTGATAGGGAAGTCGACACTTGAGACGGAAATAGAGAGCGAAGACTTAGGATTCTTCAGAGGCTCTGATGGCAATGGCAGCCTTAGTGGAATCACCCAGATGGAATTATAAATCAGTGAATACTCCGAAATTGTGGGTTTGTCAGTGGGATAGGCAGCTGTAGTGACATTGTGGTAAAAAAGACGGGGAAAGTTGGAATTGGAAATGTTTCTATGGTCTCCTTTTGCTAGAAACTAATAGAAAATTCATGAGGGTGACAGAGATGGTCCGATGTTTTCCTGTAATGGATACATTCTTAGTTGAGAATGTTTTAATCCTTGTAGCGATTTCTTTCACGAGGGAAGACAGAAAAAGTAGCTGTGTAATGAGGTGCAGTAAAGGTCCTTAATTATGATTTGAAAGTAAACATTCACAGTTTGTATATATATATATATATATATATATATATATATATGTGTGTGTATATTTATGTATATATGCATATATATATATATATATATATATATATATATATATACAATATAGTTGTGTATATATATGTATTTGTGTATATAAGTCTGTATATGTATATAAATATCTATACATATATTATATATATATATATATATATATATATATATATATATATATATATATATATATATATATATATTATATATATATATAAATGGTGGAAATTAACACATGAGAACGTGTTTCACAGAAATAAATTTCTAACTCACCACGGGACCGAACCCCGGTCTTTCGAGTGAGATTGCAGGGCATGTATACAGTGTATGTTAGTATGGGATATTATCCATCCTAATTCTTAACTCACTTTACTATGAAAAGCTAAAGATTTTTTCCGTATAAGTGACGCGAGGACCTAATTCCGGAATATTCCGGCTCATAAAAAATTTTAGCGAATTTGAAACTAGATGTCAGTTTTGTATTCAGTATTTCATATATATCGGGAATTCTAATATATAAGTAACAAAAAGAGAACATGTAAGAACTTATTTATTTAATCACGAAAGAGCACGCGGAACTGACTTTTTCAATGAAGCAACAAAATATGATAATATTTCGTCAAGTCTTCTGTCAGAGCCTTTATACAAGGTGACCTTTACGCCGTCAGCTTTGTCAGTTTTCTCCAGAAATTGTCGTTCAGTGGACATTTCACCGAGATTAAAGCACAGAATCATAATCCCAGGTTTTAATCCAGAGTCGATAAATGTCAACGACACCTTACAGCTGTCAGTGATTTAACCCTGTCAATTTTTTTGTTTTTTTGCGTCAGTAGTTGTTTTGATACTACACGAGAATTAGACTAATGATCTTATATACACATGCACGTATTCACATTTAATACCTACATACATACATACATACACATCGTACATACATATACAGGTATATATTTATAAATATATATATATATTACACACACACACACACACACACACACACACATATATATATATATATATATATATATATATATATATATATATATATATATATATGTTTTTTCCCTGGTGGAGCCATCCCCTGTTAAGGCAAATGACTCACTGTTGAATATATATATATATATATATATATATATATATATATATATATATATATATATATATATATATATATATATTTATATATATATATATACACACTGTATTGTATATGTATAATGAAATCACATCTATGTATAAATCGGCAACCGTTTGTTGACAATGTACTCGTACTGAAAACTCACTGAAATTACTTTGTAACATTCTTTTGTGGACCATTCTGCTACAATATTTAGGCGACGTTTCCCGACAGCTTTGCACAGTTTTAAATAACTTAGTTATTATTTTTTCCGTATAAATTATATAGTTATTTGTATACCATTAGTGTATTTATATCCATTTAGTTTATTTACCTTTTCATGTATGTACTGTGATTATATAGCTTTAGTATGCTGTTTTTCCATATAGCCAATCAAGTTCCTTAATTTATATTTTTACATAAACGCAGGAGTTACAAATGGTTATATTTTATCGTTTTTGTGCAGACGTAGCAGTTATAAATATGTCCCTTTAAGGGGAAAGGAGAAAGAGATACCATACCCTTGATTTTACATTTATTTATTTATTTATTTATTTTTTTGAGATAACGTAAACCTCTCTGATGTATTGCGTGTGTATCGATACTTTTGATTTTAGGGGTAAATATATACGCTTTCTGCGCAGTGCATCCGTCGTAGGGGCGGTTCTGGTGGGCGTTTTTATCTCAGAGTCGAAACTGGTAAATATTTGCCTTCAGCATTGGAAGTGTACACAAAAATTCTCTCTCTCTCTCTCTCTCTCTCTCTCTCTCTCTCTCCTCTCTCTCTCTCTCTCTCTCTCTCCACACCCCCTTCGCCATGCAAGGCTACCTGCTGCTTTTAGATACTACGCCTGTAGACTGTAGCAACTACGAAGCGACGGTTTTACAAAATGTAAAAAAAAAAAAAAAGTATGGTGGGGGGAAGCTTTCCAGAATTTCGGCAATCAGAAATAAGCTGCCGAATTCGTCATAATTGCGACCATTAGCGGCGCTTTTAACATTCGAAGCTCTAAAGAAAAAGTCCGTAATTGACATCGACAAGAGTTACTAACGTCACAGGGAGTTTTGCTTGAGCGGTGGAGATCCCATGATGGTGCATTAAGAGAGAGAGAGAGAGAGAGAGAGAGAGAGAGAGAGAGTGAGTGCCCAATGGGGATCTGGTGGGGGGGGGACCCCGTCCACTCTCTCCATCGTTGTGGATCCCCTCCCAATACCTCACTCCTATCCCTTCCCCCACCGCCTCCCACCCCATAACCATCCGGAGCACCTCGGCAGTGGGTGAACGAAGAGAAGCGAACCAGAACGATATAATGTGGGAAAATCGGGTAAGCTAAGGTATAATCTGAGTGTCTCTTTGCAGAGGAAATCGGATTTTCTCTTACGCCTCACGGTATGTCAACATCCAGCCATGACTCTCGACCCACATACGGCAGGAAGAAGTTTCTCTCTCTTTTTCATCAATATTCAATGAGATTTTTATGGTTCCTCTCGCTGGCTATGTATTCCCTTACGTTGTCTGTCTGTTTGTCTCTTTCTCAAATGTACCTGCACACGCACACATATACATACATACATACACACATGATGTATATGTATGTATTATATATAAAGACAATGTTACGCAAAATTGCAAACTTTACTGTTTTTGTAGATTATTTTTCTCTCTTATTCCATTCCGTCATATCTGCCTTCCTTGAAACTCTGGTAAAAAATGTTGGAACTCACATTTTTTGGCGATCCCGCATGCTTGTCAAAATTGCCATGTATTGGATGTTCCTGTTAGCTTAGAAACAGCTTATAACGGCAGATATCCACTTAGTTTTATGTTTTTTTTATTTATATAAAAATAAGATATAATTTCAAAGAAACGTTTTTGACTCAGAGAGTGCTTTCAATCCTATATATAATTCATCTTCAAAGTATAGGCAACTTTCAATTATGTTTGGTCTTAACCCAAGGAAGACGACTTAGTTCTTTTCGATGTACGTGCGGTCTAGAAATAGTTTTAAAGTGTTTTTTTCTAGGTAGGTACAGTCTAGAAATAATTTTCAAGTGTTTATTCTAGGCAGGTGCAGTATAAAAGTAATTTTACATGTTTTTCAACGTACGTGCAGTCTGAAAATAATTTTAATTTTTTATTTTTTGTAGGTACGTGCTGTCTAGAAATAGTTTTACATTTTTTTAGAGCTACATGCAGTCTAGAAATAATTTTTTATTATTTTCGAGATACGTGCAGTCTAGAAATATTTTTAAACTTTTTTTCTAGGTATGTGCTGTCTACAAATACTTTTACATTTTTTCGAGGTACATGCAGTCTAGAAATATTTTTAAAGTGTTTTTTTCTAGGTAGGTGCAGTCTAGAAATAATTTTAAAGTGTTTTTTCAAGGTACGTGCTGTCTAGAAATAGTTCTACATTTTTTTCGATGTACCTGTAGTCTAGAAATAATTTTAATATTTTTTTCTTGGTGCGTGCAGTCTGAAATAATTTTAAATTATTTTCGGGGTACGTGCAGTCTACAGTAGAAATAATTTTAAATGTTTTTTTCTAGGTACGTGCTGTCTAGAAATAGTCTTACATTTTTTTCGAGGTACGTGTAATCTAGAAATAATTGTAAATTTTTTTCGAGGTACGTGCAGTCTAGGAATAATTTAAAATTATTTTCAAGATACGTGCAGTCTAGAAATAATTTAAAACTTTTTACGAGGTGCGCGTAGTCTAGAAATAATTTTAAACTTTCTTTTCGAGGTACGTGCAATTTAGAAATAATTTCAAAATAAGAGGAAATGTAATGCAAAATTATCAAAATAGGATAATTATACTTAGAAAAGAGCATCTTCATCTTCCCTCGATCTTCCCAAAACAGCA
>JANJGK010000014.1:16279035-16289035 GCA_039081455.1 Macrobrachium rosenbergii | reverse complement strand
AGGGCTTAAGGCCGCCCCCCCCCCCACCTCCCCGCCAAAAAATACACTGTTGTGGTTAAAACGAGTGGGATGATTTATAAGTATCTCTACGGACGGGAGAGACAGGCTTTCTGGTATCTTGCAGCGCTAATGGAAAGAAGATGGAGTTGCTGTCTGCAGTACCGTTAGGCGACATCTGGAACGGAGAGAGAGGGTGGAATGAGCATTTATAAATTTAAGGAGAACATTCCATGTTGCAGTAGTCACGTTTTATGATAGTGGATAGTTGAAACTAGAGGCTAGTAAAAGAGTAGTCAGTTTTCTTTTGTTTTAGGTCGATAACTTAGCCTTGGAAAACTAAACCTGAGAACGGATATTTATGGTGCGTCTACACTACAGTAAAAATGCAATAAAAGCACCTCGGAAACTTATCGCATACGTATCAAAAGCAGCTTGAAAACAAGTCAGCAACGTTAAGTGGCGAACATATCTTAGGCAAACGATGAAGAATCGTATGAAGCACTGGTTAGGACTTGTATTTAACCTGTTTGTGATGTGTTTGTGATAAGTTACCGACGTGTATTTTTAATGTTTTACTTCTGTGTACACCCACCCTTACTAATGCAGTCAAATTCAGTAGTTCGCCGACTCTTTTCTGTCAGTACTTTCCTAATATAGAAAGTGCACTAGTTTCACTTTAGCAAGTGACAGAGTGTCGGAGGACTTTTGAATTTAACTTACAAAGTGTTACATTCTAAGATTAATTTTCATACGTAACAGAATTAATAGAATGAGCTATATGCCTTTCTCACGCTGGATATTTTCTCTGAATGACTGCAAGAGTAAATGTTGAGAGTTTCTTAAATCAAGTTGTAGTTCATTTGTGCACCAGTACTTGCGGCTATTAAAGATTGACATTCGCTTGTACTGCTAGGTAATTCAAACTTGTATTTCAAAATGGTAATAAAATAAGGCTTTACTGATCGATCATTTTCAATGTTTCTATAATTATTTGTTGCAGTTCATTCAAGTTATAGCTAGAGATTATTTAAAGGAAGTACTTTCGACATGATGTCCAGATCAAAAGAAAATGGAATATACCGTTTATATCTTTGTATATTTTCAGATTCTGATAGAATTTGGTGACGTTACAAACTGGAAAGTCAATTGCTTTCTTATATGTTATCAACTCTGGTATTGATGCCTTCTTTGAGAATTCAATCCAGTGTAATATAAGTTTAACCTAAGTTTATGTAAAGGATTGACATCATAAAGACCAGAAACGCATGAAGTTAAAAGTTATTAGGAACTTTTACTTGAGCACAGGTGTGTGTGTACCTTAAAAGGTATAGGTTAATTGATTGTAATCACATTCAAGTCCTTCGAAGTTGGCGTTCGTTTATGATAAAGTTCGGTTTACGGTTCAGAAATAACTTTGAGACTTTGTTTGGTTTGCTCGGTACCCGCTCATTTAAGTTTTCACCTTGTCCAGGGTTCACTCGCTTCACTCTTCAAGTCAGAGCAGCGTTGTGATTGAATTATAATCACAAGGATCTCATGGAAATCACACAAATATTAATAGGAGCAGAATCAATAAATAACAAACTCTTACGCCAGGTATCAGTTATTCAAAACAGATCTTATATTACTGGAAATTATGGAAGAAAAGTAGAGCTAGGTTAGAAATGTCACGTCAGTAGTCTTTAGTTGCAACGGACGTAACGAAGAAGAAAAAAATCGGTAAAAGTACGTTCAGCTTTATTGTTCTTGTAAGGAACAGAGAATACAGAAATAGTACTTAATATGTGTGTGTGTGTGTGTAAATGCACATAACATCTTTCTGTCTTAAGAAAACCACAGAGATGGTGGTGGGGGGTATTCATTGTTGACTTTCAACCAAAGAATTCATGTTCCTCGTTTTTACGAATGACAGCTCTCTCTCTCTCTCTCTCTCTCTCTCTCTCTCTCTCTCTCTCTCTCTCTCTCTCTCTCTCTCTCACATCGACAGCGGTCATTTATCAGTCATTTAGCATTAAAGAGGAGGAAAAATTTACTATCAAACATCAAAGCGCTTTGACTAAAATGTTCATTCGCTTTTTGACGTACGCGCAATAATTGCACGTATTTGTTTTTTTCCCGAAATCTTTTGTCGACAGAAATATTGCAAATACGTTGGTGTTTGTTGCTCTGTTGCTCTGGTTTTTCATCCCCTGTCTTGATGTTGCTACTTTCATATATGAATAAAACATTCACTAGATTTAACATGATTAGAGGACTGATGTTTAGCTTTGAATGGAAGTGGGAAGTCATATATCTTTCGGTGACCTTTGGTCTTTTGACAATAGGCCACATATTTAATCTAGGGTTCGGTTTGTACAAAGGGCTGTAAATTTTCTGCTTCATTGAAAGGGAACAGATAATCTTTGGCACTTTTTTTCACATATTTTTCGACCCATCTTATCAAATATTTCAGCGGAAAGTTTTTATGTGAGAGAAGAAAAGTTGAAACGTGTAAGATGATAAACCACTATTATCATTTTTTTTTCTTTAGCATTGAATAATGTTTGTATACTCATTTAGTCATTCTTATGAACTACATGTATTTAGCCAACACAGATCCTTGTCCAGTGACCATAGTATTGAAATGTACGGAATTCTGATGGAGAAAAACGCAGCTGGTTTTAAAACAAATAGTACTGTCCCACTCATCTTATCATTATATTTTTGGCATTCTTTTTCTTCTTCTCATTAACTTATTCTTTTCTGTTCTTACTGCTACCAATACCTCTTTTCGTAGAGAGGCAGTTAGTAGACTTACCCTCAGAATCCATTTCTCTCTCTCTCTGTCTCTCTCTCTCTCTTCTTCTTCTTCTTCTTCTTCTTCTTTTTCTTCTTCTTGCTAGGAAAACGTTTTCATATCACTGATTCTCATCCCTAGGTAACACGTACCTAAAATGTTTATATCTTGGTTATCGTACAATTTTTGCAGGATGTATTTTTCACGATGTATTACTGTTCATGCGCAGCGGAGTTATGCACAAAGAGATTTTTAATACGCAGTCATCAAGAAAGCAAGCAAGACCCGAGGCTCAGTATTTCGCGCATCTAATGGGCCCATCCCCTTCCGAATGCCCCGTTGGGTTGATTAAAGAGATTAGCGCGTCCCAGTTAATTACGTTTGAACGCGGCGCGAAAGACCGAGACGCTTTGTTAGCGACTCGTCTCGTAAACCATCTTCGCGGCGTTATTGCGTCATTTGTTTACGTTGATGACTGCTCGCGCGAGGCGACTGACTCCCTTCTTTACGATGGACCAGGTACTACCTACCCCTCGCCATTTTCGTGGCAAATGCCCCCCTCCGAATTTGCATTGCAAGTGCCATGATGCATTGCAAGTAGGATATTCACTGGGGTCTATTTTGCCGCTGATGTGGACGAGAGGGATTTCTATTTTTTCCCCACTCCAGAGGTAGACCGATATAAATGACCTGAATTTTTTCACTCTATTTTTGCGCGTCTATGTTGAGGACGAAAATGTCGAGCTCACTTTTGCCTTAAAACTTTTTCTTGCTGTCAAATATTAAAGTATCTTACTCCGTTTTTTCCTTTATTATTTGTTAGTTTTTTCCTCGTTCTCCGCCAGTTTGGTCACTGGGATGGTTAAGATACTCATATTAAATAACAATTACAATGAGCAAGAAATAATTACCAGCTATATACTAGGTGAGTAATCACAGTAAAAACAAAAATGAGCTAAAAGGTGAGTAATTACAGTAAAAACAATTATTAACTAAAAGGTGAGTAATCACATTAAAAACAAAAATTAACTAAAAGGTGAGTAATCACAGTAAAAACAAAAATTAATTAAAAGGTGAGTAATCACAGTAAAAAAAAATGAACTAAAAGGTGAGTAATCACAGTAAAAACAAAAATGAACTAAAAGGTGAGTAATCACAGTAAAAACAAAAATGAACTAAAAGGTGAGTAATCACAGTAAAAACAAAAATGAACTAAAAGGTGAGTAATCACAGTAAAAACAAAAATGAACTAAAAGGTGAGTAATCACAGTAAAAACAAAAATGAACTAAAAGGTGAGTAATCACAGTAAAAACAAAAATGAACTAAAAGGTGAGTAATCACAGTAAAAACAAAAATGAACTAAAAGGTGAGTAATCACAGTAAAAACAAAAATTAACTAAAAGGTGAGTAATCACAGTAAAAACAAAAATGAACTAAAAGGTGAGTAATCACAGTAAAAACAAAAATGAACTAAAAGGTGAGTAATCACTGTAAAAACAAAAATGAACTAAAAGGTGAGTAATCACAGTAAAAACAAAAATTAACTAAAAGGTGAGTAATCACAGTAAAAACAAAAATTAACTAAAAGTTGAGTAATCACAGTAAAAACAAAAAATAAACTAACGAATCGCGAGCGAAAGAAACCTTTGCAGTGGAAGAAGCAGTATATCCTCATATTAAAGAGCAAACCCCATTTTTCCCGTATGGATAAAGGGAAGATAAGGCGTTCCATCTACCCCCACCACCAAACCTCTCCCCCCCCCTACCCCCCACCCCGAACAACCGCTGCATTCATTCGACCTCAGGAAAAAAAAAAAAACCGACAACAATAGTTTTCTTGTCGAAAGAATGAAAACAAATGGCGCTTTGGTTGTTGCCTCCCACCTTTTAAATGAAGATAAGCGAGACTCTCGACGGAGCCTTTGCCCGGGATTAAAGTATATAAAAATTTTGAGACAATTCAGAGTGTTTTCCTCCCCGCGCACGCCGCAGTTTCTCCCGTAATATGGATTCTGGCGTTCGGGGAATATGCCTGCGGAAGATTTCGCTAAGTTTTCGTTTACGCCTTTAATTTGTTTGCCTCTCACAGCGGCCCTCTGACAAGCTTCCCATGACCTGTGAGTAAGTTAAGCTATATTTTTGTTTGAAATATATTTCCTCTATATATATATATATATATATATATATATATATATATATATATATATATATATATATATATATATATATATTATATATATATATATATATATATATATATATATATTATATATATATATATATATATGTATGTATATATATATATATATATATGTATGTATATATATATATATTATATATATATGTATGTATATATATATATATATATATATATATATATATATATATATATATATATATATATATATATATATTATATATATATGTACATAAAATGTGTGTGTGTGTGTAGATGTAAGACGGTCAGCAAATTAACCAATTATGAAGGAAATTGCTATTCAGGTGTGTTCTGGTGGCCATGACATGCATTTTCTTCTTCATTCTATCTCCTTTCGTATTCTCTTCCCATTTTCCCAGCTTCTTCATGCTTCCCCACTTTACTTTGTGCTTTCCTTCTTTTTTTGTCAAACTGTTCTGTATTTCGTATGTGTCCTCTCTCTCAGTCGTGCTTACTCTCATTACTTCCATCTTCCTTGCGTTGTTCGTTTTTATTCAGTTTGATAATGATTGTCTTTTCAGTCAACCATGTTTTTTTTTTTTTACCTTCAGTCGCATTGCACCATCTCTGTTATTCTAATTTGTCTTCATGATATAAGAGTTCTTATCCCTCCTGGGCAGTTTAGGCACAACGCCCAGGCCTTTAATGAAAAATGAAAGATTGAATTTTAGGACTAAAACCGAATATGATCAATTTACGGGTCTTTTAGCTAAATAAGATCAAATTTTAGTCCTAACAACCAAGTAGGGTCACACTCGTACAAATGGCCGAGTAATGTTAAACTATTAGTGTGATATCTGACCAGCGCTTAGTTTGGTCCCAGCAGCTAGGTAAAGGCATTTTGTGGGTCTAAACACAAAGGTCACAGAAATACAGGTCATACATACATTTTGAAAATCTGTCCCAGCGAAGGTTTTGGAACCACTAACGGTAACGAATGACAGGGTCCCATCTGCCCTTGTGTTTGGCTGTCTACCTGTACGTTCGTTTGCTCTTTTGGCTATCCGTCTGGGATTTATGGAACAGAACTGTCACAATATTATAGGATCCAAATGTTTTGTTTCATCTTTTATCTTCAGGCACCTTAATGCTTAAAACGTTATCTTACTAATTTATTCCTTGAATCCATTTTATTAGTTTTGTTCACGTCTCTCATTTTTATGTACTGCAATACTATGGCCGTTACCACACTGTTTACTGAACATTTACCTCATTTGTCATTATTGCACGATAATATTATCCTTTAATCTCTAATTATCTCATTTTAGGACTTTATTCTCCGTATTGCCTTGTCACTTTTTTCTCCTGTTGTCTATCTGGTCTTCGATTTATTTTGCTTAGTGTCCTTTGTCTTTCCTTCCATCCTTATTTCATGGCCATTCCCGTGTTTCATTACGAACATTGATTTTTCAGTATAATTTCTTAATATTTTAGGTCTAAAATTAACATAGCTCCTTGTAAGTTGCTTTCATAGCTTCTCGCCAAGTAACGAATCTCAAGGCATAAATTGAAGGAGAAATATAACAAAAGGCAGAGTCACCGAAGCAGACCTGGGTTCCCGACTCCTTTGTAACATCTTCTCTCATTTCATTTCTGAAAATCACAATCGACGTCAAGTTTGAAATACGCTAAGGGACCAACGCACACAGCTCGTATTAAACCAAACAGACGCTTTCCGCTTTGCGTCCAATTTCAACTTTCACCAGTTATGACGGCATGTAATGAGGACTCGCATACACTTGCTCTCTCTCTCTCTCTCTCTCTCTCTCTCTCTCTCTCTCTCTCTCTCTCTCTCTCTCTCTCTCTCTCTCACTTATTCCGTCTCGCTTTCGCTGAGGTATGCAGTTAACAATTATGCCGAGAATGACGGAGAAGAAAAGCGGGGAAGGATACGGGATTTGATCTTGACTTGATTGGCTGACTAATGAACTTCTTGCTGGTTGATTCCCCTGTAGGATTTTTATTTTATCCTTTTTTGGTTGGTTACCCTGTAAGATTTTGTTATCCTTTTGGTTGATTACCCTGTAGGTTTTTTTTATACTTTTGGGTGATTTACATTGTAGTATTTTTTTTATTCTTTTGGTTGATTACCCAGTAGGATTTTTGTTTTATCCTTTTGTTGATTACTTTGTAGGATTTTGTTATCCTTCTGGTTGATTACCTTGTGTTACTTGTTTTATTCTTTTGGTTGATTACCCTGTAGGATTTTTTTTTATCCTTTTGGTTGATTACCCTGTAGGATTTTTTTTATCCTTTTGGTTGATTCACCCGTAGGATTTTGTTATCCATTTGGTTAACTACCGTGTAGAACTTTTTTTTTTATTCTTGTGGTTGATTACCCCATAGGGCTTTTTTTTTTATTCTTCTGGTTGATTACCCTGTAGGACTTTTCATCTTCGTTGATTCGGTTTGGGTTTGTAATCAATTATTGAAGATTTAGTTTCGTCGTTGAACGTCGATGCAATACCATCCTCGTATTATTATTATTATTATTATTATTATTATTATTATTATTATTATTATTATTAATCTACCAATTACGCTCTACTCTTCTCAGTCCGGAACGTTGCCAGTTTATCATCTTCCTATTTTTACTTCGTGTTTCAAGATACCAACGTTGTTGGTACCGCTTAGGGAAGGAGAACATCGCTATATTAGTTTTCATTTTAGTTAAAAGCTTTAATGGTATACATTTACCGGTTAACAAGCGAATGTACTGGGCACATCAAAGCTGATTATACTAATGGCTCTCTCTCTCGCTCTCTCTCTCTCTCTCTCTCTCTCTCTCTCTCTCTCTCTCTCTCTCTCTCTCTCTCTCTCTCAGATGGAAATAGAAGTATGTTGTTCCTGTGTATAGCACGATTTTCTGCACGACATGGCTATACAGATTTGTAATAAACGAAAAAATCGGGTAGGCTACTAACATTTCAGTGACCGAGTCACAGTACATTTCTGAGCTTTAAGCAAATTTTCGACTAACAGACAAGTCCAGCTGTGATAGAAAGACGTCAAAAAGATTCATTTTGGTTTTGGTTCCTTGCGCAAGATGATCTCCAGTTCAGAAGTTTTCACCAGACGTACTTCTTTTTTTCTTCCTCTGGAGGGATTGGCGCCAGAAGGGTACAGCCATCCAGTTCCTCAGCAAGTCCTTAAGTAAGAGGTTGCTAGCCCCACTGCTTTTCTTAACCTCAACATTATATATATATATATATATATATATATATATATATATATATATATATATATATATTATTTATATATGTATATATATATATATATTATTTATATATATATATATATATATATATATATATATATATATATATATATATATATATATATATACATACATACATACAGTATATATATTGTATTTAGAAGTATGCGTAACTAGTGGCATTTTGAGTGACTTCTTCAGATGTGCCATCTTCATAAACTAGTCTCTGATGCTTGATGCCTAAAGAGTTTCGAAATTAGTGATTCACATTTATTGCTGTCAGATGCAGATGTAATCATCGTGAGATGATAATCATGATTAGATTTTGTAATTAAAGAAAAGCGTATTATTTAACAATGTTCAGAAACTTGTAATTTTTTGGTATGCTTGAGTTAGCGGCTCCGGAATTTTTTTTTATTCCGTTTTATGTAAAGAAATATTAAAGAGGCACAAACTGCAGCGCCTTGGATTTTTACCTTCCAATAATCATGATTGATATCACAGGACCTGATGGCAACCGTGGAATCCGAACCCATTCCACCAGCAATGATAAAAGCAATTCACGCAACGCCTACATCTCCCGCATCAACATGATGGGAATCGAAAAGGAGTGATCATTATATATTCTATTTTGTCAGGTGCACAAAGAAAGCTTGCAGTTGTTTAACCTCTAATAATCTTGATTGATGTCTCAGAACCCAGTGATTACCGTAGAATCAAACCCCCTTCCAACAGCAATGATAAAAGCAATTAACGCAACGCCTACATCTCCCGCATCAACATGATGGGAATCGAAAAGGAGTGATCATTCTATATTCTATTTTGTCAGGTGCACAAAGAAAGATTGCAGTTGTTTAACCTCTAATAATCTTGATTGATGTCTCAGAACCCAATGATTACCGTAGAATCAAACCCCCTTCCAACAGCAATGATAAAAGCAATTAACGTAACGCCTACATCTCCGGCATCAACACGATGGTAATCAAAATTGAGTGATCATTCTATATGCTACTTTGTCAGGTGCACATGGAAGGCTCGCAGTTGCCAGCCACAGCGAGAAATAGGACACTCACACACTGCCCCAGGTCACCGTCCCCTTACATGACAGAGCGACATGTACCCATGGGCTCTGTCGGACTACCTAATTCCGAGGGAAATCAGGAATTAATCATGA
This sequence comes from Macrobrachium rosenbergii, assembly GCA_039081455.1. NCBI lineage: Eukaryota > Metazoa > Arthropoda > Malacostraca > Decapoda > Palaemonidae > Macrobrachium > Macrobrachium rosenbergii. The sequence continues at coordinate 16,279,649 of JANJGK010000014.1, read as the reverse complement.
ACGCACCAGAGCGAAGTGACGGCGGCTCATCCGCGCTGTCACATTTCATATTGCACCTTTTGCCCGATCCCCATTTTCATAAGGGATTCAGGATGGGTGATCTTGCATGATGGCTTCCATTCTCGATCGCTTTTCCATGTTTGACCTTAATCTCAGTTGCATTCGCGTGTTTGTGTCTCTCTCTGCTCCGTTTCATCTTTTCCTGTGTGTGTGTTTTAGTCTCGTGTTATTAATTAAAGCTCGCTTACATTCCAGTTGGGATGAAAGGCAGCGAACGTTCCCTCATGTTACATTTTTCCTTTTCAATCGGTCATCAGCATCCTCTCGATTTTCCCTCTTTAAGAGTAAAAACTTGGGGAGAGAGAGAGAGAGAGAGAGAGAGAGAAAGAGTCAAATCCTTTCCATATTGGTTTTAAGAATATTTTCGTCGCAGCGCTTGCATTTTATCATTACATTTTCTTATTTTCGTAGCCATTTTCTTCCTCGTTTTCCTCACCTTTTTCTTCATAATTTTCCTGTTTGATCGCCTTAATTTTGTTCCTATATGTACAAGGGAGTGCGTAATGCCATTGATTCTAATAAATGTATATATATATATATATATATATATATAT
>JANJGK010000014.1:16264035-16266535 GCA_039081455.1 Macrobrachium rosenbergii | reverse complement strand
CCCTCTGTCTCTCTCTCTCTCTCTCTACACACGTACACACATACATGTACATATATTTGTCGTGCGATTATGTATTTGTATAACAAATATATACACTCACGCCGGCATTTTACGCGTTGCTACGAGCGCATTTAAGAGAGGAGATCAAGGCCGGAGTTTGGTTCGTGCGCACAAAAGATAATGCCCAAAATATTTAGTCCAAAGGGTTGGCTCTGTTTGAAGCCTTTGTTACTGCTGTCATAGCCTGAAGGCTCCTCGGCTCCATTGTTTGTTGGTGCCTTATTGCCTGCTTTTATTATTCCCTTCCTTTCTCTCTCTCTCTCTCTCTCTCTCTCTCTCTCTCTCTCTCTGTTACCCAACCAATTTTTCTCATGCCTGCATTTTTATATATCTCCTTTTTCTTCGGCTCACCAGTTCTCCCTCCGTTTAGTCATTACTCCCTTTCGCCGGTGTATTCTGTTCTCTCTTTTTGTTCTCTTAAGTTGTTATTTCCTGATCTCATTTGTTTCGTCTTAATTTCTCTGTCTCCTGCTGTTTGTTTTCTATTGTATTCAGATTTATTTTCCCCCTCTTCTTTCTTTTTTTTTTCCTGTCTGTTTTCCGTTTTTACTCAGCTTTTATGAGTAGCTTTTTATGTCTCGTAATTTTTGTTTTTGTTTACTTGTAATCATTCCTAGAGTTGTTTTCCACATTTTTCGATCATCCGTATTTCAACCATTTTCTCTGTATTTATTCATCTTCTCCTGAATGACAATTGTGTTGACCTCTCAAATAGACTCCCTTCGTAATGGCATTTTTGTTTCGCCATTTGTCTCCATTCTCCTCTTTTTCTTCTTCTTCTCCTTCTTCTTTCTCAACCCCTCTTTGATTATGCCATCCTTTCGTGTTCCATCCATTCCTCCCTTTCTTTCACCTTCCCACCGACGACATCGTTTTGCCATTAGGTGCTTCCGTCATTCTCTGCTTCTCTGATCCCCTTTTTCTTTCTTCGCCTTATTTTCCATGCACGGGACTGAGTTCTTCATGTGTGTCTCTGCCCCGTTATATTCCACGTGTACATTTTAAAGTAACCTTCTTTTCTTGTTTTCCACGTGTACATTTTCGAGTAACCTTCTTTTCTTATTTTCCTAGTGTACATTTTCGAGTAACCTTCTTTTCTTATTTTCCACGTGTACATTTTCGAGTAACCTAATTAGCTCTTCGTTGGGGAGGTGGGTAGAGCTCTCGGCTAGCACGCTTTTGGCCCAGCGTTCGACTCTCCGACCGGCCAATGAAGAATTAGAGGAATTTGTTTCTGGTGATAGAAATTCCTTTCTCGTCATATTGTGGTTCGGATTCCACAATAAGCTGTAGGTCCCGTTGCTAGGTAACCAGTTGGTTCTTAGCCACGTAAAATAAATCTAATCCTTCGGGCCAGCCCTAGGAGAGCTGTTAATCAGCTCAGTGGTCTGTTTAAACTAAGGTATACTTAATTTTTCCTTTCTTCTCTTATGTGGCGTACTTGTACATATTAGATTCGGTTTTAATCTTTTCCTATGTGTGCCCATAATTATAATGAACAAACTTGCTATATTACATCTTATTCATTTTCACTTTATTTCTCGGCTTCTTCACTCTTGTTCAGCATTCATTCAATATTGCAATACAGTTCCTGAAGTGTAGGTCAACTTTTATTTAGAGCTGTAACATAGTTCCTTTATTATTATTCGCGTCTATGGCTCAGTGTCTTGACGTGTAAATAGTTGTATTAAGCTTTTATTTCCTACGGTAATTCAGTTTCTCGTTTTTCAAACTCGATTTATGCTGTAATTCAGTTTCCTAACTTTAATGAAATCTTACGCTTCGTGTACATTTTCATCTTAAAGCTCTTTTGTTTCTTTATCATTTCATTTTAGCCATGATCCTAAACGAGGCCTCATATAACCCTTCATTCTTGAACGCCATAGAATACTAACACAGACTTCTAAATTACACTACCAAACTTCTGATACAGTAGCTATAGCTTCCCTACACCAAAGGTTATCGTTATGAATGCCAATATCAAAGCTCTCTCTCTCTCTCTCTCTGTCTCTCTCTGTATATATATACATATCACACATAGTATATATACAGTACATTATATATATATATATATATATATATATATATATATATATATATATATATATATATATATAAATCTTGAATAGGGTTTGTAATTCTACAGTCATGTCATTTGCCCCACTGTCGGTAGAACCCGATAGGATTTCAGTATGAGTAGAGCATTTACCAAAGAGAACGGAGCGATTCAGACACATTGCGTCAGAACCTGTTGTGCTTCTGTTGACCAAAGCAGAGATTTAGGTGGGGACATTCATGCAGGTTATGGGGCAGGAACTAGCCACTTCATCATAGACTACTAGCTGAGACATGAATGGGGGGAGGGGGGGACGTAGACCTAAAAATTACCGGTTAGAATAGATGAATGAATGAGGTACTGGAATGTGAGTTGGTGATTTGA
>JANJGK010000014.1:16199035-16249035 GCA_039081455.1 Macrobrachium rosenbergii | reverse complement strand
AAATATGTTAAAACCAAATCTGATCACTAGGTAGAAACATGTTATAATGTGTTTGGACTTACTGTCATATCTAACATATGCCAATACAATAACTTCTTACAATCGTGCATGTGAATTCATGTAGTAGCTCTTTAGACAATAAAATAAGCTAAAATGCAATTGAAAATACCTACTTTTGTGAAAACTTGTCTCTAATGAGCATCCACTGCTACATGCAGAATGTACGTTCTGATTTGTAATTTACGACATGTTTTTAAGAACTTGCAAATCCTGGTAAATATTCTATTAGAACTCTTCCAATTTATCATTATGTTCCTTATATCTAAGCAACAGTTCAATACATACATACATATATATATATATATATATATATATATATATATATATAACCTTCCTTCAAACCTTTATTATAAATTCTCTCTGACAACTTGCAAATATTTCATAAGTTACTTTCTGCAACAATAATAAACAACTTACGATTCTGCAAAAAAAGAAAAGCGCCAACAATTTAATTTTATCTGAAACCATCAAAACAAAATACAATCATAAGCCTTCATTAATATACGGAGCTGCTGACTTGGACGAGCTGTAATAGCAAATCGCTCAGTTCTGGAAACGATTTTTTTTTATTTCTTAGCGATCTGGACGCGTCATTGGCAATGTGGAAGACATTTTCCGGAGCGAAAAATGTATGAGAAATCCTAGTAAATCCTTGAATTCGTTGAGCGCTGTTCCTGATTCCATATCCGTTCTTTTCGTCGTTTATATATATATAGTGGTTCTCTGGCGTTTTTCTGCTCGGCTTGGTTTTATGCTCATCGAATTTTCCGTATTATTTCGTCCACTGCAGAGCTGCAAGTACTTCGCCATTCACGAAGTTTATGACACTAGATCACTTCTTATAAGCGGTTATTAATACTTCTTAGTCCTGAATATATTCGTGTTTTATTCTTTTCTAGAGGTGCAGTCATATATCTTTTACTTTGTCATTTTCTACTGGTGTTGCAGTGATTTTTCCATTCAGTTTATGAGACATGAAATGCGTCATTCAGTTATTAAAAATGTTTGAAGCACTCCTTTGGAAAATATTTATTACATACATCAACAGGCTAACGATAAAGAGCAAAAGCTTAAAAAAAAGAAGACACTCTTACCCAGACATCATCATCATCATCATTATTGTCTCTGAGAATCCTTTCGTCCTTACGCCTATTTCTTTCAGACGGCTATAGAGTAGTCAAGCATTCTCCCCTTGTATTTCCCGTCACTGTACCTCCTCGGAGGAGGCAGAATGTCCCGGTCGCACTCCGTTTCACTCACCTCCGGAGGCTCGGGGTTGGGGCCTCTTGGGTTGAGGCACCCGGAGCTCTGGCCTACCACGGGGTACGATGGCGGCGCCGCAGCAGGGATCCCGATCCCCCCTCCCTTCGACGCCGCCGCCGCCGCCGGGGGCACTACAGACCCCTGGACCGCCGCCCCCGCCGCCACCGCTGTTGGCAGGATGGCCTCGCCCTCCGTCATCACACGCGACCTGGGAAGCAGGGAGGGGCGTGAACCTGGGAAGTCCTCACCACCCCAGGAAAGAATCAATACATCAAATCATATGTCATTCAACTTAGACTAATAAAGTTGTACAAGGTCTTCGCCTTCTGATAACAGCAAAAGAGAAAGTGTGAGAGGTTCTTACTTAAGCCTTAACTCCAAAAAGAAAATAAAATCAAATATACTTCTCCTCTGTTATCTTTTTAATTTTCTCCCCTTTTCGTTTCTTTTCGGCTGGCAGATCTGTGGGAGGGTAGGGTTTCCTCATCTAGGCCTATGAAGTGCTTTTTCCAAATTATATTACCAAAAACTTCAACACATATCAGAGAGAAACCATAATTTACGTCATTATTTTACACTGCGCTTACTTGCAATGCCAGTTAATGAAAGAACGCACCAATTCAGTTACTCAAATTCTTTAATCTCTGTCTCAGTGTTTCTTATGCTTTTCCAAGCAAGTTATAAAGCGTATCTTAAGTGAGAGAATGACTTCATTCATGAAGCATATTGCGAAATTCTAGCAAACGTCCAAGACAACTGTAAAATACGATCCCGCGCCTAGCTACGAAAGTAAATGATTTAATGCGTAACATATAAGTGAAGAATTTGTTGCAACTGACCTTTCAATTGCCATTTGAATTTGGTGGTACAATGGCGCGGCGAAAGCTGAATGTGGTTTTGACATTTTGCGCAGAATTAACCTTTCCAGAACGTCAACAGGGCTTTATTAAACTAATACTCTTTTGGCTTAAAAACTCAACAAAATTTACGCGATTCCAACTTTATTATACAATATATATATATATATATATATATATATATATATATATATATATATATATATATATATATATATATATATATATATATATATATATATTTTATATATTATATATTATATACTCGTATATATATCTCATTAATTACTTAAGCCAGCTTAGTCTAATTTCTGGTTTATTTACTTTAAGATATTTGATAATTCTCAATCAAATACTTCAACTGAATTTAGCAAATACAACTGTCGAATAACGGCGGAAACACGTCTCTCCTTTTTCATTAAATCGGCATCACATTTCCTATTTATCCAGCACAATTCTGTACTGACAGGTTAATATAAACCAAACAAACAATCATCAGTTCGTTCTGGAATTAAGGACAGGAAAGAAAACTTATTTTCTCAAATGTTTACTTAAACTTTCGTTAATTACAGTCCGGCTATTGACGAACTTACTAAAATGAAATATCAATAAGGGAACAACATCTGAAGCAACTTGTTATTCTGCTGTGTAGAGATTGCAGCAGGGGAAGTTCAGCAGCGTTGCCTAACTAACACGAACTCTAAAATCGCAAGTAATTACGAGAAACGATGAACGTCCTCCATTTTCAGATCTCAGCCGAAAACAAAAGAAGGGAGAGAAAGCAAAACAACCAAGCATGCAAGCTGAAGCGAAAAGCACAAGTTTCAACAACATAACAAAAAGCTCTGTACGTCTCTTTATTAGAGCTGAAATTTACAGAAGATTTAAGACCAAAAAAATAAAAGCCTTTTTTTATTTACTCATATTCAGTAACATGATGGAACATACAATCCGTTTATTTTAACCAGCCAAAAGACAAAGCATTACTCTTTCATATTTTATCAGACAACAAAATGAATACCATAGACATACCTATAAAATCTAGAGGAACCCTACGTCTAGGAGGTAAGTTTAAACTTCTAGCCTAATCTCCGATGTTTGACTGATTTAATCATTAGCTTATAATTTAGTTAACATTAAATAATAACATTTAAACAAATTTATATTAGTCTTAAAATTGGTGTGTGTGTGTGTGTGCAAGATGCGTGTTTATACGTGTGAGTATAAACACTGATATTTATGTATCAGTATAACTGATATATGTAAGACTGGAGTTACAACATTTAGTGAGTAGCAGATGCAGTGAAAACATGACATAAGAAATACATATGCAGATATTAGAGAAATAACTTAGGGTGAAAATGTATATTATCTAAATTGAACAGGAAAATATTTCCCAAAGGAAAGAAACTAATGCAACATTACTCTGAAGGAACTGATTAAAAAATTATGCCAGTGGATAAACACAGTAACAGCATAAGATTCTTACAAAGAAATGAAACTGTTCTAGGGAAAAGTAACTGAAAAAACTAGCTGTTCTGGATAGAAGAAATTAAGCATCATTAAACATAAAATTCTGTCATCAAGGCAGAGTTACGTTATATTCTTCAGTGAAATAATGCTCTATGATAATAAAAAAAATAGATATTTATTTTTTTAAGGGAAATAATAATAACTATGACCCATCTTTTATCCGTTCAGTACACAACAAAAATGTTTATGAAAAAAGGCCTTACAAAAATTTGGTAAAAAGCCTCATTTTCTTATAATTAGAGGCATAAAATGCAGAATAAAAAGTGTTCTTACGTCACGTGATAAGAGTAATAAAACGAAATGAGCTTTAAAAAAGTCGTTGATTTCCATCCTATCGCAACTCGACAGCGAAGCTGTTATCAAGTTATTAGATAACGATGCTTTTTTTTAATAGCATTTTTCCTGTTTTTATATGATGTACTTCATTTTCGTTTAGCACTTTTCTTTAGCTTCTTAACAAACACGTAATTTATATAGCTAAAAATATGCAAACTGAGTCAGTTCAGCAAATTTTAAGATAATTTGCATTTTTACCAGATATGCAAGCCAAGTGGATACTCTTTCGGCGCAGGCGGAAGCAGCTGACGCTTGGAAACGAGGTTTCAGAATTGGCCGCTCACGCACGCAGTATGACTAGCATCAGTTCCTCTTCGGCAGTACAGCAATTGTTGGGGTGGTAGAAGTGGAATACAACTTACAATACTCGGGTTTGTGTATATGAGGGAAAAATGCAAAATATCTTCAAATTTGCCATTTGTTCCCAGGAAGATAAAGAACCTTGCTTTATGTGGAGACTTATTCTTTTGGGGAGGGATTACCTAGAAATCATGGCTGTTGATGTGCAACCCTGAAATATCACCTTCCCAAGTTATGTAGGTGAGCGTGGGAGGTTGCCTCTTATACCCTGTTGTCTGTTCTGACAGGTGAGGGTTGGGAAGGCAGGAAACCACACAAGAGTGTAGCTAGTTTCACTCCAGGGATGATAAACACCATGAGATCCCAGTCATTAAATAACCAAGATAGTATCCCCCCCCCCTCACCCCTTGTTTAGGAGGAGCTGAGTGAGTTACATCTACTAAACAGGAATAGTAATTCACCTGCATTTGTCCCGGCCAGCTTGAATACAGTGTGTTGTATGAAGGTCGTAGTTAAATAGAAGGAAAGTAATCAATTAGGCTACTTATTATACATCCAACCATTTCCCTGTGAACCTTAAGGGAGATGCTATTCTGTCCAAGTGGAGCTTGGTAACAACATAAGTTGAGCGCTTACAACAGGTGGGTGACCTCCAGCAAATAGAACGATGGGGCCATTCTCCCCACTTTGTCCTCTCTCTCCTTTGGTACACCATCTACATCCATTCTTCATGACCCATACAACTGCCTGGGAGGTAGAACTTCCTCTGCCAAGTGGGTGGAGGAGGCAGCAACTTGGCAGACCTGCATGAGGCCAACGAGTTCTCTGGTCCACAGGTTAGGCATCTTCTTTGCCACTGAGCAAAACCTGAGGGTAATGTCACACAAAGCAAGCGGCTGTCCAGAGTTATCTTTGTGAACAATATTTGTGTTTCAAGGTAATTTAGAGGTTGCTTCTTGTCATGCACATCCATAAAATGCTAGTGGATGGTTCCACCATTGTGATGGCTTAAGGTTGTCATTGCAAGCCTACCATAACTTATGTTTGGAGGCTTGCACTCCTTTCTGAACATTTAAATTGTAAACCACATTGGCCCTCAGTTTTTTGGATCATCTGGGACCAGTGCGTTTCCTCATTGCATAGTTGGTTACCAGGTTTGGGTGATACTCCCTCCACTGCAGGATGTCAAGTTCTCTAAGGTGGTAGGCAACTACATACCTGGATACTGCTCTGGAACTGTCAAAATCCATAAACTTGGTAACCCACTTAAACCCTTTACGTCCCAGCTGACATCCCCGACAAGATAGCAAAGGTCTTAACATAAACCCCCTACACAATTGCAGGTTGTTCTTCACAGGCCTCCATCGAATTCAGACATCATTTAAAGCACCAAAGAAAGCCTTGTAACCAATGCTCCATTTCAGGAGACGATTCCAATCACCTTAAATTGTGTATGCAGATCCGGCACTGATCCCCTCACAATCCATGAACAAATGTTGGAGATACTAATGGCATAGTTAATGGGGACCCCTTTCCTCTCACACAGAGGAGAACTTTTCCAAAAGGTGAATGGTGTGGCAGAGGGATTACCCCTTGAAGTTCTCTTTGCCAACTTGTGTATGGCTGCTGTAGTAGACAGGGCAGTCAGCTGTCACCAGACCAAGAATCTATGTCAGAAATGTTTATATCTTCATTGCCACCGAATAAGCAGGTAATGCAGAAAAACTAGCACCAGCCCTGAAAACCAACTGAAGCCAGCAAAGATAAGACCCTTCTTTTCATTGGCGTTCATGACAAAAGTACAGTATGTTACATTTTCCTGTACAAAAGCAACAAATGTAAGATGCTGCCTTTAAGCAAGGGGAGTGGACTCAGATTCCCCTAGTTCCTAGAAGGTATGTCAGTAAGAATGTGTGAGGCAGAAGTTGACAAACAACAAATACACTAGAAAATTCATAAAGGACAAGATAAGAAAGAAAATGATTGAGTTCATAACACAAGACCAGAACACTGAATAAAGCAAAAGAAAAACTTTAACTAACAATTTATCACAAAAGAGACTATGGGACAGCGCACAAAAATGCAGCAGTACCCACCAGAGCTGGGGAGCCTGGTTTATGAAGCTTCATGAAGAATAATCCTGATCTATGAAGTTTCTTTCCTTGTTGATGTTACCTTGTATTTAGCTTTCGCTTTTATACTTTGATTTTTGACTGCGTTTAATTATATATTCTGTATCTACTGTTGCCCTGATGTTGTTCATGAGTGAATAGCTAAAACTGATGTTGATAGAACAGAACTGAATGGAACACAGCAACAATTTTTGCCTTTTCTCTCAAAATTTTAGAACTGAGTATCAGAAGAGACTCAGAAGATTAGAGAACTACTGTCTTGAAATAGCAGATACAAAGTGTGCATCACTAGTCAATTAGAATATATATATATATATATATATATATATATATATATATATATATATATATATATATATACATATACTAAAAGTAGAGAAAATACTTTTATGCATCAGGTCATCTGATTAAAATAGTTTGTGATTATTCTTCTTCTTCCCAGAATCCAGTATCGCCTTTCCACGTGGAGATAGTTACCAAGAAGTCAGAGTTGATGGAAAAATGAACATAGTTTTAATGATAGTATTTACACCTCAGGCAAAGTTTAAATTCAGTTCGGCAAATTCTTAGCTTTAAAAGTTTCTACTCTTCGGCATTTTTTACTTTTTGTAAAAAAAAAAAACCCTCTCTCTCTCTCTCTCTCTCTCTCTCTCTCTCTCTCTCTCTCTCTCTCTCTCTCATACCTTCCCAGCCATTCTTTCCCATCTGGATCAACTTCAACCCAGGACACAATACCAGCGCCGTCCTATTATCTTCTCCAATTTCAGCGAAGCCACTTTCTAAAACATATTTCCACCGCTGTTCACAATTTCTATTCAAATAGCATGAAGTTACTTCCCACCCCGTTCTATTCTTGTATCATTCATACTCGGCTGGTATAATGATGGTCTCTTCGGCAGGCTTTTGATGGCGTTCGTTTGAATAAAATGAAGAATACCAGAGAGAGAGAGAGAGAGAGAGAGAGAGAGAGAGAGAGAGAGAGAGAGAGAGAGAATGTACATGGCTTCGACCGCAATTGAAGCGACCGTGTTTGTGGCGAGTATTCTCATGAAAAGATGGTGTTTACTCTTATTACACTGCGCAAGGATCAGATATTTTGCAGCAGGCATCGAAAAAAAGGAAGCAAAAATAAAGTGAAGGCTTACAAAAGGGATCAAATATTGCAGAAGACATGTGTAACAATAAAAGTCAGAGGTGCTGTGAAAACATGATGATGACCTTTGTACTGACGCCGTTGTAAATTATATCTTGAAACTATGACAGACTCATGTACTCATCCATATTTTCAATAAGCATTACTTTATGTACAGTACAAAAAAGAACAGATTTCGGAGGGAGAGAGAGAGAGAGAGAGAGAGAGAATAAATCATGAAATCTACGCTATAACCAAGCAGTGGGAAACTTTCAACTATTCAGCGTTTGATGCAGATGCTGAAAAAGTTGGACCGTTAGATAAAGAGATCGAGAAAATAGATGTGATGAAGTACAGCAGCCAAAGGTGAAACTGCTAGAAAATCCCACGACTGCACAAACGAACACTAGTTAGAGACTGGAAAATAAGAAACAAGAAAGGGAGTCCTTTAGTAATGCCTACTGTGCACTACATGAGGTGCCCTGACGACACTACCCGCGTACGGGGTTCGAGAATGAGAGAGAGAGAGAGAGAGAGAGAGAGAGAGAGAGAGAGAGAGAGAGAGAGAGAGAGAGAGAGAGCGAAGGCTATTCCTTTTACTCCTATCTGAATACTAATACAGTGTGTGCGTAAAAACATGTACAAGATTTAATATTATATATATATGTATATACTGTGTATATATATATATATATATATATATATATATATATATATATATATATATATATATATATATATATTATATAAATATATACTGTATGTATATACATACATATTAGTACAAATAGTACTAATAGGAGGACGAAAAGGAATTGATGCAAGTTTCTAATTACTTGCAGCCGACGCTCCGAAGCATCCCTTCGTCATCAGAGCTAAACTGCAGAAATTATAGCAATTAAAATCAAAATAAATGAATCAGCTAAAAAGAGCAGAAGTATATCTAAAAATAGAAATAAAAAATTATAACCATCCTAACGCCTCAAAATATGGAAACTGAGTGACCAATAAAAGCACTCGGAGAACGAAGGAACATCTTCAGCTATTAACAGAGGAGCAGAACAAGACTAAACTGTTCAGTGATGAAACCAGCTGTTTGATGGTTAAGAACCCAAAAACATGAAAAGGGGTTTCGTCAGCAGGTTGCTTTATGATTTCAAATCATAGGTTAATGTCACTATCACGTTCATACTTCAACTGCTGAATCAAGAATGAACTCCCTAGGGCTGCCCTAGGAAGTGCCAATGTTTTGAGATGTTAATACAGTGTATCCCAAGGCAAAAGACGTCTTAGTAAAGGATTGTGAACCTGATAACCGGAAGAAATGCCTACTAAATAGCAGATGGATCTCTTTCGCTACACCAAAGGTGATCACATATTTAAGGTCACTCATCACGTACTGGTATTGTGGTAGTTGCCAGTGAGTACAACCCAGCAAACGTTACCAAGGAAGTGCGATACAATGTACTGTGTCGCAAGGCGGACGGCCGCTTAATGAAGGTCTATAGATTCCACGACTGAAGAAAATCCTCCTAAATGGCGGATGAGCCTTTGCTTCTGGCGTCAAAGACAACCGCCAATTCTCGCTCCTGCTGGATGGCTAAAACTCAAAATATAGCTGTCATGCTGTACTACATGAGATTTACAGCCTCTTACTACAAATGAAAATATCCAAGAGCTGTAGCTTGATGCAATACAAATTAGCAAAGAGCTAAGGTTGAATGTAACGCTAAATGTTGGCGAGACTGGTGAATTCAAGTCTCTGCACTTACACACACACACACACACACTATATATATATATATATATATATATATATATATATATATATATATATATATATATATATAAATATATATATAACCTTATGTAACAGTTATTTCGGACTCATCTTTTATGTGCTAATCATTCTCCTTTCGGTTATACAAACTTCTCGGAGTAGTGGTTCCCACGTGTTCCAATAAACGCAGACTAATTAATGCAACACATCACTCGTTGTACAAACGTTCAGAAAAGGTCCATGAAATTAAATATCTACTCAAGATTCTTATCTTCGAAAGTGCGAAGTCAGAGGGCGTAATCTTTCCTAGAGGGAACGACAAAGAACAAAAAGAATGTCAGTGTCAGCGTTACCGTGAAAGATAAAATAGCATTTGCGTCAACGACTGCCGAAACTTTCAGTGGAGGATTTTTGAAAACCCGCAAAACTCAGATACACAAATAATAACGCGTTATGACGAAGGCTCAAGTTTCTAGAGCAAAGTTGCAATGGGAACGAGCCAGGGACACGCGAGGAGGACTTTGGACGCCAGGAAAAATATAATAAGAGAAAAATAAATTCTGCATTTGGTACAAATGAAAAGTTACAGATTCTATGTGAATCGTTCCCAGGCACGCTTGACTGTACCGGAAACGAGTAAATTCATTCTCTCTCTCTCTCTCTCTCTCTCTGAAGACACAAACGCACTGGCGCAGACACTCCTGCATATGTATAGATCGTCCATCTCCCCCAATGTGAAGAGGGTGATGTGTTGCGGCGCCCTTGGGTGAAATCTCGTCGTGATAAGGCACGTTCTGTCGCCTGGCTGGGGCGGTTCCAGGTAGACTTTCTCCGTCTTGTCTGAAGTGATCAATAGTTTAAGTTTATTTACAAATATATATATATATATATATATATATATATATATATATATATATATATATATATATATATATATAATATATATATATATATATAATATATATATATATAAATACATATATACATACATATATATATAAATAAATATATATATATATATATATATATATATATATATATATATATATATATATATATATATATATATATATATATATATATATATATATATATATCTCACGGTATATATTGCCCACAAGCGCGAGTATGCAAAAAACGCGAGTACATTAACAAAAGGAACCTACATTATGAGTCTTGAAAGTCTTGAGAGCGTAGTATTAATGAATTTACCTCTACGAGTACATGATGGTAGACTTTCAGCTTTAACAATGGAAACATTAAACAAATCTAACATTACATATAACTGAAGGAAAAGAATGGAAAGGAAATACTTGAGTCTAGAGTTCCCATCATATCTTAAAGTATCGACAAAACCTAAGCTATCCGATGCACCGTATAGTAATTATCGAGAATATTAACAGCAGTGATTTAATTACGCATGTAGCTAAGTAACCAAGTTGGCTTTTAAGTAGAGTCCTGATTACGATTACGAAAGACTCCTGTTTTGTGAGACGTAAATCACATTGGTAATCTGTTTACAAATATAAATGGTGGCATATATACTTCACCGCTAATTTAACTACATTTCATCCATGCGTGTAATATGATCTTCGCAATACCCTTTCCTAGGTATCTCCTAACCTGATATAATGACAAAAGCCGAGGACTGAGTTTCATTATTCCCCACTGACAGGAAATGTCAGAAAAGCCTACAGCGAAAATATGATTTTCTTAAACATCTGTACTAGTGCTTTCCGATCCACCCTAATTATTTCTGGTAATAACATTAGAGATTGGGAACGAATTTCAAAAGCATTTACACACACACACACACACACACACAGAGAGAGAGAGAGAGAGAGAGAGAGAGAGAGAGAGAGAGAGAGAAACCTATGTAGCAAACTTGTCATCAACGCAAGTTCAGTGAAAAGTTGCTATGACACTAAGTAGTGTCACCAACAGCAGCAAATTCATAGATAGAAAAAAGAAGAAATGCAGAGTAGAACAAAACTGCAATTACTATAAACTTAAAAAGGGAACGAATTAGATGAGGTACCACTGACTAAAACAAAAATAAAAGTGTCGGAAAGTAAACCTAAGAGTGAAGAGGTTACTTTGGAGACAGAAATCCGTAGTCGGTAAGGTTTACGGTTAGATACATCCGAAAGCTGTTTACTTTATTATAAATTTAGGCACACCACATGTACATGAATATCATTTACCAAACGTATGTAAACCTAAAATTCATGTGGAGTCAGGTTCAAAAAGTTGAAACTTTGCTATTGCCTAACGAAAAGTGCGTACCATAGCTTCTGTGAAAAAATAAATCAATAAATAAATATATAAACAAATTTATATGTATATATATACATACACATATGTGTATATACATATACATTCATACATACACATAATTATATATATATATATATATATATATATATATATATATATATATATATATATATATATATATATATATATATATATATATAGTTGCTAGAGATTGATCCTCGAGTGTGACCTTTCTTTGATTTTGTATTTTACTAGTATAAAATTCTGTGTTTTGGTGTTGCCTCTATTTTAGGTCGAAAATGGCTTAGTGTGTTAAAGCCGAAACGTCCCAGTGGAATAAAAATGTTGACTATATATATATATATATATATATATATATATATATATATATATATATATATATATATATATATGCATAAACGTGTGTGTAGGAGAGAGAGAGAGAGAGAGAGAGAGAGAGAGAGAGAGAGAGAGAGAGAGAGAGAGAGAGAGAGAGAGAGAGAGAGAGAGAGATCTGCCTCTCCCCCTTCCCATCCGTCAGCGGATGAGTGAGCGAGTGAGTGGGTCCAACATATCCGATGTGAAGTGACTCTCGAGATGGGTCTTTGAGGGGTATCACCTCCCTCAAGGAGGCTGGATACTAGATGATACTTGGGATTTGGGGTTCCATATTAAAAACTTGATATTTTCTGAGTTGCCCAATCAGAAAAATATTTACGAGTTCACTTTTCTCAGAACGATATGTATGGTGTACTCCACTTTATCTAACACTCAAATGATGATTTAATGCATTTTCTATATACAGTATATGTATATATGTGCACACATATATATATGTATATTATATATGTATATATATTATATATATATATATATATATATATATATATATATATATATATATATATATATATATATATATATATATAATATATACTGTATATATATATTAAATATAAATATATACTATATGTACATATACATTATATATATATATATATATATATATATATATATATATATATATATATATATATATATATAATATATAATATATATAATTATATACACACACACTAAATACATACGAGTAAGTTTTTCTGTCTTTATACGCCTTAGTAAATAAAAAAGCAAATAGCATTCTTTCACAATCTTACGAATTTATTTTTTTTACTAACATGTAGAACATAATAAAAATTTCAATATGTATTTGAAAACTCTTCAAGTAAAAGGGTTAAAATAAAATGTAAGTCAATAAAACAGGTCAAACTGCAATCTCAAAATGAAAATTCACGAGACAAGAAGCCGTTTCATTTCACCTATTTATGAAATCTTTTCATACCAGGATACCAGTAACTTCCCGAGAGTTTTGGGCCTCAAAGACTGGAGAGAGAGAGAGAGAGAGAGAGAGAGAGAGAGAGAGAGAGAGAGAGAGAGAGAGAGAGAGAGAGAGAATTTACTTTAAGTATCTCCAAGCGTTCGCTCCTCGAGATCCATACTGCATCGTGGTCCAGGCAGACTGCAGAAGAGCATTATTTCTCACAAGACCTCTTTCTTGCGACTTTCGGTCCAATTAGCATCCGGCGAATGGCACGATAACTTCACTCGGCGAATTTAGCATTGCACAAACAGCGCGACGAAGAGCATTGCACGAGGGCGCTCGGACGAATTAGTGTCCACTGAACATCACGATAAAGAAACCAAAAACAACAGCAGCAACGTGATTTTATTTTTCAACTTCAGTTGGCGTTATTTTGGAATAAAATACGACCGATGTTCTTTTGTTCGTCCTTCGTCTGATACCTTTGAGCAACATCACAACAATCCTCGCAAATTCCTTGCTAACTAGCGAACCGCGTTCTCGCAACGTTTTCTTAAAATAGCTCTCTCTTTTCATAACGTTTTTACTAGTCGATATTGCCAATTATTATCTGTTCAAATTCGCTAGTTCTTGTTTTGGGATGTATGGAAACCCAAAGTATATTGCACAAATGTTCTTTCATTCCACGTCAAAATTTCCAAATTCCCATTAAGCACAGGCAAGTAACAGATGATTTCACGCTAAAACATGCATTAAAATTTAAAGTCAGTTATCCTTTTACTAATTTAACAGAAGTTCAGAACAACTAGATTTCAAGTCAGTTATACTTATGCTAACACAACAGAATTTCACAGTATATTGATTACAAGAGCGTGCTTACTGATGTTTACATCGCCCAGCCCGCAGAAAAACCATGGTTGGGAAAATGTTGCTTGTTAATTTCAGATTCAGTGTGTTTTTCTTATTTATGAGCAGTAAGGTTATCCGTGGAATGTGAATTTGAGTACAACGGTTCACTTGTCAGTACAAGTAACTGAAGGCACAAAAAATCCTATATAAAGCATTATTCACAGCCTAGCAGTAAAATTTCACTACAAAATTTAAGATTTCTGTTCACACCAATACCAAAGTTGTCACAATAAATGAGTTCAACCAGTCAAAATGCCTTGGGTACCTGGGCCAGTTTTTGAGCGAAATACCTATTGTTTCTCCACATAAAGACAGATAAATGCTCCTAGGTGAACTTACATAAAGACAGACAGGCATGTTTTTCTTGTGTAACAGCTCTAAACTGAAAGAGGAAATGAAAGTATGCCCATAAATCATGGTGTCCCTGAAAGACAGTTCTTGAAAAAAAAAATAATAAAATGAATAACTGATGCTGCGTGAAAATGATGCAACAGCTAGTTTATGGCAAAACCCCTAAAAGTTTCAAGTGCCTGAAATAATCATGTTTCAAGCTGAAATGGCAGTTTTTCCGGAATTGTTGAACTGACAATGCGGGATGTCAAGAATCAGCGAGGTGTGGGGGGACTGCTATTCCCCAATATGTCAAGATCAAATATTTCTTTCAGAAGTCATTTTGCGAAAATGAATGACTTACAACTATGCTGACGATACCGAAACCGAAAACATTAAATGTTTCAGCGAGGATTCAGGAAGAAAAAAATTACAGAAAAGAATACTTTAGCAGTCCCCAAACTATAAATCCGACTTACTTATTTCCAAGTTATAGCTGCATATTTCTGCCAGCAATATAGTAAAATTTTAAAAGTTATCCTGACCATTATCTAAAGATTTTTTATGCCCCTAAATCCTTTCCTAGAACGCATTCATATGCAAAGAAATCCTCCGAATGTCGAAAACGTTTTTCTCAGATTCTTTGTCTGAGCTCTACCAGAGAAGGACAGCCTGACAAATAGGCAGAGAGTATGCCTTCAATCATCCTTAGGGGAACCCGTATCCCGACCACCCGGGTCCCTTCCGTCCATCAGACGGGGGGAAAAAATATAAAGGACAGATTTATATACAACCCGCAGAAACCTCGGAAACCAAGTCTATTAAAAAAAAAATCGCGAGTTCTCGGAATATTGAATTTTGGAAGGAGGGGGAAATTCGAGTGTCTTCGGTGGACGATATAATAAGATGCCGTTGCACGCCTGTAGCTCTTCAGGGATACTCTTAAGACGTTCCTAAGGACCACTCCAAGAGGCCCCAGCCGTCGTATATATTGTGGATGTGTGAGAGCAGGGACGGAGGATGGAAGTAAAACGGTCTGGCCGTGTGGTTACATGCTTCTGCTCGGTTGATTCTTTATGTTTGTCCGTCTGCCTTCTTTTTAGTTTTCTGTAAAAAAAAAAAAAAAAAAAAAAAAAAAAAAAAAAAAAAAAAAAAAAAAAAAAAAAGCTACTATCGTGCCGGCTTTGTCTGTCCGTCCGCACTTTTTCTTTCCGCCCTCAGATCTTAAAAACTGCTATCGCTAGAGGACTGTAAATTGGTATGTTGATCATCCACCCTCCAATCATCAAACATACCAAATTACAGCCCTCTAACCTCAGTAGTTTTTATTTTATTTAAGGTGAAAGTTAGCCATAATCGTGAGTCTGGCAACGATATAGGACATGCCACCACCGGGCCGTGGTTAAAGTTTCATGGGCCGCGGCTCATACAGCATTATACCGAGACCACCGAAAGATAGATCTGTTTTCGGTGGTCTTGATTATACGCTGTACAGAAAACTCGATTGCGCCCAAGTTATTTCGGCGAATTTTTTTTTTCTTCGTCTTCCTATTGTCAGGATGTCACCTCTTTTGTTGTCCTTTTCTATTGCAAACGTTCAATAAAACATTCGTACACCATACACTCGCTCACTGAGATCCAAATTTTGAGAAGCAGAAGAGGCGTGTGTTTTATGAAACGTTTAAAAACAAATGCTTAACTTGGAAGGAAAGGAATATCTCTGATAAATAAATAAGAAAATAATCAAACTGAAAGTGAGGTTGACATTACTTGATCTCACATAAAGTAAGATGAAATGCGTCTCATTTTGTCATTAATCTAATATTTTTTAAAGGCTAATAAAAGAAAAACAAAATGTCCTCTCGTACTACCATGTCCACCAGGAAAAAGACATTATACCACAAGTCGTATGTACATTAAGCAATTATACTTGATGAATACACATACGTCTGTAACATTTAATGCGTGAGTATATTAAATATTCAGAACATTCTTATCGCACTTAAGCATTATCTTTCTCCAAACATCTATATGTAAAGTGGCCCTTTAAGAAGACGCAGACTAAATTGGAAAATGTTACCAACACTTTCATTGTTTCAAAATTCATCATATAATGAATACCTTTCAAAATAATTAGGTCCACAAATAAAAAGGATAAAAACTACAAAAATTTCGAACGCCTGCCTCATTCTCCCCTAACTTCGAAGTTGCCGAAAATGTTTAAAACTGGGTAACGTAACTAAGACTCTCATCGCTTCACGTGAAAGGGGTGTCAAATTTTCATCGGAAATAATAATGTATATAACCTATTAATTCGAGTAAATATAAGTATTATCAATTAAAATAACAAGAGCACTTGAATAACTTTAATAACTATCAACTTGTTTGATGTTTATTATAGAACACAATCATTCTCGTCTTGATGTCTAATACAAAATTCATAGCTTCAGATTTTAACTAAAACAGACAGGCTTAATATAGGACAGCTATCCACAGATAAATATGTGAGAGGAAAATTTTCTAGCTTGTGCTTACAGTTCTACCGTGGAGGTGTTTATATACATATACACATACATATACATACATGTATGTGTATATATATATATTATATATATATATATATATATATATATATATATATATATATATATATATATATATATATATATATATATCACTGCATTGAAAGTGAAGGAGGTTACAATACTCTGGCAAAACTGAAACTGTTATCAGTAATCCCATAGTCTTAAACAGCAAGAAAGACGATTGTCACTGAAACAAGCAAAAGCATTGCTGACCTCCACAAAATCAATATGGGAAGTGGTGGCCTGGCATGCCTTCTAAAATCACTGGTCAGAGGAGCACTGACAGAAAAAATACCTATATTTAACAAAGAAAGAAAAGCCTTGCAGCGAAGATGATGATTTGAAGAGATAAAAAAATAGCCTTACTCAAAATTGCAACTGGTTAAACGACACCAGCCATCAGCAACCACGAACGTCACCACAATGCGGCTCTAAAAAGTGCCACAGCTCTATCAAGTTTCGGACCAAATAGATTAACGTAGAATTTAACACTAACGTCATTGAAGAAACGTAAACAAAATTAACCTAAGCAGCTTCTTGCTGGAAATCTACTCAAATGCCACCGCCAACAATCAAATTTGCATAATGCATATCCTACATATTGTGCCAATAATATATTTGCTTACCTTCTTCAGCCTTACAAAATATGGATCGAAATGCAAATAGAAAACTACGTTGAAAAGTTATCATTACTTATTTTGTTTCCAAATAAGTCCATAGTGAACTACAGCCGTATTCATAATCCACTTATACGTCAGTATTCTCTTTTGACAAAAAATTTAGCAGCATTCCTGGCACTGTCCAGGCTGAAAAAAATCGCTTAATGAAGGTATACTCAGCATAATAATACGTACACTATTGGATTCCTACAGAAAATGTATCTTTCATTTCAGAGATGAGATACTTTTCCACTTTCTGGCAGTCCTGTGTCTGATGCCGTCAGCTACAGAAATGCGCTCAATGTGAATATATATCTAATTCATACTTATTAAATATGAACCCGGGAGTGAGTGAAAGAAGAAACAATTTCTACTGATTTTGACATCAGAGTGTATCATTTAATTCTAGTGATCTATTAAAATAATTTATAAACTGTGCGGAAACCGATAATTCCTGCGGCTTGACTCCCATTGCAAAGGCCTAATCACCGCAACACTGTTGGAGGTCGTCTCTAAAATAAAGAAGAAAAACTCAGTATCCCATTTCAAAAAATGGTTTCGAAAATTGCACGAGATAGAAAAATAGAACATATGCAAATTCTAGGTGTAGAAGCCTATTTTTATGCAAACTTATGAAGTTCCAGTCACTGACATCTCGATTACACGGATTCACAGCTCAGAATTGGAAAATCGTTAAAGTTTGAAATGGATAGCAAGCTGTAATATATAACACCAAAATTCTTCTTGAAAAGTTGCATGTGAGTAACAACTTACAACTCACTGTGTACAGCCGTTTGGGAAAAAATGGACACAAACACATACAAACTTTCTCAAGTGTACGATTCTTTTCTCTTTACAGGATAAATAATTTCGTTCCATTATGCGAAAAGCGTTTATTCCTTTATCCACACACAATAAAATGAAATTCAACATCATCCCTCACAACAATTTTAACATCGCTTATGGAACCGTAACTTGGATAGAAAGACCTATAACCTGACCAATTAGTAAAACTCAACACCACCAGAGCAACTATCAACACCGTCACAAAACAAGTGTTCATAATCAACATATCAGCAAACTCCAAATATTATCGTCTTAGCCAACTGGCAGCCAGGTTTTCATCAAATGCTAAATTAATCCTTTCTGTAATACAAACACGTCATGTCTGAAGATATTTCATGGACGAACAATGTATTTTTTCTGGTTAACGCGGAGAGAGAAAGATTCAATTAATTTTTCATGACCTATAATGTGGACAATATTGTTCATCTATTTCTTCATTCAATTAAATAAGACAAGAAGTCTACCGACCATCCATAGCTTTCCATATAAAAACAGTAAAACATCCTACTATTGTTAGGGCTAATCTGGACCTAATTTCATAATTTCCACGACCCAAGTGAGAACCTGGGGGAACAAGGCAAATGGCTGCTGCTGACTCAATAGATGGACCCTTGAGTCCCCAATCACTAGGCCCCAGAAACAGTAATGCTAAGTGCCAGTGAAAATTTATCAAGCCCTGAGAGGGGCTTGACTTTTTGACCATGGACCAATCCAGTGCAGTGGAAAGTAGCCGTCAGTAAGACTTAGCTACCACAGTCTCTTGTTTCTTTTCAGTTAAATTATAATTTAAATCAGAAAAGTTCCGAAATAAAAAGGTATTTATAGCTAAGTTATAGATACAACCGTTTATGTTCATATACTAATTACTACAAATTATTCAAAATTTATATATATGTTATAATATATGATTATAATCACTTTTGTACGCGATTCATTTTTTCGTTAATGGCTTGGAAATAAAGTCGAAATCGGTCAGGACCTACACCCCGTCTCTTATTTTTCACCTGTGGTAATGTGTGATATATAAATATAAATATGTTATATGTTTATATTTATATATATATATGTTTATATATATACAGTATATGTACGAGTATATATAATATACACAAATATATGTGTATATACATACACTGTATATATATATATATATATATATATATATATATATATATATATATATATATATATATATATATATAATATATACATATATATATATATATATATATATATATATATATATATATATATATATATATATATATATATATATATATATACGAGTATATATATAAAATATAATATCAAGGAACAACGAAGCTGTGGAACCTAAAAATTCCGCCAGCGAAATACAACTTGACTCCAAGAGCCGCAGAATATAAAGCAATACGTTCAGCAACGTCTGTCAAAGTTGGCGAGGCGGAAAACCACAATTTGAGAATTGGGAATAAAACCTGAATAGCGTAAACGGAGAGCATTCGGAATCATAATAAGATTATCATCAATAATTCATTTATCTTAGTGATAATTTTAATTTAATGTACATAGTTTTTCGTTTTTATTATTTACTAGCGTCATAGTCTTCTGATATTTTACGCCGTCCTGCTCTTTTAATGAAGTAAAATTTAGATTTTACTGAACACTAATGAGGTTATAATTATAGCATAGGCATACTTAAGGCAAACGTTATCGGGTGTATTTTCGTATCCCGTATAAAGCCTTCAGCAACCTTGAACTTCCGCCTTCAAAATCATATAAAATATTGTCATTATAATGTGCTGTAACGCCTGATCAGTGGTAGCGGCTTATTAGCTTTTTAGAGAGGTCACCATAATCAGAGGCAATTGAAAGAGGTGGTTTCGTAATCACTTAATCGTCCAACGCTGAACAGAAGAAGGGGTGATATACAAGCGTTTAAGAGGGTTCTTCAACGATTGCTCCATCGTGGATATCCAGTAATAACCTCGGTATTTTTCAGGGTAAATAGTTCTAAATTAATGCCTGATACCGCTCTATAATTAGCAACTACTGACCTTAATTGATGGCTAAATGATTCAAGTACAGGTTTATTGCGAAGACAGCACAATTTTTTAGTCAACTTGTGTTATACCAAATGCTGCTATTCTCGAGTCTAAATACGGTATTACTTCTCTTCCGCTTTCGCTATAAAGGATTTAAAACAGATCATGACGACAAAACTGATGCTGACATATAATCGGTCAAAATACGTCACCTGGCTTCATCTTATACAGATTAACTAAGCATGCGACAAGATACATCATTTCTAAGAGAAAAGTTACACCAAGGAATTGTAATACGTCTTCATCAGTCACGCCTTCCTGACGACGGTCTTCTGGGGGAGAGGGACGAAGAAACATGAGGAAAAGAAAAATGGTTTCTCAGAGTTAGTGAATTCGTGCTCGCATAACGAGATTGTACCCTCTCTTCTCCTCGCAGTGCGACCGTGGAGATATAACGAGACAGATTTTGAGTGAAACAGTTCCAGCTCTCTTGCAAGTGTCATTGAAGAGTTGTAAGTGACGAAAGATGGTGAAATTTAGGCAAAACTTTCCGAACCTCTTATCTTTTGTTGAAGTTTACGAAAATTTCCATCGACCGTTATGCGCTCGGGCCGCAAAGACAGGAACGAAAACCACCAGCAAATAAATTCAACAAAAATCGGGATAATCTGAATATGTTTTCGTCGCCGTTCTATCTGTTACTTGCAACTCTCACAATTTGTTTTATGCGGGGGGGGGGGGGGAGAAAGAACGGCCTTTGCAGTTCAGATACACGAATAAAATATTTAATCTGAGTATTTTTTTTCATATTTTCACTTCATCCCATGTCTCTAACTGTTATGTTCACAGAAGCTGAATTCTGCAGTTCTGATTCATTCCTAATTTACCTTGTATACGGAAAGATATGCAGAAGTGCTGAACATTTTATGCCATGTCGTACATATAACAAGGTCGTCGAGATTGAATAAATCTGATGTTTCGTGTAATAAATTTGTGTAAGAAGCCTTTTCATTTTGATAATAAACTGAACGGGGGAAAATCCTGAGCATCATTTGCATGCTTCATTGAAGGAAACGTATGAGAAGTCATTTATGTAAGTTATTTTGTTCAACTATCAATAAACATTTCTCAGTAATCCACGGAAGATATTCCTTCTCACACTCCTTTTCTGCCGGTCTTCCTAAAGCATTAGCCTGTATGAAGTAAGAGTAAAACTTAATTAAGTATCTTAACCTAACTTCTAGTGTTATAATACCTAACTCCTAGTGTTATAATCATTCTCTTGAAGTGTTATAATACCTAACTCCTAGTGTTATAATCACTCTCTTGAACTCATTACTTGGGGGAACCCACGCCCCCCGAAATTACATTCCTGTCAGATTTAGGACAGCGTAATCCCTGAATTTACCTGGGTAAGCTATAAAACATTGCAAGACACATATAGGTAATTTCAAAAGCAGTTACATAATGTTATATATGGGGACACTTATAACGCGCATCCTTAAAGACATGACGATAACGATCCGTCAAAATAACTCGGCAACAGATACAACGATTACATCATTACCATTATTACTCGGATTATTATCAGTAGTAGCAGAAGTAAACATGTAAAAGAAGGAATTAGAATAAATGCAACACAAAAGTCGTCACTAGACATTATCAAGGTGGGACGTTAAATTCTAGGTAATAGCTAGTGCACCATCAGAGTGCTATTCATTTCCCTAAATGAAACCATTACTAAGCCTAAGGGTCCCAGGGCACCCTGACTGGAATAACAACATCGAGGGTAAGATTTGAAATGACTCGAGTCGAGATGCGGAATGACGGTGTTTGAAGATTGCGTCTCGGCCTAAAAATATTGTCATCTCGGGTCGTTTTGCATTCCTCAGCATCCGTAATGGATTCCATGAAAACCTCATTTCGACGGGGAAGTTATCGTAAGGGGGCAAACGTAAGGGGCATTTCCCCTCCTCTCCCTCTTCCTCTCTGTCGTAACTCATCCCCTCCTTTCCCTCTCCTTCTCTGTAACTCATCATCAGCAAGAGTGAGGCCGGGAATGGGGGAAAACTCTTCAAAAAGGACACAAACACATACACACACACACACACGTACAAACACGCACACTCACACGCGCGCACCAAGTGTTTTTCCCCTCAAGCAGCAGATAGGGTACGATGAATAGAAGAAAGAGAGGGGGGAAAACGGCGGAGTTTGTTTATGGTTTGGGGCTGTTTGTCTGCGGTAGAGCGCTATTTACTCTCGCGCAGCTTTTGATGATGATGACTTCCCAGACTCGCTCCTTCAAGAGCGACTTGAACTTGCATAAGATCATAAGAACTCGAGTCCAGCTATAAATTCTCTTCTACACTCGAGGGCGGGGTTATAAGACTCGTTTTTCTAAAACTCATTTAGAGAATACCGGGTGCAGAGAGCCTAGATAATCCTCTTTTTTTTTCTAATTTTTTAAGGGGTCTATTAACGTCTGCTTAAGTCTTCCACAGAGTCATTCACTCCTCTTCTCGGTGAAAACGTGTCTGAGTGAACAGCTTTATTCTATTTGTTTAATGTCTGTGGATAATAAGCCTTAATTAATGTACGTGTAAGGGTGATGATAAAATTAAAGAAACATAGGAACATGTGCCCTCACACACACACACACACACGCGCAGGTTAAGGAAATAAAATTTTGTACGTGACTTTACTTTTCATATCAAAACTACTTCACTTTATTTTCAGCTTCCGTTGGAAAATTAAAGAAACTATACAGGTATAATTGTGATAACATACTACTGGTTTTAGGTAGCCTACGTATGTTCTTAAAAATGGCCGAATTTAATTTTGTCGTTACGATTAATGTTTTGTTGTAAGAATATGGTAATAAATAAAATGTTTGGAATTGGTGTAACTAACTGCTTATATATATATATATATATATATATATATATATATATATATATATATATATATATATATATATATATATATATATATATATATATATATATATATATATATATATATGTGTGTGTGTGTGTGTGTGTGTGTGTGTGTGTGTGTGTGTGTGTGTGTATGTATAACTGAATCACGAAAATATGGAGCGTGATGAATATATAAATAAAGATAAAATCCACGAAGGAAAGGGAAACACTGGGGTGCTGCGAGGCTTTCGACAGTCTGTCGTCCTTTACTTAGCAGACTTTATATACACACACACACACATATATATATAATATATATATATATATATATATATATATATATATATATATATATATATATATATATACCCTCTTCTTCTTTTTCTTTTAACGTGCTTTTATTCCCATTTTTGTATGGGGTAAGCACGATGCCTTCTTTGAAGGACTTTTTGATTTGGCTTATATATAATGAAAAATAAGTAATGAAATATCTCAGAGTATGTATCAGTAGTTTTGTTCACAAAGTTCAGTTGTAATAAGGATACTGAAAATTATTCCATTTGGTGTTTTTCCAAAAATCTTTCGACCTAACACATCTTTATCACAAGGAAATTGAGTCTAACCGGTGCTTTCTTCCAAAGGTATGACAAACTTGAAGTAAAATACTGAACAGAAAAATTAAATAGTAATGTGAAAATTGAAAAAAATAATAAAACAAATAAAAAATTTTGAAGTATAATCTGCAATCGTGTGTGTGTGTGTATATGTGTGATGTGTGTGTGTGTCCGTGCGTACTGCTCAAGGGAAAGTGGGACTTCACAGACGGGAGAAAAGCTATCTTGCATTATCCTCCGAAGCACAGTATCTTTCGTCAAGTGAATCCCCTTAATTCCTTTAGAGCCAATTCCCCCAGAATCCCTAAGATCAACTCCCCCAAATCTCTCGGAAATCCTCTTTAATTCCTATTTGCTTCCGTGCGTATGGCTTACCGTTCCTCATAAATGTAATGGAGGATTCAACCTTACCGACAACCTTCTCGGCGCAAGAAAGGAGCTCCGGTTCAGGCTGCTAAAGAAGTGAAGGGATATGAGAGAGAGAGAGAGAGAGAGAGAGAGAGAGAGAGAGAGAGAGAGAGAGAGAGAGAGAGAGAGAGAGAGAGACTTCAAGGGGATTTAGACTTATGAATGAGACAAAAATTATATTTCAATTAGATAAAACTTTGGAAAAGGAGTTTTTTATTGGAAACTATTTCAATCACCCATTGCAATGAAGGCAGTTCGCCATGGCTTTGGAGACGATGGCTGAAGGTGAAGTGACTGTTATAAAAAATAACGTTTTCGTTTAAATAACTTAGATTTATCTAAACACTAACTTGGCAAAACTTGTTAGGGGTTATTTTTACTCCCCCCCCAAAAAAAAAGAAGCGGGGGGTGGGGGGAGAGACAAAGGAAATTAGATGTCTCTTTTTTTTCCTCTCGTTGAACTTTCTTTAGAGTCTATACAACTTCCTGCTTGTGGATAGCGAGGAACAGTTACAACAACTGGAGTGATATCGTCCGCATTACTCTGAAACTAAACTTAGAACATAACCCTCCCGTAAGAAGACGTTTATTTCTGAAAGGAATCGTCCCTCGAACGGAGATAATCCCCCGGCGGTGCTCTGAATTCTCTCTCCTTAATAAGATCAACTTAATATATTCGGTCCTAAATCCGTAGATAAGGACTCAACCTTTAGGATCTACGATTCTCAAAATAAGGTCTCATCCTTTAAGGATCTATTAATGATAATTAGGCTTAACTTCAATTAAGATTCGCCGCCTGAATGGGCTACTACGGATGCCTAATTTAGATTACGGTTTACCTTTGATGCAGATGTGTGCCTAGACTTAATTAGGATCGGAATATATTTCTGGCATTCATTAATCGAGATTTTTCAATTCGAGAGAAATGATTCCTTTTCCAATGAATGAATTCGAAAAATTTTCAGCTCAATTCTTCATTATGGTTGGAATTTTACGTTAATCATTCTTCCGATACCTCAGGAGAGAGAGAGAGAGAGAGAGAGAGAGAGAGAGAGAGAGAGAGAGAGAGAGAGAGAGAGAGAGAGAGTTACATTTAAAAATAACCAACGCATAAAATCGATTAAAATGAGGATAGTAATATGTGCAAAATGCGGCATAGGGGAAAAATTGCTGACACATTTTTTCATGTAGTCAAGAACAGTTAGAGTAAATTTAAACCGCAACGATAATGTAAGAGCTCGAGTCGCATACACGGTTTACACACACACACAGATAGATTTTACATTAATTGCAAACTGAAGTGACAGCAACACAATACTCAAAGCCCTATGCCAAAATCCTACTTGAAAAATGAAGGTTAACTAATGACTTCTAATATTTATTGTCACCAGATTTTCAAAACCCAATCTTTTCAGATAAATATTACTGTTTTTGAAAATAAGCCTGTGTCCGTAGGAAAAGATATTACTGACACTTGATATTAAGATAAAATTAATCCTCTCTCTCAATATAATAATGCTTTGAATCGAGATGTTATCAAAGGCATCCTATATTAAAAAATTAATTAAAGAAGCAAACTCCTTTTTAACCGCGAATACTGCATCCACACCGGATGATTGATATATTTTTGCACTTTTACGTGACACCTGCATTGCATGCAATTTTTGCATAACATTATAAATTGTTATATTTTCTCAGATCTGGATTCAATGACCGAATAAAAAAAAAAGTGAAATGAGAGGGTGGGTGGGGAGGGGGGGGGGAGAGATGGTGGAAGGAGGAGGGCTAGAGAAGAGACGGTGGAAGCCTTAAAGTTGGTATTTTTGCGGGGGTCCCAAATGACGGCACTGAATCCAATGTCTTTTTTTCTACCCCTCCCCCCCTTCGCAAGAAGTCACCCAGGCACATATAAAAATCAGGTCTTTTGTTTGCTCCTCCGAGACTGGGAAAGTTTATACACGTTTGTCAAATCATGGGCAGGGAGAGAGTCCTCGTTAGGAGGAAATGTCTCTCACATTTTATGACGTTTCTTTTGGGGGGAAGGGGTAGGGGCTCTGAAAGGACATGTCTTTTGACACTGACAAAAATGCAGGCGTTTAAACGTCTTAACAAAGAAAAACCATGAAAAATTTGTAGGCATTTAAGATAACGTCCTTGCATTTTGTACTCGGATATGGGTGACTGAAATTCAGTTTTCGTTTACTTGCGGAAGTATTCTCAAAAGTAGAATGAGAAAAATAGAACGGGATCTCGAGTGGCAGTTGATCCACTAAACGTCACAAATGCACGCACTTAAAATGATTAACTTTATAAAAATAAGAATGAATCCTCTGCTAAACATAATTTTTTTTCCATGAGTTCCCTCGGCCGTTTGTGCCAGCCAGGTTTTGCAACCCCCACATACGGCAACGTGAGCTCAAGAGTCAACCTGTTTGGTCTATCATCCACACCATTTTCTATGATGTGGAATTATCTATCTTCCTCTGTCTAACTAATTAATCCGGCTCGGTTCGTCGTCTTAAAGATAGATGAAAAAACCAATTTAGTACCGCTTTCTTAATAAAATGAGCGATTCCTTCAACTGCAAGAAATGAGGCTTCTTCCTTGCATCACATTCTCTCCTTGTATATCATCATCATTACCATTATTTATATCGGTAAGAACAGTTTTCACGACTAAATACCTGTAATTTATACGCAAGTCTTACGTTACCATTCGAACTAACTGTAATGCATAATACACAGGTGAGTACGAAATTGCGTGCGCGCGCCTCAGTATACTGATTTGTTTAGTTTAAAAAGTGTTGAAAAAGCTTAGGTCAAAGATGCCAAAAATAAGAAAATCTCTAAAAATTTATTTCGTTACACTTATTGAAATTTTGTAAATGAATTGATTATTAAATTTAAGGTTGCCTGAGTGTTACCTGGAAGAACATGCATATATATATATATATATATATATATATATATATATATATATATATATATATATATATATATATATATATGTGTGTGTGTGTATATATATATATATATATATATATATATATATATATGTATATATATATATAAATATATATATATATATATATATATATATATATATATATATATATATATATATATATAAACTTTCAGTTTAATGGGGATGAAAATTATAGGTTAGTAAATCACTGATGTAAATCCAGCCTTACGTTTTACAAATGGTTCAAAGACTTAACAGGTACATATATTTTATATGTGCACAAGTTCATATAATATATGTATGTGTGCATGTATGAGTCCATATAATTTCTCGAAATATTTAGTGTGTGCCAATTTGTATATGTAATACACTAATATATAAATAAACTTATCTCTAATTATTATAATAAAATTAGTCTTAAATCTACAATACCATCTCCCAACTGAAGACTACTGGGTCCTTTACAAATGAAAGAGCAGGCGAAGGACGGAGAGAACAGGGAGAAAGGGACCTGAACAAGGAAAGTTGGGTGCAGGAAGACGGATGGATGGATGGATGGATGGATAAGTGGAAAGGGGATCTATGGACTTCTTTTACAGGAATGGTAGACTACACTTCATTAACTTGACAAGATCCTAGAGATAGAAAGGAAAGTGGAATATATATATATATATATATATATATATATATATATATATATAAATATATATATATATATATAATATATATATAATATACAGAGAGAGAGAGAGAGAGAGAGAGAGAGAGAGAGAGAGAGAGAGGTTACGTTTGGAAAATATAGCATAATATATGTAAAACAGTCATGAATTTGAAAACAATGCAGACAATGGAAGAAAAGTATATGAAAGTCCAACAGAATGAAAACAATAAAATGAATACTGAGAGTTGGGAAAAACACGAGAGAGAGAGAGAGAGAGAGAGAGAGAGAGAGAGAGAGAGAGAGAGAGAGAGAGAGAGAGAGAGAGAGAGAGAGAGAGAGAGAGAGAGAGAATTAGTACCAAATTACGTCAGAAGCAAAAAAATTATATGAAGAGTGAAAGTACTACAAAATAACGATGTAATCAAGTCCAATGCCTAGAGGATGAGGGGGAGAGGGTGAGGTCAATACTTACATCTCTCAGGGTCATTCGAACTAAAACTCACTACATGAAATTACTGGGCAATTGCTGAATTCATAAACTTGACAAAAGAGTTAGACTGATAAAAACTCATTAAAATGGGTGGGCTCCAAAATGAAGTGGATAGTTACTGGCTAAGAATAAAATAAACAAATATTACAGGACCAGGTTCAATGTAGGAAATGACAATTAAAACTCTTACTTAAAGAATGGGGACTAAATAACATTTAGGAACTCCGAACTCAATATGAAATGAAACAGTGACTAAAATAAATCAATACCTCTTACTCGTTTTGTAGGGGAGTTTAATATGAGTAAAGAACCCGGAGATATTAAGTGGGAGATTTGCAGTTTGTAAGGGTAAACGAGTGTTGAAATTTGGATAACTTCAATTGGGTTGCCAAACTTTCACTTTATTTTTCTAACTTAGCTTACATATAGGATAAATTTTGTGGCGTTTTACCTGGGAGATTTCTGTGGAATGCTGGCTACAGGTATTCTAAGGTATGTAGCATAACCAAGACACTTACAGACTACCCTACCTGACGAAGGGAACGACACAATAATATCCAAGGGCGGACTGTACTAGCAGGGTACAACAACAACAATTAAGACATGCGGATCAAATCTTCAGGGACTGAATTCATAATATCTAGAGAAACGAAAATCTTAGGAGTTTGTCAGATTAAAAATAAATCCTCGGATTATATTAATGATTACATTTCCTAAAACGAATCGATTGGCTCTCGTTCATTGAATAAATTCAGTCCCTCAGACTTATATATAAAAACAATATCCCCCACCTGCGTGTATGTATTGATAACATAAAAAAGTGGAACACATATTCTACGAAAAAACACAGAGAAAAATTCTTGAACAATTATGACCATGCAAACGAGGGCAACAGAGAGAGGTGACAGGTAAGAGTGAGTGGAGTGGAGTGGAGTGGAGTGGAGTTGAGTGAGTGAGAGCGAGCGAGCGAGCGAGTGAGAGAGTGAGTACCTTGCTCTGACGCGCCGGGGGAAGGACTTTCTTTCGGTGGTGGGGGAGGGTTCAGGGGAAGTGCTCGAGTCGGCGCTGTACAGCAAGTCTGAAATACCATAACAAGCCTTTTTAGCAGCCGTGTTCGTTTGCCATTTTCGTGAGTCATCTTTCTTTTTTTTTATCCTTTTTTTTTCGTTCTCTTTCCCCTCGTGTCCCCCGTAACTGTTATAAACGGGCAAGTATGGCTGGCACTGAGACTGATATTAGCATATCTTTTGTAGTATAGTCAGGCACCGACTTCTCGTCAATTTTTGCAACATATAAACAAGCGCGAAATTTTTACTGTAATCATTTTCTATCAAGACGTCCTTATATAGTTTAGTCACTCCAAAGTACTAAAATGTATATTTTTACATTACTATATTTGTTTTCATTCATCGGATTTTTTTCCTGTCTTTAAAAACAGGACTACGATGCAAGCCACTGTAACCCGAGAGCCAAGGGGGGACACCGGAGGCAGATTGACGTGAACAGCGGGGGCTAAAAATGGTGCTGTCTCTCCAGAGAGGACCATGCACGTCCTTTAGCAGAAAAGAAGGCAGCTATAAATTAGCAGGAAGGAGGGAATAAGGCGCTCAACTCCATCGAGGTCTTTGGATTTACGATCGCGAACAGCATTTTGGAATACTGAGTTTATTATTCCGTAATTGTCGAGCAGAACTGCATCTTCGTGGAAGAAAGCAAATTTCGCATAAATGTCCAAAGATAAGTTAATGAGTTAAGAATTTTTGGGAGAATGAATTATTTTCGTCTTTATAAAGTATTGCAGAGCCAAGACTCTCAATCTGCTCAAAAATTAATTTCAACTTTCTAGGCACATGAACCAGTTATTTAACTGCCGAATCAAAATTGTAAATTCAGATAAATATGTTTTCAAAAATTGAACTTTCTAAGAAATGCAAAGACCTAATGGAATTGAAGACATGTTCCCTTAGCTGAGTGAGACATGTAGATTTCATGTAATAAAGAAATCCAGGTGACTATCATGTTTAATACAAAAAAAAGTAAGTGTAGTGACTTTTAATCCATAATAGCAAGCGAAGGATAAAAAGCAATAAATTATTTTTATTCGCTTTTCAAAATCTTTGGGCCTAATTGCAAAAATAAATTAATGGTTTGCCAGCATGCTTTAATATGCTGCTGAGAATTTAATGTGAAAAGACTTTAGGAGAATTTTGATGAGAAATAACTTTACCAAGTGATTAAGAGAAAACGATTAGTTTTCAATTTTTTGCTAATTCTCCTTGATTTAGTCCGAATTTTAAAAGAATCGCCATCACATCAACATCACTGTTTTGTTTACGCTTCCATCTTTGAGCTTTCATTCACCAACGTTGATATCTGGTAGGCGTTGATATTTGGAAACTCAAACATTACACGCGAGCTGAACGCGTCAGTGAAAGGCTACAGCAAACTAAAAAACATGTTAAACAAGAAATTAATAATGACAGTGATCCAAGTGATAGCGACACATCTCTTTAGCGTTGCCGAGTCGGAGCACATCCCTAGTGACGAAGTGTGCAGTTTCAGGCGAAAAGTGACACAAATGTCCCTGACACTAGCCTTCATTTCGGGGATCTTCTCTGTCTCGGTGGCAAAGATTTCTTTCTCTTTGGTTGTTCAATTAGCTCTATATGGCCGCAAGTTTACTGTAGGATTGACTTAACTGAATTACGAGTTTTGATCAAAACTTGTGTTCCATAAGTTAATGGGTTTTAATCGATTCTTTAAATTATAAAACCAAGAATGATTCTCTTGAAAGCTGACGTCCTATTTCAAGATACGGAGGGAATAACTATTTTTCTTTACAAATTCAATGTGATTCTAAGGTTGCGGACAAGTGCTTCGCTTCTTATCACATGATTGAAAGGCAGAAATATTTCCATAAATCAATGTCCCGTTCGTAACAAATGAACCATGATAATTTCGTTGAAATTGAAAGAATTTCCATTAATTGATATCCCATTCATAACCAATGGGTATCTTACTTTCTCTGGACTTTACAAACATGCTGAGACATTTCTAACATGATATTTGAATCTCAATTTATAGAAAATCAATTCAACCGTTAAGTTTACCAAGGACGATTTACTTTAGAGTAGCATTTAGTTTCGACTGACTTTACAGGAGCATTTGCATCCGGATACATCTGTACAATATAATATATTTTGTTCGATATTATTATAGACAGCGAATTAAATCAGCAATAAAGACAAACATGATTCTGAGTAATTAACGTCATTTTCTTACTGTATCCTTCGTATAAAATTAAAATAAACGTTCAAGTCACGTAAGTTTAAAACTGATTACCTGATCTCTAAAGTATTAAGGAACTGGTTACGGACCAAAGTGATTTTAGTTAGCGATTACAATCACTATTAGAACAAGCGTGTAATAAAAGTTAGATTTCTGTTAAACCTGATTTAAACTGACATGGAGAGAAAGAGAGAATCAACCCAGAAAAGGCTAGAACCAAGGCTATAAATATATAAATGCGAGCAGGGTATTTTTTTGGAACGAGGTCTGGACCACTGGAAAAAGTGTTTCTGGAATGTAAATAAAAAAGATATGTCAACGGGAAAAGCTTGACACCTACTGTGATGAATCCTCTGCTGGAAGGCTGGATCCCTGGAACTGTCTCTGGAATATACGGGTTCCCTGGGGTCCTTGGAGGGGGGCGGGACCCTTGTGGCCTCCCTGGAGTAAACGGGGGTCCCTGGGGTCTTTGCTGGGAGGGCCTCGGGCGTAGACGGTGTGGTCCCTGATGGAAGGAATGTCGTCGAGCTGGTTGGAAGATTCTGTCCTGGAAGAAACGCCTCCGTGTTCCGTCTCGGTGTCTGAGCCCAGGGTCTCGTAGTCGTCGCCGCTGTCTGCAACGCCGCCCCGGCTGCGGCTGCGGCTGCGACTTCGTCGCTGGCCGCGACTGCGGCTGCCTCGGCGCTTCACTTCTCCATAGCCTTCAATTTTCTACGGGAGGAAACAGACAGACTTTAAAATTAACAGTTTAGTGGGATTTATTAAAAATACTTGAGGAGAGAGAGAGAGAGAGAGCATGTTCTACAAGGGAAAAAAACTTGAAAAATGGAAGCGGTGCTTTTGAGAGAGAGAGAGAGAGAGAGAGAGAGAGAGAGAGAGAGAGAGAGAGAGAGAGAGAGAGAGAGAGAGAGAGCATGTTCTACAAGGGGAAAAAAACTTGAAAAATAGAAGCGGTGCTTTTGAGAGAGAGAGAGAGAGAGAGAGAGAGAGAGAGAGAGAGAGAGAGAGAGAGAGAGAGAGAGAGAGAGAGAGAGAGAGAATGTTCTCCAAGGGAAAAAAACTTGAAAAATGGAATTCATTCTTGAGAGAGACACAGAGAGGCAGAGAGAGCATGTTCTACAAGGGAAAAAAAACTTGAAAAATGGAATTGATTCTTGAAAGAGAGAGAGAGACAGAGAGGGAGTATATATGTTCTACAAGGGAAAAAAATTGAAAAATGGAATTGATTCTTGAAAGAGAGAGAGAAAGAGACAGAGAGGGAGTATATATGTTCTACAATGGGAAAAAAACTTGAAAAATGGAATTGATTCTTAAGAGAGAGAGAGAGAGAGAGAGAGAGAGAGAGAGAGAGAGAGAGAGAGAGAGAGAGAGAGAAACTTGTTCTGTAAGGGACGAAACTTGAAAAACGGAAACGTAAAAATTATTAGGTGCTACAGAGAAATCAGATAACTCCGCGATCAAAAGAACTTTATTAGCCAGAGAAAACAGAATAAAAAACTGGTCAAAAACACCTCATAAAATTTGCTCTCTCGACAAGGAAGGAAGTTCTGATGGGGGAGATTAGTCACGTAACACACGTCTCCTTCGCTATGCTAAAACTTTGTTCGTTTATGATCTATTTCTTTTCATGATAAAAAAAAATGTTTTTTCTTTTGGTCACAGCCATGAAGAAGTATTTCCTGGATTTCTTGAAACCTTTTCACTTCAGTAAGTTTTTTTTTTTTTTTTTTTTTTTTTTGCAGGAGAACTGCAACGTAATTTTGTATCAAAGATTAAACACATGTAATTCGGTACCTTCTATGAACTATCTTGACACGTTCAAACCAGGATAAATACTGTATTTGAAAAAAAGAAGCCACTAATTCCGTATCAAGATGTCCGAAGCACCGTAACTCCATCTGTTTATTTGTCCGTCTCTTTTTCCCTTGGGTTCCACCCCTTTCTGTCTAATCACTCTCATTCACTTCCCAAGTCCCAGCGCTTCACACACGTTCTCCCGGCTTTTATCATTTTGGAAACTCGCCACTGCTTCGTAATCTCTCTTCCTCTTCCCCCCCCCCTCTCCTCCTTCAGTCTCTCTCTCTCTCTCTCTCTCTCTCTCTTGCTACTTGCTACCCATTCCGGAATCTCTCTCTCTCTCTCTCTCTCTCTCTCTCTCTCTCTCTCTCTCTCTCTCTCTCTCTCTCTCTCTTGCTATCCATTTCCTTTGGTTTTACTATTTCCAACTGCTTATCAGATAACTAAATAACTAAAACAAGGATGAAGGATGTAGACTGGCCCATAGACGAGAGAGAGAGAGAGAGAGAGAGAATTCGATTGTTCTTCTAGTACTTATACTACAACAAAGCCTGTTTACAATGGAATGCTATGAATATAAATATTTAAACTGTGACGTCAGACGCTAAATATCATCCATTCCATAACCAGTGCAATAATTTTCCAGTCCTTTCTTCTGATGTTGTGACGCTAGTTTTAGTAGTCATAGTCAATCAATCAATCAAATCCCTCCTCCTAGGAAAAGGACATCGTGTGATATCTTATTCACATCCAAGTCCATAAATTGGCGATTTCTTAGTATAATTAGATGCCATCATTAAATCAGTTACTATGAGATGGATTGATAGCAAGGTACTGAAATGTCCGTAAATGAAATGGATGATTAGATGATTGACAGAAGGTCGTTCAAATGCCCATACAGAATATGGAAAGAAGA
The DNA here is from genome assembly GCA_039081455.1 of Macrobrachium rosenbergii. NCBI lineage: Eukaryota > Metazoa > Arthropoda > Malacostraca > Decapoda > Palaemonidae > Macrobrachium > Macrobrachium rosenbergii. The sequence continues at coordinate 16,214,632 of JANJGK010000014.1, read as the reverse complement.
TTGATAATCAGATAATTGTCCATTTCCAAAGGCATTTGTTAACAAACTGGCTGCAGTTATTATTATTATTATTATTATTATTATTATTATTATTATTATTATTACTTTGGTATTTTCCAACACATCTTTGCCTAAATCTTTTTTTTTTTTTTTTGCAGTGTATAATTCCCGTCTTTATACCTCTGAGGACTATACCGATCACTCAGACAGTTGTTGAAGACTCAACAGCTAATGTGAATTTCTAACCGAAATGGACTTTTTATTGCTCTACCAAAGGGCGTCTCCCTTGACACTTCATTTTTTTACAGCTTAGTTACGCGCTGTCAACTTTTCCGGAAGTTCTCTTCAGAAAATGTCTTGATTACTTTAGCTCTACAGTTAGATGCATGCTTCTTGTTGGCTTGTGGAATCCATCCCTCTTTACAGCAGGGATATTCTTTTGCGTATAAACACGCACGAAACACGCCAAAGGATATGCGTTTGTATGTTGTATGTATGTATGTATGTATGCATGCATGCATGTATGCAATGTATATATATATATATATATATATATATATATATATATATATATATATATGCATATATATGTATATTTACATACATACATATATATATATATATATATATATATATATATATATATAATATTATGTCTTTCGAATATTTCACGTGTCAGTATATGAACTCAGGATTTTATTCCCGCTCCTGTTGTTACCATGACCTTACTCCCTCACCCACAATCAACAATATTGACAGCCAAATCCAACCTTGACCGCCTCCACCGATTCACGAATGTTTTAGGCCAACTGATTTATGGCGGCCGCAAACACGCATACGGATAAGCACAATGGATTTTCCGGACCGAAATTTACTGGGGAAAAAATCGCCAGAGCATTGAAACTAAGAGTAGAAAAACTGGGTAAAAAAAATCCAAAGTGGAAAAAACAACAGAAAAAAAATCCTCTCCGTGTATCTTTGTATATATGCCTTTCTCTTCCGGTGTAACGACTAGATTATCAGCCCGGGGCTGGAAAAAGCGAGGTTGTTTCGGACAGAAGCACAAATGACTGCAGGGAAAAAATGATCTCATGCATGGTGATTTGCATTGGTTAACTGTTGCATATTCAGCGTTGCATATGCCAGTTCACTTGATGTGCAGCAGATCGGAAATAATGCAGCCAGTACTTGTGCGTGTGTGTGCCGGAGTATATATTTTTTCAATTTTCTTTTTCATCTTTTTTTTTTGTGAAAGGGAGTTTCGCCCGCGATGCGTTTATTTCTCATTTTCGAAAATAGAAATTGAACAGTTCACGACCGCGAGTAATATGAATGAATGTTTTATTGTAATTCCACGGAAAATTAATAACGCGTCCATAAGAATGATGGATGGTAAATGAAGAACAATCATTTATTCATTTTCAAATAAATACTTTATACATTTTTTGTGCTGTGTTTACGGGAAGGCCTTAGTTGCTTATTTACATTTTCTATCCCAGAAGTGTCAATATAATTTGTTATTAATGTTAGGATATTTTGTTAGAATAGTTAGATTTTTTATCGTTTTAACGACGATTTAGCTTTATATATATTTTTCACCATAACCCCTTTTTTTCCCGTGTCAGGAGTACCTCCATTCTCCAGATTATAAATTTTTAAGCCTCTCAACTGTCAGAAATTTCTTTGTGAGATGAAGTTACTAACCCCCACGTCCCACATCATCCTGGCAGCGACGCAGTTACCTAATTCAGTACTTAGGTTAAGAAAGGACTCAGCTTAATCCAGTCCACCTATGTCGGGGTATTGACCAAGGTTCTTTTGGTTGGTGGGATGAGCGTTGTAACCGTTGAGCTAAGAGGACCCTTGATGTACCCTAATATATATATATAGTATATATATATATATATATATATATAATATATATATATATATATATATATATATATATACAAGTATATACATCAGTATATATTGCTTATATATATATACATGTATGTATGTATGCGTGTAGTATAGTATATAGGAGCACTGGTTTTATACATCCGTTTATCTGTAGGTTCATATGTATGAATATTTAATGTATAATACTCATAACATACATAAATACATTATAATTTACACTATATATATATCATACTTATTAAAATAAAAAGATGGGTGCTTATCGCTAGTTTCTTCCTAGAAGAGCGTATTATTAAAGTACGGTAACTATTCTAATCTTACATAATATATTTTTTCATACGCGTTTTCCTTTGTTTTATGCTGTAACTCTAAGCCAGGCTAACCAAAGGTGTAACTTGGACTGGGTTTCGCACGGTCGACTATATATATATATATATATATAATATATATATATATATATATATATATATACTATATATATATATATACTATATATATAATATATATAGTCGACCTTATGAAAACTCGGTCCTAGTAACATTTTTTTGTTTTGTTTTTCGTGCGTGTTTCTCATACTGGGTAGGTTAACTCTCTTTGGCCTGGTACCTGGCAACCAGATATTTGATAGAACTGTAAGATATCATTGTTACCACCCAATGCTTTCGTAATTTTACGTTCTTCATTCCAGGTAACCAAATTCTCGTTTTTCATTTTAGTTAGACTTCTTGACAGAATAAAAAAATCTGAGAGTCCACCCCCGCCTTTCTCTCTCTCTCTCTGCTTACTGACTGATAAATAATGTGCAGTCGTGGAAGTGTAGAGGAAGTGTTATTGTATTATATTTATTAAAATGGAGGGATGGATGGGTTATCGCTGGTTTCTTTCAAGAGAAACGTATTATTAAAGTACGCAATTTTCCTAACATATTTTTTTTCATACGCTTTTTCCTTTTTTATGCTGTAACCTCCAAGCCATGTTACCATTTTATGTAATAAATATATATATATATATATATATATATATATATATATATATATATATATATGTATGTATATAATATATAAAACATACTTATATATATAATATATATATGTATATATTATTTTATTTTGTAGCAGTAGCTGTATTTTTCAAGTTTTGCAACTATTCTTATTTCAACTTCAAGTAAGTTTGTATGAATATATTATATATATATATATATATATATATATATATATATATATATATATATATATATATATATAATATATATATATATATATATATATATTATATATGTACAGTATATAAAACATGCTTATATATAACATATATATGTATATATTATTTTATTTTGTAGCCGTATCTGTATTTTTCAAGTTTTGTAACTATTTTTATTTCAACTTCAAGTAAGTTTGTATGAATCTCTCCAAATTCTTCAGGGTGAAATGAACATTGTCGGTGAATCTCCCGTTTGATTTTTACTTTTCCACAGCGCTCACGCTGTTACCTTCAGAGATGATAATCAAGAAAGCCCCTCTTCTGAGAATATGCCTTTTGAATGCGCATCTCGGATACAACTTCCTCCCAACAAAACGTAAACGTCTGGAAAACGCATAGGAGCGACGGCATAATAACATCCACGTGTCCCCGACGGGCTTTGAGCGACAACAGCCAACCAACCAGAATTTGCAGGCCAGCCCCCCCCCCCCCCCCCCGCCCTTCCCCCTCCATCAATCAGCGGGACCAAAAGCTTAAGCCATATTATATGTATATAAGCTCTCTTTTAGTTATAAGGTCATTTCCCTCTGAGGATAAGGTTGTGGACTGTAGAAATGTTGGATTAAAACAGCAGATCCAACTATAATTTTTCTTTCACTCTGACGAATTTTGGAAAAAGCTTCCATACATTATCAGAAACTGCAAAGATCAATATTAAAACTTAAAAAATACAATCTAAAATATTACCATAGAAATTGCCATTATAGTTTATATATATATATATATATATATATATATATATATATATATATATATATATATATATATATATATATATATATATATATATATTATGTATAAATAATCTTGATAGCCTAGTGGTTTAAGGCGCGTCACTGAACGTTGCTGTTTCTCGTGTTCGGTGGTTCAAGTCCGTGAGAAGACGAACCACTTATGAGTTATAATTCCCCTTCGGTACACACACACACACATATATATATATATATATATATATATATATATATATATATATATATATATATATATAATATATATATATATATATATATATATATATAGATAGATAGATAGATAGATAGATAGATAGATAGATATACACATATATATACATACATACATATATTATTTCTGAGGTAGAGCGAATTGGATATTAAACGACATTTGTAACTTAATGTTTGTGTATAAAAAAATCATGGTGATATAAAATTCACACATATATGTGTATATATATGTGTGTGTCTCTTCCATACAGAATTCTAAATAATGAGTCAAGGTTGATCAACATGCTGCTTCATTTGCCTCCATTGATAGCTCATCTGCAAAGAGCCAGCCAACGTAAACTCACCTCTATCTACCTTATACTCTTGCAATTCTTGGATATTAGATAAGTCCTACCCAATAACTATCCCTGACAGAAATCTAAATTATAAAGAATAATCATTATCAATAACCTTTCCCTCCAGATATGCCAACCTTTCCGTCTCCCCTACTTTCCTCGCCCTTTTGACCTTTCTTGAAAAACTTGCTTGAGCAAATAATCATCTCAAAACCAAGATCGTTCCTGCAATTAACGATGAACACTCAAACTTCCCTTCCATTTTAAGAGCGTGGGCTAAAAAAATCACTTTTATGCATCCCAACTTTGGTTTTCTAACAGGCTCATTCTCTCCAAACCCTTTATAGAGATCTTGCTACCTTCTTTGCTAAACTATTTGCCTCTACTCTTATTCTCTTATCTCCTGTTATCATTTTTCCCAAATACCTATATAACTAAACAACTTACATTAATTCACCTTCAACACTAAAAGTTAGTACTTCACTTTACATTTAACAATTTTTATCTGATTAATATTCATTTTAAAGTATCTCCTACAAACACTCGGATTCTTTCGCCAGTCTCTGCGCTTTCTTTTCACTAACATCGACTAAAACTGGATCACAAGCAAACAATAGTATCCCACACCCCGTAACCTCGTTTTCTATTCACAAACTCGCGCCTAAATCTGTTTTTTTTTTCCTGACATCAGTCAGCAACTCCCACATTACATACCCTATCACAAGCTTTGCTTACATCATGATAAAATTTTAATCGTTTTCAAAAGGTTTACATTCCACACCATGCATCCGTAAAACACTCCATAACACTCCATATCGTATCTCACCTAATTCCATCATAAGGTTCCACAAGGTCTATGTAAGCCATGGATTGCTTTGCCATTACTCTCAATGTTCTCACAAACCGATTTCAACACAAAAACTTCACTCACATACCCATGCACTTGTCAATTAACATTCACACACCCATGCACTTGTCAATTAACACTGCTCCTTCCCTGTTAACCCTTCCGTTATCACTTTTACTTTCTTCAGAGAAAACAATATCGTAGCCCTTCCAACCAAGAGAGAGAGAGAGAGAGAGATTTATGCTTGTATTAGATGAAAGTTATGAGAATGTTATTAAGTCCATAAATTCTGTCACGGTTAATTTTCTTCACGTTAGTGAGACATGCAGGCTGCCAAGAGACATCAGCGAAATATCATATAACATTTTCGTTAGGAACCTTTAAAAATATGTATTCAACGAAATTCACTTCGTAACAAATTTCATAATTTAAACGCGAGAATTTACCACAAAAATCACTGAAACAATATAAATTGAATAAATGCTCTGCTTTAGCCAATGTGAAATGAATCGATAATGAAATCATTTCCAACTTTGAAATCACGTTCAATAATTCGCTGACGTTTCCGAACATTTAACGAAATACCTAAGAATACACAACGCAACTGAAATAATACTGCAATTTTCTATGAGATCACGTTTACCGACACGAGATCATTTAACTTTACTTAAAACGTAAACAATAAGATTAACTTATACTGAAGTCGAATGCATTACATCGTATCTTTCATATATACGTATGTACACATATATTTGTATGTATGCTTATATATACTCATACATATATGCACTGTCTATACATACATACATACCTGTATAAATAAAGATAAATCCTTTGAGTCTGCTAAGTAAAGGACCTAGCGTCGAAAGGCCTCGCAGCACTCCAGTGTTTCCGTTTCCTTCGTGGATTTTATCTTTATTTATATATTCATCACGTTCCATATTTTCGTGATTCAGTTATACATACATACCTGTATATATATTATATACTGTATATATATATATGAGTGTGTGTGTACATATATATATATATATATATATATATATATATATATATATATATATATATATATAGCGAATTCATGTCAGATAATCAGTTATATATACTATTTGTTAGATCTATTTTTTCTGTTTAGGATTAATTCATGGTGGAATAATCGCAGTATCATTCCGTTATCCTATCATTAACAGAAATACAAGGTATATTCGAACCACAAAACACTGAAAATACTATTCTGTTGCAACCACGAAATTCCAGACCATTGACTTTAAAAAAAAAAAAAGTTCGCTGAGTTACACAAGCACCACTGACTACAAGTTACTTGTCACCTTGTGAACCTGCCCCGACTAATTAGATATTAACTACCTTTGTCTAGCGCGGCACAATTGACGATTATCCCCCTTTTGTCTCTTATAAAACAATTAAGAGATACTCCCCCTCCCCTTTTGTCTTTTATAATGCAATTAGGTATTATCCCTCCTTTTGCTTTTTATAATACCATTTGGGATTACACCCTCTTTGCCAAGTATTACATAATTCCTAAACCCTTTAAAATCCTTTTACCTAACTTTTCACTGTTTCCAGGACAGATAACCCTCTGCTTTTGCTTTAGTATTTTATGGGCGTGAATCAATACCAAAGTCTTCATACAGGAAGAGCTATGTCTCATTATTGTAACTGTAACTGCTCAAATCAGATATTTCACATTAGCTCCATTTCAATTACAATGAGATCTAGCTTCCTACATCAATATCTTGCTATTGATTCACACTCGCAAAATGATAAAGCAAATGCTCACATGTATATATATATATATATATATATATATATATATATATATATATTTATATATATAATTATATATATATATATATATATATATATATATATATATATATATATATATATATATATATATATATATATACATACATACATACATACATATATATAATTGGTACATGAAAGAGGAGAGGTAGATCTAAAAACGGGTGGACAGATGATGTGAAAGGCCTATTGGAAAGTAGGGGTCTTAATATCAGAGTAGAGGATGCATGCAAAATAGGGGGTGAATGGCGCAGTATATATGAAGCGATTATGGTATGGAACGTTTACTGTACAGGGGTTTCATCTACGATTCAGTAGTTTAAAGTTACAGTTGTTTTTCCTGGAGCCACCCTTTGTTAGGGGAAACGGCTTAATGTTGAAATAAAAAAAAGATACATATAGGAATTCAAGAAGTCCTTTCACAAGGCACTGAAGAGAACAGACTTCCTGTCAATCAGAATGACAAGCTTTATATATCTTTAACAAGAGTTGCTGGTTAAATATCACGTGGCAGTTCGATGTTCCTGCTGTGAAATGTTATCATTAAATATTAATCATGGTTTCTTTTTCCTAGCTGTTATAGTCTTATCATCATTAATATAACTTATTATTATTATGTATGACTGTAGTCCATCGTCATTTTAATGGTGCTGTATTTTCATCAGCATAATTCCTACATATAATATAGCATTATCAGCATAATGATTTTATTATTATCCCGACACATTACAAAACATTATCATGATAGTGATACCTTTACTTTATTATTATTATTATTATTATTATTATTATTATTATTATTATTATTATTATTATTATTACCAATACTGCATACTGAAAGGATACATTACCATTTTCATTATACGTCTTATTCATAGCAAAACAAACGAAAAATTAGTTACGACGAATAATTAAGAGGACAAACATCAAAACATTTCAGTTAATCAGAACGCTTCTGTTAACAACATCACACTCGCTATCGACCTATCACCCTTTGTTAGAGAAACGCACATCATCGCACCGCTACTGCTACTGCTACTGCTTTTGCTTCTGCTGCTGCTGAGGATAACGACGTAACATTTGATCAAACTGATAAACTCCTCAAGCGAAAACATGATCAGCAAAGGGTGTTTCGCCGACCGTATGAGCGACCAGTTAAGCAGAAACGCTTGCTAATTGCAACGCCCCAGAGTCACACGTCGTCTTCACTCCACCTCCCCCCTCCCTTCCCCCTTCCCCCTCCCACCGCCCTCTTCCTCCTCCTCCTTCTCCTCCTCCTCCTCTTGCTCTTCTGTCTCTCACTTACAGAGAGAGAGAGAGAGAGAGAGAAAGAGAGAGAGCTCTATTTGAGAGAGGGAAATTCAGTTTCAGAGAGCGAGAAAGCTTTCACTCAGAGAACGCTATCTCTCATGGAGAGAGAGAGAGAGAGAGAGAGAGAGAGAGAGAGAGAGAGAGAGAGAGAGAGAGAGTGTTTAATTCAAGATGGATGAAGAGCTTTCATTGAGAGAGAGAGAGAGAGAGAGAGAGAGAGAGAGAGAGAGAGAGAGAGAGAGAGAGAGAGAGAATTCAATTTCAAAAAGCGGGAGAGCTTCCACTTTGGGAGCGTTGTCTCTCGTTGAGAGACAGATAATGAGAGAAGACGTGGTAAACAATGCACGGAGAGAAGAAAGCAGAAGGAAAGACACACCGAAAGGAGACGTGGAAGAGGTGAAACAGGGTACCTTTCCCTTTATGCTAAACATATGGATCCAGTTTTCCCATGAAATCTACCGGAAACATACAACATACATTTATCTACATACTCACGCACTCGGTCTTTGTTTGCGATGTAATGAAACGAATATGATGAACTGGTTTTTGTTCAGTGCCGTGAAAAATAACAATGGCAATGTGGGTGGCGTTCAATCATGAAGAGTTGCTACATGTTTATTCTGCAATTGTAAATATCATAAGATCATCTGGCATTCACAGCCATGAATGGAATCCTCGGTATTCACTATTCGCTATCCTTTGCGTAATACTAAAATCACAGTATGGTTTTCGCTTTAGAATTCTTCAGTACAATTTTGCTTTTAAACTTACAGCAAGAGATATTTTAAAATCGACAGAATAAAATTCTACAGTATCTCACCCTCGAGAGTAAAATTCATATTTAAAGAGAACGCGTTCAGATCGGTACTTAATCATGTATAAACACGAACTTACTGATTTTCTAATAAGCACCGTGTATTTGACTTTAATAATAATAATAATAATAATAATAATAATAATAATAATAATAATAATAATAATAAAAGTACGGAGTGCATAATGTCAGCGGTGAAACTATATCCGCAAGGAGACTCGTGGATCTTAGCACTTAAGCCTTGGCAGATCCCCCAAAGTCTGAAGCGCTAAGTCTAAAGGATTGGCATGATTTAGAGGAGAGTTTAACTTCTGGATGTGAAATTCGCGAATTTGGGAAGGTGACTTAAATCCGAATTACGACTTGAATTCTGGGAGGCTTGGAAACGGAATTTGGAGTAGAACCGGCTCTTCATAAATGAGGTTCCCTTCCTGGCGAATTTGATAAAGGAATTTATTATGTACACACTTCCTTTGAAATGAAGTTCCTTGTCTCTCACTTCGGATATCTAAGTTTATGAAGAACCACTTTATTTCTCAGACATTTTCTGTTAGAAATTCCTAACAAAGCTTTCATAAATTAAAGTTCTTTTACGTTTTCCATTGGAAATTCGCAGCAGTCTTCATAAATTATATTTACTTTACGTTTACTACTAGAAATTCGTAACAAAGTCTTCATAAATCTTATTTGCTTTACATTTTCCATTAGATTTTCATACAAAAAAACTTTAAAAATTATATTTTCTTTTTCACTCATTCGCTAAGCGAATTTATGAACGAGCCTTAGCAAAGTTTTTATTCTTTTTTTAACAAATGATACACGATTTTATGAAAAATGTGAATAACTCTTCCAAGATGAATTTTCGTGTGTTTGATGTACAAATCTGCGAATACAATTGCATTTTCAAAAATGATGTTCTTTTCTCGTGTATTTGCTAAGAGAATTTCTGAACAATACATTATGAATATTCTTCAAAAACGAAGTGCCTTTCTCTGGTAAGATAAAAAAAAAAAAGAAATTTGCCAAGTAGGCTATGCGAATAAACTTCAATAATAAACATAATTATGATAAGAAAAATATTGATAAAAAAATTTTCCCGGACTTTTGATAAACGAATTTATCAGTAAACCAGCAGAAATAGAATTCATTTCTCGCACATTTGAAAAATGAATTTCCAGTTTACTGCAAACTTTGAAACGTACTTTTGAGTGTCGATTTATTCTCGCTTAAAGAATTAATTAACGTCTGAATTACACAATGCGATGCTCCCGCGTTTTAATTAAATTATGCGCATCACCAATTCAGGTAGCAGCTAAAAGCAGAGTCAAAATAAAACGCTGGTTGGAAGTAATAAATCTAAATGTTTGGAAAACGCTTCATGAAGTCTTTGGAAAGATACACAATCCACAGCAATAATCTAATTATGAGCCACAAAAAACAACAAAGGATACCTGAAACATTAAAAGTGAAAGAGAGAGAGAGAGAGAGAGAGAGAGAGAGAGAGAGAGAGAGAGAGAGAGAGAGAGAGAGAGAGAGAGAGAGAGACTACCTGCAACATGAGCAACAACAATAACTATTTCATTTCCATATTAACTTTGGTTTTTAATCAGATGTAAGCAGGCTACACAGTTTCTCATTATTTCCATTCCCCTGAATTGAAGTATCTTTTCCAGAATACTTTAAAATAGATCATTCCTGTCCTCATTCTTTCCAAAAGGTTTAGAAATTATTGGTAATAATCTTCGAAGGCTGAGCGTTTAGGTCTTTGTTTCCCTACTCTTGGCCAACGAAGACTATTTAAAAAGAAACTAACATTCTACTCTTATTTTTCACACCTGCACACAACCCCTCTCATTTTATTAATTTTTACTGGCTTGTACCTTGTACGATGCCACCGCGACTCTTAAAACTCGAGTCTTATGATTTAATTAAATTTCTAATTCGGCAGAATTCCTAGTCAAATCATTTTTTCCCAGGCTTTTTCTTTAATCTATATGTGATCCAAATTACATCTTTTCTCAGAAAAAATGATAAATTTTTTTTATGGATGTTAAAAAGTAATGTATTAAATAATTCTTCTATTAATATAAAAAAAAATGTATCTCTTTCACTTGTACGCTAACGAAACTAACAGATAAATACATTTCAGATCTCCATATCACACAGCATACAAACATTCACATAAATGCTAAAAAAAATTTTTTATTAAATATATCACAAGTAAGGTGTATCTCAAAACAAGGTCTAGAGGTTCATCAAATACCTCTCAGTTTTAAAGAAAATATTTCATCTCATACTAAAGCTTTAAATGTACTGTAGATTATTGCTGTAGTGAAACGAGGGAGGCTCAATAAAAAATGCTACGTGTTTCACTGAAAATGCGAAATTTCAGTTCACACAAACGCTAGCTTAAAAAACTAGGAACAAATTTGTTTACTGTTCTTGGCACAGTTTTATGTGCTTGTGTGTGTGTTTGAGAGAGAGAGAGATGGAGAGAGAGAGAGAGAGAGAGAGAGAGAGAGAGAGAGAGAGAGAGAGAGAGAGGAGCAGGAGGAGGGGGGCTTTCTAGAGGTGTGTTTGCGTCGCATACCTTCCTTTCAAATGACAGATAGACCCTATTCATCTCCCCATAATTGCTTTCGGGGGACTTGTTTACGTCGTCCTCTCAGGCCTACACATTTCCCCGAACGCCTAAAGGATAAAGGATATTCATTTTGCAACGGAGACGACATTAAATTGTACTCCTGGGAAGGGTAAATGCCGAGCTTTTTTCTTGTCACGTTGATTATACACTTAAAATTCATCTTCGTGCCGGAATTCCTGCTTGATTCGAAATGCAGGTCAAGATGGTATAAAACGTCTTAAAATAGGTTTCCAGTCTCCTGAGCTGTAGGTCTTTCTCCTCTCTCGCTCTTTCCTTCCTCCCCCAATATCTTCCAACGCTTCCTTAAGTGATGTCTTGAAGGGATGAAGAAAAAGTTTTTAAGGGAAGTTCCATTCTCGGAATTTTACTGAAATCGATTAATCTTGCCACTGACTACTTTAATTAAATAACCACATTTGTACGTATCTTTTTCATAAATAAGATATTTAAGGGAAGTTATCTCGGAATTTTACTGAAATCAATTAATCTTGCCAGTGATTACATTAATTAAATAACCATCTTTGTACTATCTTTTTCATCATAATTGTTTATCATCGCTTCCACGTTCCTTGTATTTCTCCACCTTACTCTATTTTGCTTGACTATCCGCCATTTATGGCTGACTTATTCACATGTCCCGTCTGGTCGTCCGTAGTTTATCGAAGCGTTCGATCTATATCAGAATCAACGTACCTTTGAATGAAACAGTAAGTCTCTGAAAAGTGAAGCGTTAATTGGCGACCCCAGAGGCGACGATGAACAAAGTGTGCAATTCCGGATCTAAGACAGTGTTTTGAAAGAGTAAACCTGAATGGCTGAAATTACGCCTTTGCTATCAAGCCAGTGCCATTCAGTCGGTGGCTTTCGCTTTGTTTCTCATAAAATACGTACGTTTATCCTACACCTCGAGGGGAGATTTCTTTGAGCTGTAACAAGAGTATGTGTGTGTGTGTGTGTGTGTGTGTGTGTGTGTGTGTGTGTGTGTGTGTGTGTGTGTGTGTGTGTGTGGAAGGAGGAAAGCGGTGGCATTTAGGTACAAAATCGACAATTTCATAAGCTGCAGCATATGAAATAAAATACGACGAAGAAAGCCTTATCTACAATTCTATCATACGTACGCATCATACACTAAATAAAGCGGTTTCACATAGGACTGGATGTCCTAAAACTGTGCTTTAGATGGAAAATACTACCAGTCACGGAAGTAGCAATCCTTCAGATGACGAATAATAGATGAAATCGGCGAACAGCACATTACAGATTTCCATAATTGTAACTTGCATTCATAATCGTACTGACAATTGCGTCCGCATTTCTCATGTACTGCTGTCACACCTCAATTTCGCTCCGATTTTTCTAACGACTCCATTCACTCAGAATTTCAAAAATGAAGTTCGTTCCAAAAACATGCCTGTTCCAGTACATTTTTACACTAGCATATTTAACATTTTTATTCAGCCTTTCACGGATTTTATTCAAGTGCTGGATGGTATGGTCTGAGAAGATCCGAATAGAAAGGACGATCAGAATTACAAAATATCTTAGAGAGTATGCACAATGAACTAACTGAACAAAAGAACCAGAGGTCAGGGATGAGAATCTTAAAAGAACTCAAGTTTTTGTCTAAAAATTTAAGATGCAAGTCCGCTACAGGAGACTAAATAGGGGAACAGTATTCATAAGATGGCAGGTCTCAAAAAAATATCAAAAGACCTCAGTACACAATTTTTTTTTTTTGCTCCATCGAAAGAAAAACAAATGCATATGTTATTCTCCTCTTACTTCACTCCCCCTATATCGATTTCCCAAGTTATTCCTTTCAGTACTACAACACCACCACTACACAAATTCTCTGTTTGTATTCTACCATAGCAATATATATATATATATATATATATATATATATATATATATATATATATATATATATATATATATATGTACATACGTGTGAATGTGTGTCCAGTATACACTATATATATATATATATATATATATATATATATATATATATATATATATATATATATATATATCTATATCGCTCTGTGTGCGTGTCTGTGCATATATAATCGTATGATATTTATAAAATCCAGGTGTAGAATGTTTATAAGTTACTTTAAACGTCGAGTATGAGTAAATTTTCATTTCAGCTAAGTAGTTCACCCTGACATTTTGAAAGCACACACAAAATATTCAAAAGCTCTTCATTCGAAAAATGTTGGCTGCCCTATCAACGGATACTCAACAACAAAAGCACTTTTATGAACCATTTTAATTATAACATATGGAAAAAAATGTAAGGGTCAAAATCAAATAAACTCTAATAACATTACAAAGGTCCTTCAACAAAAACAAACAATGAACAAAGAGAAGAAACAACGAAACATACTCACCAGCGTGCAACAGCCTCATTTCCCCCAACATGATGTCGGATGAAAAGTGAGCATCAAATTCCAAAGTCGAACAGGTCTGAAACAGGAAGTGACGTCGCAATATGGCACTCTTTTTTTTTTTTTCTTTTCCTTATGTAAACATTCTTTACGGGTGCTCCAGGTGCCTTAAATACTGTGCGATAATACATCGATGCACGGTGAAGACGGTGACGCACAACCGGTAAAATCGTTAAACCGCAGGTACACTGTAAGTGTGTGTGTATGTATGTATGTATATATGTATGTAAGTATATATATGTACATACGTGTTTATATATATACACATATACATATAGATATAATATACAAACATATATATATATATGTGTGTATATATATAAATATACACACGTATATATATATATATATATATATATATATATATATATATATATATATATATATATATATATATATATATATATATATATTTACATACACACACATATATACACATCTACATATACACTACATATCCCGACGACTCAGGTAAGATGTTTAGTGTCACAGGACCAGATTCTGGTCATTACGAAAACCGAAGCACTGTGCGTATTATTTACTCTCCAGGGAGCCAAGGTCACGTCCGTAATCACATAGCCTTATCCATGCCTTCCTATCAAAGGCCTCGCGATCCTGACACAAACATGTGCGTGACTTGTGCGCTTCTAACGAGGAGGGCTTCTAATATTGCATGTGAAATGGTCGTGCTAGTTTATCTTTACAATTGTCGGCTGACATTGACTACCACAATCATCAAAAGTGAACACCATATTTATATTCATGATTCATGGCGAACACATGAATGATGACAGGATACATGTTAAAATGAAATCCAAATTACAGGAACATAAAAATCTACGAAAATCTTCCCTAATTAACGAGAGGGCTGTAGGACGCAAGCTAACCGCAGTTTAATCAAGCGTTTTACCCCACCGAAAGAATGCGAAATGAACGTTATTTCAGGTGAATGGGAATATGACATTATAATAACATCTACCCCGGTTCCCCGTAAAAAGTAAGGATGCAATGAGGGATACGCATATATCGGCGTAATCTTCGTCGAGAGGGGAATATTTAACTCATGTTAAAATGACGCTCACTGGGATTTCGTTTCAGTCAGTGATTATCAAGATTCTTGAAAATACGATGATGCTCGAACGTATTTACTCCAATTAAGGGGACTATCGTTAATCAGCGAGTCTTCAGATGTCTTAATATCAATAAGGAAAAACGCGGGACGCCATTATCCAATTATTCGAC
>JANJGK010000014.1:16178972-16198935 GCA_039081455.1 Macrobrachium rosenbergii | reverse complement strand
TAAATCGTTTATAAACAAACAAATCTCACATCCAGACGTTAACCTTAATTAATTTTAAGAAAACAACCAATTATGTCTCTTTAGAGAGAGGGAGGGAAAAATGACCCAATTATTTTTATTCCAGCAGAAATTTCACAGCCTACCTAGAACGGCATCCGTCAGGGGGAGCAATAAAACGCAGGAAAAATATTGGGCGTAAAGGCTTTACGAGTCCTGTGTCTGCAGGGCGAATATAGAGAGAAGCCCGCCGGTGTAAATGGTGTTCCATCACTTCCCCATGCCAGAATTGTAATGGCACGTTATTTACCCGTGCAGTGTTATTCGGCTCTGTTATCTCTCTCTTTTTGTTATTAACGCCGGTTTATTCATTACGGAGGTCTGCTATCAAATGGCGGTTATTCATTACGCAAGTCTGTTTTAAAAGGGTGCTTTTATGTCCCGGCATTTTTCGTTCGTAAGGTCTGTTAGTTACCTCTTTAGACAGGCTTTTTTTTTTTTAAATCTGTTAGTTACTTCTTTAGATAGGCTTTTTTTTTTTTAAATCTGTTAGTTACTTCTTTAGATAGGCTTTTTTTTTTTTTAAATCTGTTAGTTACTTCTTTAGATAGGTTTTTTTTTTTTTAAATCTGTTAGTTACTTCTTTAGATAGACTTTTTTTAACTTGTTTTATTTTTAAAACTTGTTTTATTTTCAAAGGTCTGGTAGTTACTTCTGTAGACAGGCTTTTTTTTTTCTTAATAACTTGTTTTATTTTCAAAGGTCTCGGGTACTTACTTCTGTAGATAGTTTTTAGTTTTTAAAATAACTTGTTTTATTTTCAAAAGTCTGTTGGTTACATTAGTTACATCTTTTTATAGGCTTTTTCTTAAACAGCTTGTTTCATTTTCAAAGGTCTGTTAGCTCTTTAGATAGGCTTTTTTTTAACAAACTTGTTTTATTTTCAAAGGTCTGTTAGTTACTTCTTTAGATAGACTTTTTTGTAACAGATTGTTTTATTATCAAATTCTGTTGGTGTCTGCAATTTTTAAATTACCTGCTTTTATTGCTTTTTTTAGGTGTACTTAGAAAAAAAATTTCTTTTGTGTTTCTGTGTACAGTAGTTTCACTTCCTGTCGTGGAGGCTATTAACGAACCAGTTCAGCTCTCACTCTCACGAGACTTAGAAAGGACCCATTTGAGGTGTCCGAATTAGGGGACGTCGGATAAGAAAAGGGAGACGAAAAATACGATTTTAATAAAAGATGCATGAAAATATAAAGAAAATTAGGAGTTATGAAAATATTTTTTAAATAATTAGCTTTGAAAATTGAAAACCCATACTAGCTTTCCATTACCAGCCAAGAAGGAAATTGTGGAAAAAGGCTTTTTAGATTTAAAAATGAACTTAATAGAATTAAAAGTAACTTTCTCATCACTAATAAGAAGAAAGACGTGTACAAGAAATTAAATAAGTCAAATTTCCGGTTAACGTTATCAAACCCACCTGATAAGGAAAGTATGAAAAAAAGATATTCAAGAAGGAAATCTCGGATTGGCCTAATCCTTCGAAATCAAAAAAAGGAAACGAGGATAAAAACGAATCAGTTTAAATATTAGAATTCAGATTAGAATCCTCATCCCCAACATAAAAGGGAAAACGCGAAAATAAAATAATCCTTCCGAATCAACACTGAGCGTAAGAACGGGTCTGTCATCCATTGGTAACAACTTGAAGTAAGACCTGGGGAGTAAGGGTGGGTAGTGTAGCAGTGTAGTGAGGGGCGTAGGGCGGTGCTGGGGCGGGGGGAGGTTGGCCACGGCCGGGGTATATCAGTAATACCGTACCTGACTTGGCATTAGGACTTGCCTCTATTCAGGCAAATTGGAAGGGCCCTCCATAATCCTAGGAGATCCTCAGGAGCTTCGCCGTCAGTTCATTTCAACACCTAACTCGATGATCATTTCCCGGATAATAGTTAGGAATGGCTTCAGAGCATCAAGGCCTGACGTCGGCGGGGCGGCTAAAGGGAAAGGGAATGGAAATGTATTTAGTCTCTCTCTCTCTCTCTCTCTCTCTCTCTCTCTCTCTCTCTCTCTCTCTTCTCTCTCTCTCTCTCTCTCTATATATATATATATATATATATATATATATATATATATATATATATAATATATATATATATATTATATATATATATATATATATATATATATTATTGAGTGATATTTAAGGAATATGGTGATCCTCTGAATTAAATTCATTGTTAATCACAACTCAGAAGTAACCTTTCTTAGCTTCCAGTGCTCACAGAGAAAACGCTCCTATTAGAAAATCTCTCTCTGATGTAAGTATACACAGTGTTCGTAATAGCCTGTTATCAAGACATACACATAGTGATATTCTCGTTCCATTTTTAATTTTTATATGCTAACAGTTTAAATAATATACTGTATAATGAGAAGTGGAGCCTGTCTACTCTAAACTTGATTTGCATTGTTTTACACACAAGGGCTGATTGTTTTTGTGACTGGAACATTTCTTTGTACATAATGGGTTGCTGGCAAGGCAGAAAGGAGATTAGGGTAAAGAGTCTCCCCTTTTTGTCCTTTACTTTTATTAGATGCTTTTATGTGAGTGGCAATGCATTCAAGAGCTCTAGGTCACGTCTCGTTGTCATACTCATGGAGCAGCCCACAGGGTCTTGTCTCCCTTCATTCCCAAATATTTGTTCAATTTTATATATCAGTTTCATCTCTATTGAGAATCTAAGAAGAATAAATTAGGATTTAGTGTTTATTTAATTGCATAATTTCTTATATTTCATGTGCGACCAGTTCTTCATGGTGAAAATCACGCTAGATTATAGATTTTGAATATTTGAGTACTTCCTTGTCAGGGCATCGTGAAATTTACTTTTTCTGCCTTGTATGGACATAATAGTGACATCGTGAAATTTTCTTTTTCTTCCTTGTCAGGTCATAATAGTGACGTCATGAATTTTCTTTTTCTTCTTGTCAGGTCATAATAGTGACGTCGTGAAATTTTGTTTTTTCTCCTTTGTCAGGTCATAATAGTGACGTCGTGAAACTTTCTTTTTCTTCCTTGTCAGGTCATAATAGTGACATTGTGAAATTTTCTTTTTCTTCCTTGTCAGGTCATAATAGTGATATCGTGAAATTTTCTTTTTCTTCCTTGTCAGGTCATAATAGTGACATTGTGAAATATTCTTTTTCTTCCTTGTCAGGTCATAATAGTGATATCGTGAAATTTTCTTTTTCTTCCTTGTCAGTTCATAAATCTACATCAGAAGATTCTCTTACCGTAAAGGTCACAAATTAGTTCACATAATCCCGCGCCTAATTATTTAATGATTAGGTAATAACATTTTCCCACCGAGCGTACTACATGTGGCAATTTATTGCCATTCCTGTGTGAGGTTCATTCATCAGTGGGCACCCTGTGGCTTTATTCCAGCCCATCAGTCACGTCATAGTGACGTCATAATCCTGTTATAATAAGATCATGAGATATAGCAATGTAGTTTACTACGCGGAGTTAGCCATTATCTCTCCCAACAGAATACTTACGGTCCTTTTCACATTAACGGTTACTGACAAGAAAATTTTCCTCTCTGTCATTCTCCCCCTCTCTCTCTCTCCCCATATATATATATATATATATATATATATATATATATATATATATATATATATATATATATATATATATATATACATACACACACATACACACACGCCTGTTTGATTTCTTTTCCGAAGCAAATTCTCTCTCTCTCTCTCTCTCTCTCTCTCTCTCTCTCTCTCTCTCTCTCTCTCTCTCTCTCTCTCTCTCTCTCTCTCTCTCTCTCCATATAATATATACACACACACACGCACACCTCAGTGTGCTTTCTTTTCCGAGACCAATTTGTCTCCCTCCTTGGAGCGCGGGAGCTGCCTCGAGCCTTTCCAATTATAACAAATTGGGCATCATAAAAAAAAATATCCTCCCGCTAACCAAACACGCTTTGTTGCGACATGGCATTAATGCTCCAGCTTTCAGCATTGAGTTTTGTGTTGGTGTTTACATTCATACCATTATTTTATATTATTATTATTATTATTATTATTATTATTATTATATATATATATATATATATAATATATATATATATATATATATATATATATATATATATATATATATATATATATATATATATATATAAATTCGTACAGACATATATAGATACATATTCATATTATTTACACAGATATTTACGAGTATATTGTGTATGTGCGTGCTCACATAGATATGAAAACAAGTTTCTTTATCTCTCTCCACAAGCACAAGCACACTCATTTTCAACGTGTCCTATTTATGATGTGTACATTTCTAGCAGCTTGAACAGGGGTATTTTTTAAAGTACCGCAAAAAGCACAGCTTAGTTTAGTTTACAAGGAAATGCTTATCTTCAACACTCCGTGAAAATACACAAAGCGCACATGCGTGCGCATATAGTAATGACGGAACGACACAAACGCACACAGTGACATATAATGTGAACTGCGTACTCCCGGCTTAAGTGAAGAGGAGGGAGAGATGTTTTGAGTTCTGTACGAAAGAAATGACTTCAAGTGAGAACAGGAGGAGGGAGGGATGCATGTGTATCCCTGGGGCACGTTAAGGAACAAGCAAAGGCCGTCGTCACCGGCACTTTTTTTTTTTACTTATGTATTTGATAGTTTCGTGGGCGTAGCCTTGTCAATTTCCCTTACTTTTTTTCAAATACAAATAAATTGTATATCTAATCTTTTTGGGGATTTCCGTGCTGCTTATATTAGTGTAATGGATATCAAGGAATATTTCGCATTTGAAGACTTATGTATATATGCATGTATGTATATATGTATATGTATGTTTGTATGAAATATCATAGTGGACAGCGTTGTTTGCAATTGATAAAGCTACTTTGAGGCTATTTGAAGGCTAGAGTTTGTTATGAACAAGACGATTACAGCCCCACACCCAGTGCACATATTTCACACAGAATTTATGTCCATTGAATGTACCGAACACAGTAACAACGTATGTAAATTCATAGATCTGGATTTGTGTCTCTTTCTTCGGCAAAGTAACCTAAATCAGAATTTATCCGAACCGAACTTTGCTATTTATAAATCACAATAATTTGTACGTTCATCAAATTGAATATTGACGGACATTATATAATGCAAGGGGTCACTTACTTTATGTCTCTTGGGGAGGGGTGCCCCCACCCCCTCCTTAATAGGAAGTCGATGTGGGACTTTAAAGACCCTCCACCTCCTCCTCCACCTTTCGGCTTCCATTAATGACATATTATACCGATAATGTACGGGATAGCATAGTCCCAGTCTGCGGTTCTCTTTCTGTCAATCTCTTTGACGGATACCTGTCAATATTTCGAGGTATTCAAGGGGGAAGGTTGAGGAAGGGGAACAAGCGGAAAGAGAGAGAGAGAGAGAGAGAGAGAGAGAGAGAGAGAGAGAGAGAGAGAGAGAGTAGTGGATATGAAGATAAATATACCGTTCAACTAGGGAGAGAGAGAAAAGTGAGAAATACTGATGGTAGGTCAGTAGAGAGAGAGAGAGAGAAGAGAGAGAGAGAGAGAGAAGGAAAGAAATATGGTATAAATTTGATGAAGCTGAAAGAGATAGAAGATAACGTGATATAAAGATAAAATAAAGTGCATGGGGGGAGAGAGAAAGAGAGAGAGAGAGAGAGAGAGAGAGAGAGAGAGAGAGTAGGGGATATGGAGATGAATATACCGTTCAAGTAGGGAGAGGAGAAAAAAGAGAAATACTGATGGTAGGTCAGTAGAGAGAGAGAGAGAGAGAGAGAGAGATGGAAGGAAAATATGGTATAAAAGAGAGAGAAACTGGGAAGGGAGATAATTGGTCATATATATGGACATAAAGTATAAGCGAAGTGGATTTAGAGATTGCATACTCTGCAAGAATTCATATTATAATACTGTTCTTGAAGTATGTCATTATGTTTCTTGGAAAAACACAGCGACTTCTCTAATTGAAGTAATTAAAGAATAAATTATGCCATTAATTTATGAAACAGCAATAGACGTTAATTGGCAGCTTAGCATTTTTACAAATATTGCGCACGTTCTCTCCTGGTAACAATTTGCCAAAACTTGTTTTCTTGTCATCGTTAATTACTTGGCATAGAATGGAATTCTGGACGAAAAAAAAAATAATTATGAAAATAAATATTCCAGGCGGGGCATTCTAATAAAAATGTCACGATAAGAGCCTGAAAAAACTGGCATGGTTCCCAGGGCGTTATTTTTTTTCGTCTCTTTCCTTCCTTTTTTATAGAAAATAAAGGGTTATATTCCGAGGAAATTAAAACGTATCATATCATCAAGGCAGCGCACGTCCACACTGGTGCCGGGAACGGAAGCTGGAATCGTCGTACCGCGCCATTAGCGAGGGACTAAGTAGGGAACAGCATGCTCAGATAAGCTCCTAAGTAGCTTTCAATGAGACGTTGTTTCCTTTTCTGCAGAAGGGACAGTGATAAGGGTAGAGATGAGAGGAAGAGATTAATCCTTTATTTGTATTTTTAGTTTTCTATTTGTTTTTATGTACTTTGGCCCCTTGCGTTCTGGATGAGAGTTCGTACAAAACTTTTCAAGTAAATGTTTCAGGCCACTCCAGTTTTGGTACTTTTACCCACCAGCGTTGGGTGGTGGTCCAGTAGTTAGCATTTTTCTCCCATTACGGTAACAGACCAAACCGTCCGAAGTTTTTTTTTTTTTATAGATAAAGAGGTTCACCGCTCCACGATGAACAGTTGCATCCATATAGGCTACATGGAAATGCAATAGGTTCGAATTTATAGTTAAAATGTTTATCTCGTAAATTATGCATTAGATGTTTTATGACCAGAGAGTTCTGTTTTTTTTTGGTTACAGATTATGGTTTAATCCCCCCTCAAATCCAGTGAATTTTTGATATACAAAGTTACTATAATGTACTCTTTTCATTGAAACATCCTAACGTAGCCAAGGAGGATACTCAACATTAAATTAAATTTGTCCATTTCATAATTCATTTTATTTAGAGCTTACAATTTCAGAGAATCTCGCCCCCAACTTTCAGGAAAACATTGAACTCCCTCCGGGCCCTACCTGGTCAATCGTGTAAGTCGCCAGAGGATATCAAATAAAATGACTAAAGTTTCATATCAAAAGATTTATTTGGTCCTGTTTACTTCCTTGCAGAGGGCATAGCCTTGACAGCCAGCCTCGGACGGCGCGTCGAGACCGACGGGACTCTGATCATAGAGACCGTGAAAAGACCAGACGACGTCGGCATCTATACGTGTTCGGCGTCCAAGAACCAAGGGCGGACGGGCGACGGGTTCCGTACAAGTATCCGTATTAGGTGAGTTTTGTAGGGTTGTGATCGCTTCGGTGTATTTATAAGTATTAATCTTTGGAAACTAGTAGTTCTTTTAAATTAGTGTGTAGTGATATAAACTTGATATGATACTGAAAAATTCTCAAGAAGATTGAGTCACATTGTGTGTGTATGTATTATTTGAGTATTAAACTAACTATATATAGATATATATATATATATATATATATATATATATATATATTATATATATATATATATATATATATATGTATATATATATATGTATGTATATATATATATATATGTATGTATGTATATATACATATTGATATTGTGTATGTATATTATACGTCTTACTTTTGAATGACAACTTTCTGACCTTTTAATTGTTACGTTGAAGCTGTACTTTCAATACGTAATACCGATTAGGCAATGGAAGTGTTTTCCCAAGATAAAAAAAAAAAATAGTGGAATAATATAAATTCAAGGAAATAAGAATCTAGAGATCTGGGATAAAAGGAGATTTAAGACCAATTCTGATAGGGTTTTAAGTGATATGGATGCATAATTTATGTAAGTGATGTTGGGAGGGAAGGGTGAGGTCTTTATGTTGATATCATAGGCTGTTTTCTTTTTTTTTATGTTGTTAGAGTTAGGCTGGGACTGAGGAGGTTGAATGTCCTCAAAGTGGACAAACATGGATGAGGTTTAATATTGTATGATGTGGATGAGTGGGTGTTTTAGATGGAGAGAATTTGTGATAGTTATGTGAATTAAAAGCAGTTTTTTTTTCGAGACCATTTTCAGTATATGGTCATTACGTATACAATATCTACCCTTTTCAAATTTATATCATTACTAATTTTTTTGTTATTATTTAACTCACTTTCGGGTGATCATTTTACTTTTACCTTGCTTAATAAGATCGGTATTTTCCGAGCTCTCTCTTAATTTACGCTCACTTCACGTTTAATATCTGCAACAGGGAACGATTTATCTCCGAGATTAATTAGTTTAATTTTAGACAGCTGCAAAAGATTTACTGTGAAGAGATTACCTCTGCATGTATAAGCTGGTGTGCATAAATATGTCTGCTGTGTATGTATGAAAATTTAATTGTATATGTGTTATATGCATTGTAGTAAGCTCGTGTTGATTACTTGGAGTGAAAGGAGACGTCGCAATATTACCGTAAAATTTCTTAAGATTAAAGCATAATTATGTGCAAACACGTTAAAAACACGCACACATGTTTTTTAAAGTGCTCCGAAATTTCTAAGGTACAAGACATTATTTGGCACTTTTAATTTTCAGTTCAAAATTTCGTATGGGTGTAGTTGATATTTGTATATACAGAATGCGTGTGTCTACGCGCGTGCGTGCATTTACATTCGCCTGTGCATGCACAACACATACACACATATATGTATGTATACATATATATATATATATATATAATATGCATGTACGTATGTATGTGTATATATACATGTACACACACACACACACACACACATAGATATAATATATATATATATATATATATATATATATATATATATATATATATATATATATATATATATATATACATGAGTGCAAAGTCATGACAGGCAGTATCCAGAGAGAAATGCACACCATAACATATGAGGTTTTGATTACCGCCATTATGAACCGGCCACGCTTCTCAACGTTCATCAGCTGATATGACCGTTCTTAACGACCACCCCTCCCTCCTCCCCCTCTCCCTTCCTCCCTTCCCCCTCCTCCCGTCACTTGACTCGCCTGGCACTGTCCGTTCTAAATGGTCCTCCCTCTAACGGGGGTCGTCGTTTCTAGTGCCGTATCTCGAAGTGCCGGATTTTGGCCCTGTTCCAGAAATTCTGAGTAAATATCATTGGGTACAATTCCTTCTGCATTTATGCAGTAGTCCGTAGTCGAGAGCTGGATGGGGGAATTGTGGGACGGTTAGAAACTGCCGAAGGATTTTTTAAATCGTATTTTTGCTCTCAAGGGTTTCTCTCAATTTTAGAGGTGGTATTATTATTATTATTATTATTATTATTATTATTATTATTATTCATTATTATTAATTTGACATAGATTTACATTTAGAAACAGGGTTAGAAACTCGGAAAGGATTTTTAAATCATATGTTTGCTCTCGAGGGTTTCTCTCATTTTTAGAGATGGTATTATTATTATTATTATTATTATTATTATTATTATTATTATTATTATTATTATTATTATTGACAGATGCATTTACTATAACATGCACACCGCTCGTGCTTGCTAGTAGTTATAATGATAGCATTTCATTATGTATATTTTTTATTTTTTTATTGTAAACAAATGCTTTATATCGATACACACGTTTCTTTAGAAAGATGATCAAGATAATTATAGCTATTATTTTTATGGTCATCATTTTTGTCACTATTGTACAAAATCCTTTTAGAAACCTAAAAGTAATACTCACGACAGCCAATATCTTAGATACGAGCTGCTTATCTTTCCCCCTTTCGTCAGTTTGAGGGAATTGAAAGTCTTATTAAGTATACATAATAATGAAAGACGTTCACACCCGTAGGGTGGTAGTGCCGTCAGTGCACCCCATGCGGTGCACTGTAACATTACTTAGGGTTCTTTGCAGCGTGCTTTGGTCCCTAGCTGCAACCCCTTTCGTTCCTTTTACTGTACCTGCTTTCATATTCTTCTTCCGTCTTACTTTCCACCCTCTCCTAGCAATTGATTCATAGTGCAACTGCGAGGTTTTCCTCCTGTTACACCTTTCAGACTTTTACTGTCAGTTTCCGTTTCAGCGCTGAATGACCTCATAGGTCCCAGTGCTTGTCCTTTAGCCTAAATTCTACGTTCAGCTCAATTCAAAGACTGTTCGGTAACCTTTTTCAGTATCATATAGGACAATTCCTTACTTTAGAAAGCACTCTAAGAGTTTAAAATTGATCCTACTTTTAATAGAAGTTATAGATTAATGAAACGACTGGGTTTAGAATATAGAGATTTCTAGTCTTTAGATTTAAAAGCATCCGGACTTCCTTAGAAATCGTTAGGCTTGGATATTTTAATTTGGAAAAATATATAGTAGAAGTATAAAGATGATGAAGTTGTAGCATCTTCTTCCCTGATAACTTAGGCTTGTAATGTCATATCATTAATTCCATTAGATTTTATCGTCTTTCACATATTACTGCGCATTTAACATTTTCGACAGTAATGATAAAGAGCTTCATTGATAATTGGGACAGAAGTTGAATATATTGGATCATTATGCGATGAAATGCACCTACGTGAACTGTAAGGGACGGATGATGAAATAAGTCGTATTTCATTCATCATTCATTATTATTATTATTATTATTATTATTATTATTATTATTATTATTATTATTATTATTATTATTATAAAGGAAATAGGGTAGTTCTTATGGGACAAACCGAAGAAACGTGGACTGCAGTGGAACCTTCCACAATTTAAACTGCCCTTTTGTAGGAAATGTAAGGAACAGCGCAATGGATATATTGATAATAGCTTAAATATAGACAAAAAATTAGTATAATAAAACATTATGTCGGATACCCAAACTAGGGAACATGAAAACCAGGCAATGGAAGGCCATGGTCCCTCTGCAGTGCACCATTGTGCACAAAGGAAGTGCTTCACAGGGCACAAGACTTCCAGCTTACACACACACATATACACATACAAACACACACACACACACACACACACACACATATATATATATATATATATATATATATATGTATGTATGTATGTATGTATATGCTTACGTACACGTTTTTGTTCAAAGGAAAACCTTCCTTGCTCGGACATAATTTCCTTCCAACCTTCCTTGCTCAGACATAATTTCCTTCCAACCTTCCTTGCTCGGACATAATTTCCTTCCAACCTTCCTTGCTCAGACATAATTTCCTTCCTAAGTGTTCATTATCAGCCTGATGCGCATAGCTTTTGAGAATCATCTTCTATATATACTACTGCCGAACCTCATCTTTCAGGTGACGTTCATTGCTTGACTTCTTTGAAAAGGTTCATCTGAATGTGTGTCGCTAAATTATGTAATTATGGTGTAATTGT
This sequence comes from Macrobrachium rosenbergii, assembly GCA_039081455.1. Lineage (NCBI taxonomy): Eukaryota > Metazoa > Arthropoda > Malacostraca > Decapoda > Palaemonidae > Macrobrachium > Macrobrachium rosenbergii. The sequence goes on along the minus strand of JANJGK010000014.1, from coordinate 16,187,406 downwards.
TTTTATGTACATACACACAGACACACACACACACACACACACACACACACACATATATATATATATATATATATATATTGCGTGGTGCGTGTTTGTTTGTGCACTTATTTGTGTACATGGTTTTATCATTACGTGAAATATTAATTGCGCTAATTTATTGTAGGAGTCAAACTAGTTTTAATCCAAATTTTCTTCTGAATGTGTGTCACTAATTTATCTAATTATAATTGTATATATATGTGTGTGTTTGTGCGCGCGCTTGTTTTTGTATGTGTGCTTATTTATGTACATTGTTATATCATTACGTGAAATATTAACTGCGTTAATTTATTGTAGGGAATTCGAACAATTTTAAACCCATCATCACATCACATTAAGTCGATTCTAAGGCTGTAATATTGTACTTACCCTTTCAGTTTTTCAAGCCTTCAATGACTTTCCAGATAATCTTTTTTGTAGCTTTTCCAGAGCTGATCGACGTAAAAAAAAAGTCATACCCATAAAATATTTGAAGATGACCCCAAATTGCTGAAATCTGATATGCTGTTTATGCCCTTAACTGTGGATTGTGCTCTCATTTTCTCTCGTGTTGCCAGGTTACGAAAGATTCTCTTTCTGTTATTAACCTTTGGCAATAGAGATGTAAATTATTTAGTTAATAATTTCTGAGGATGTGATGTAAATTCTGTATTTAATCTTTGGTAATGAAGATTTCAATTATGTAATTAACCTCTGCGAGTGAAATTGCCCATTCTGTTATTAATCTTATGGGGGATGCAGTAGTAAACTCTGTAATTGACCTGTGAGGATGACGATGAAAAATTCTGTAATTAATCCTCGGTAATGAAGAAAGTAAATCTGTAATTAACCTTTGCGGTAACGTGTTAACTCTTTAATCAACTTATGGCCATGAAATGGCTTTGTCTTCTTGGAAAATTCTGCGGTAATCCCAGCCTCTCATCAACTGACTATTTTAGAACAACTTTCATATTTTTAAGAAAACCAAACTTCTCTCTGCTTTTTAACTTTACTCCTTATTAAAAAGCCAAGTTTTACATTACTGTATTAAAAAGCCAAATTTTTCACTACTGTTACCATTGCTGTTACCATTAAAATATATAACCACAAAACTTTTTTCACATCTACAGGGGTAAAATACATTTGATAATTTTTTTTCTTTAGTTTCTCATCATAAGAATGGAGAGTAATTCGAGTTTATGTGCTTAAAGGTAATTTTAAGTAATATGATATAATAGGATTTGATAGAAGTAATATTTGCTGTCACAGTTTCATTCAAGATTAAGATTGCAAACAGTTCACCTCTAACATCAAGTGTTAGTATCTGCTTTATGGTACATTTTTAATTCCTAAAATTATTTAACCTGTCCCATCGCAGGTGTGTAAGTCATGCAATCACACAGAAAAAAACAACAGGTAAGCACCAGATAAAACAACTACAACTCTCAATTTTTCCCCCCAACTAATTAATGTTTAACCCCACCCGTGTCCTCTAGTTCCCCCCAAGCTTAGCCCATTCGTGGCCAACGGTTTGGTGAATGCCGGGGAACGGGTGACCATTACCTGCACCGTCTCCCGCGGGGACGAGCCGCTGACCTTCCGTTGGCTGTGGGATGGGTCCCCCCTACCTCTCGGGGGCGTTGGAGGAGGGGGAGGAGGAGGAGGAGGAGGAGGTCACGGGGGCAGCGGCCTGACGGTGATGACAATGAACGCTTTCAACTCTGTGCTCAGCATCGAGAGTGTGCAAAGACACCACGGGGGAGATTACAGCTGCGTCGTCACCAATGATGCAGCCTCTGCCAGCATCACCTACACGCTAACTGTCCACGGTACACTACATGCTCCATCCCGCCCTTATCATAACACGCCCCTCTTCTCCCCCCTGACCCCCCCCCCCCCTTCTGGTATCCTTCCCTGTTTAAAAAGAAAGGGTAGGTTATGCAAGCCTTCCCCAACCCCCCTTGGCACGTCTTTTAAAATCTTTTATTATATCTTCGTGGGAATCCTGCTGGTCTCCCCCAATCCTCCTAACTGTTCCTCCATCACTCCTTTCCAGTCCCCATGCCGTCAGTCTCCTTTCCCCTCATCCTTCATCCTATCCGAACCTCCCCTAGTGTGTCTATCCCCCAACCACCAAATTTCCGTCCACTCCTCTCCACTTTTTCTTATTATTTTTATCTTTTTTCTCGTCTCTTCGATATGTGTGTGATGAACGAAATCCTAACTTTAGTGTTTTTTATCTGCCCCCTTTACAGTTCCCCCTCGTATTGAACCTTTTTCGTTCCAAGATGGTTTGTCCGAAGGCATGCGAACCCGTGTGGTTTGTGGAGTCAATCAGGGGGATTCCCCATTAAAACTGGAATGGCTGAAGGACGGGCGGCCTCTCTCCTTGGGAGGGCCGCCCGATATACAGGTGAAGGTCATAGATGAATTCTCAAGTGTCCTTGCCATGACTTTGACGGCGGCGCACTCAGGGCGCTATACTTGCAGGGCGCACAATGAGGCCGCCGTGGTTCGCTTCACTGCCTCCCTCAGCGTCCACGGTAAGGTAGTCGGCGGTCTACAGCCTCCACACAGCAATCGCACAGCACCCACCAAAAAAAAAAATATATGATTAAAGATAAAAAAAAAGTAATAGCACATCTCACGTAGCGTAGCCAAGGTAACGTTCTCTATCTCACACCGAGTTTCACCGCCCACCAACCAAACCACAGCACCTGCGTAGCTACGCCTTGCCACTGCAACGACCATTTCCTACTAATACTACTACTACTATTAATACCATTACTACTACTACTACTACCACCACTACTGCTGCTGCTGCTGCGTTATATCAGCATCTACGTTATATAACTCACGCTCTGTAGGATATGCATGTCTCTTGTTTTTTTTCCTCTCTCTGTTCCTCTTGTCTCCCACCATGTGCATGTCTCTCCTTCCTCATGAATTCCTCCCGAGTTTTATTTGAATCTTCTCTGTTCCTTCCCACCGTAGAGCATGGTCTGTTTCCCGTTTGGAACGGTGGATAATGGTTTCCTAGTGGATTTCATAAAACAATAAATATCTACAGTTATTTCCTTGTTATGTTTAATGGAAATTATTTGTTCTTGTAATTGGTATGCACCAGGTGAAGCATTATCCATCAGCTGCATGAAGTTAGTAATAAGATTAGCATTAGTGTCTTTTGATAAGATGGTATTGTTATATTTAAGGGAATTTCTAGCTTCCCTGAACACTAATAAAACATTTTACCTTTCAATGCAGGTCCAGCCTTAAAAAAACATAATTTTAAGAATTCTTAAACCCGTTTTAGTAGATGAAAATGTTTTCGGAATCAAGAATTTGAAGTGAATCATTTTTAAACATGAAATATGAGTTTCAATCGCGATTCGGCCTTATGTGGTTTACGTTAGCGTCAATGAGAGACAAGGAGTAAGGTGTTTTATGCCCTTTTAGTTATAATCACAATTCTTGATGATAAAATATGAAAACAGTTTACAAAATACGAATCAGCAATTACAAATTGGTGTGATTCTATTGAAAAGTTATTTACAACGGATATGTAGTGCTCTTTACGTTCAAGATTTGCGGCAAATGATTTAATACCAGTGGTGTTTCGGAAGGTGGTGTCTCGATCAAGATTTCTTTAATTTTTCAAGAAGAAAATAATCAAAACACGATATGATTCTCGAGATCTTGCTGCTAAACTTTGCCCCGAGTAGCCATTATTAGCTCATGCGTATATTTTCTTGCTCGTGTGGTATCGCCTTAACGAAAGTTTTTAATTACTGACAATAGGAGGAACTGCCAATTACTCGCATCAATGTCCTCGTCATTAAAGGAGAGAGTGATTGAATCTCGGCAGTAAGTCTGATTGTAATGTTGGTGCAGAGCGGGTATATGACTTGCATATTCATCTCGTACCAAATATCAGCAATTATCTTCATGTAAATTACTTCAAGATCCTGATAAAACATCGTGAGATGATCACACAGATCGCCCACGATTCTGATTATCATAAGCTGACGTTGGTTCCTTTTAACTCTGGAATGCATAACCTTTAACCTAAACATTTTGGTGGATAATGGTGACCTGCATACTCACTACTTTGCAGGTAATCGCAGCACACGTGTGGTTACTGATCAAACGAATTCGTGTCAGTGATTTGATTGATAATTTTAACCTTCGTCCTCACCTCTTGCTCGGCGAGTGAAGACCATCTGTTGATACCGATCACAGGAACTTGCAACTCTTTCATAAATAAACGTATACTGCCGGACTCGGTTTTACGCCTTTGTAGATGCTGATCTTATCCTTTATTTAATGATGTGCGGTATTTTCGGTATCCAACGAACTGTTATTTTCATTAATTTCGTTAACCAACGAACTTTGTTATTCTTATCATAGATATCTGCAGTCAGTATTGGAATCATGATACGTTTTAAACAACATTTGTGTTTTTCATGTCGTAAGAAATTTCTCCAATGCTACATGTTGAATCTTTATGATATTCTTTATAGTTTTGTAACTTTTACGATTTTGATTGTGAAACGTGCATATTTGTATGTAATTTGTATTTTACATAATTTTCAGACACGAAATGGTTTACGTAGACGATGTTATCGTCACTGACGTTTCAGTTGAACGAAGCTCCCGGATGTCCCTCCTCTTTTTTTTTTTAATGACAGTGAACCACTCGATGTGTTTAACAGCAATGTTCTATACGTCTTGTATGTTCAATTATTTGATGTGGAATAAAACCTAATGTATTGTCGCGTTTTCGGTGTGGTCTTTTGGCACTCGGTTTTGAAAAGTTCTTATGAATTTTATTTATTTATTTATATTTAAATGTTAGTCCATTACGAGGTGCAACATTCGATATCTTATGGGCTGAAACTGCTTTTTGGTAAATCCGTTAGTCTTCACAGGATATTAACCTAATTTTCCCTTGGGCATATCGAATTTTGTACGCTCCTGATTATTTTGTACACTTTTTAACCATAAGACTATCATTTAGTCTATTAATGCGGTGCTTGTAAAGTGAATCATATGGTGTTTGTGCCTTTTTTTTTTTTTTTTTTTAACAACACATGTATCGAAGAGCGATCCCCATTAAGTAAGAGCTTTAATGATGGAATCAACAAAAGGCGTAAGCCCAAAGGGTGGCTCGAATGACATCCTCCGCGTGTACGGTTTGCCGTCATTGTGTTTTTCGACAGAATACGGAAACGGCAAAGAATCTGACATTGTTCGTAGCAAGTCCATAGCCTCCACCGTGTTCGACGGGTGCAGTGGAATCATTGCTTCGTGAGTTTATTCACTGAATATCAGGTTTCATGAAATGTTGCGACTTTGTTGTTTGTATTGTAGGTATGGTTGTTTCGGTACTAATGAAGTGACTTGTGCTGTTTACTTGTCAGGTTTAAAGGGATGTAATTAAAGTTTTTATTTACAGCAAACCTGATTTCGTACTTGGACATGGCGGGTATTCATTTGAACCGGTCATCGCGTTCACTGATTCGCAATATACGTCTTCTGTCGGAATATACACGCTTTTATCTACTACCTAAAAATACACGCTTTTATCTACTGCTTAAAAATTCAAATTTTCAACCGTCTTTCGCCCACGTTCCAGTCGTTTATTTCCTCAAGTTATTACTTAATATTATAATATGTTAGCTCATTGACAGGACTTCTTTCCTGTTTTGGTGCAGAGGACCCTAGAATCCCCTCCTGTGTTCTGACCTTTATCCCTCTGCCACTTCAGTGCCTCCCACGTGGGTGCTGGAACCTATGGACGCCCGAGTGAGCCGGGGTCACGCCCTCATGATAGACTGCGTCGCCCGAGGCCACCCGGATCCAAGTGTCACTTGGAAGAAGAAGATTGACGATGACCCAAACAGTAAGTAATCCATTTGCTGAGGTGACCTTTTCTATTTTCTGATATCGAGAACGGCATTTCATATTACAGTAAGTTTTGAACCTTCCGCATTGTTGAGGTCCTCTATGGAAGCAATAACTTTATCCACAGCGAATTTGTGTTGTTTGGAACTTTGGAGTATATATATATATATATATATATATATATATATATATATATATATATATATATATATATATATATATATATATATATATATATATATACTGTATATATATCACATACTCCAAACATTCGCTGTCTAGAAAGTTACTGCTTTCACAAAGGACCTTAATAATACTTAAGATACAAAGGAGGAGATTCTTTATTTCCGAGCTTTGACAGGTACATCTACCTCCATCTTCAGTATATATATACGTTTGTTTTTCTGTGTGACTCTATATAATGGGTATATATGGATGTATGTCTGCCGTGTGAAAATTAATGATTGCACGTACATACTTGAAAAAGTATGCATTTTATAACATAAAGCCGTTTCATCTAGGAAAAGATATGACATTGATCATTGCCACAGTTAATCTTAAGTGCTGAGTCATGGATGAATCCTCTGTGAAGAAAACTTCCACAACAGTCTCCGCTTCATACACTTACATAGGAGGCTCATCAGCAGAACGTAGAATCCTCCTGCACACACTACGCTATTTCCCTCCTATCTTGCAAACTCTCTATCGTCTCCTGGAAGTTGAGTTCTCTCCTTTTCAATAATCCTTCTACTCTATCTCTTCCTCCCCTTCTAGGTCTTCCTCTTCTTCCATTTCTAGGTCTTCCTCCTCTTCCATTTCTAGGTCTTCCTCTTCTTACCCCTCAACGCTTACTGCGTAAACAGTTCATCTCTACAGCTTCCACCTTTTGTTTTCCATTCGCATTCAACATCCACACTTCACTTGTACAGAGAAGAGTTGTTCAACAGTGCCTTTATCCATTCTAACTTGTGTTCCAGAGTTACTTTAGGCTTCCGCACAATCCTATGCACTGATTTTTCTGCCTTTCTTTCTTTCCTTACCTCTCATCCTACCATCATTTGAAAGCTTTACTCCCAGATGATATACTGCTTCCATTTTCTCCACCGTCTATTATAATATTCACTGCTCCATCAGTTCAGAGTTCCCAATTACTCTCATAAACTTACTCATGCCCACGTTTACTCTCATCTTCCTCATCTCAAATCCACTGTCAGCACAGTACAAATACACACAAACACGCACACACACATATGTGTGTGTGTGTATATATATATATATATATATATATATATATATATATATATATATATATATATATATATTCTTTGTCACATACACGAAGATATCAACTTGTATCTCTGTTTGATAACTAAGTGGTCAATAGTCACTGTATATTATGGTTTCTAAACCAGGCAGCGGTTCGAATCTCATTGGTGACGAAACGCTTTTCAATTATAATTCCCCTTTGGTGTCAGTCATTCCTGAGATGTAGTGAACTGGATATTAAACGATTTTTGCGGCTCAGTATTTGTGAATGTATATGTATATATGCATATATGTGTGTGTGTGTGTGTATAGGGCTACTGTGATAGATAACTGCTATTACCACAAGCCATATAACCACTAAATATATTTAGATGTTTGTCAAGGGCATGGGGAAGTATTCCATGCCCTGACGAATCTTACGGGGCGCATTATGAGAGGCGCATTTAATTTTGCCCTGTGAATGATAGGAGCTGGCGGGCGTGTCATTTGATTATTGGTTCACTGAGGGAGAGGTTTTCCTCCCCGGAGTACGATGCAATCCCGCAATAAACGCGATATTGGAAGTGGTGATTAATTTCAAATCCCTTTCAATTAAAGCAACACTTATTAAACTTTTAATCTGATCAAACAAATGCATGCTCGCGTCTGTGCACCCGGACAGGGCCGTCAGTCTGAGCTCCAGCATGCAAGCGCATCTCATGCATTATTATTAATAAAGCTGGTTAAACTAATGAGCTGGTCAGTTCGAAAGCAGTGCGGTCCACGCCCTTCCTTTTCCTTAGAGGGGCAAGCACGAAGGGTAATTTAGTGGCGGTGAAGTAATAACCCTCCTCATTTATTATTTACCATAGGAATCGATATAGTCTCCTCCTCCCCCTCCCCCTCTTCCTCCTCCTCCTTCTTCTCGCTTCTTTCTTTCTAATTCTTCAATTCATTCCTCACGTGTAATGTCTGTACTTCGTCTCAGTATCTTTTATTTTATTTATGAATTCAGAGATTTAATTGACTGCATTGAAAATTGGCAGACATTATATGCATGGGTATTAACCGAATTTATGCAGTCAACTTGGGGTCAGAATGTTCAGTGTCTGAATTTTTGGAGCTCAAAATAATGATTCCACGAAAATTATGTATTTCACATTCGAAATGAGGTTGTTCACCCCATATCCTTCTCTGTCTTAGCTCTGACCTGCACTGCTAACTACCAGGTACATAATTCAATGCTGAGGTCAGGGTAATGACACTG
>JANJGK010000014.1:16168972-16173972 GCA_039081455.1 Macrobrachium rosenbergii | reverse complement strand
AGAGAGAGAGAGAGAGAGAGAGAGAGAGAGAGAGGATATTTTAATAAACTGTGCTTGATATTGAAACTGGGTCTCTTTTATCATATTATTTACTCATTAGAGACAAAGATAATAAAAAAAAAAATCTCCCGTCCCAGTGCTTTATATTGAAGCTGACTCTGTGCTATTATTTACTCTTCGTATTTCATGATTGCACACGTTATTGCCCTCTTATCTATTTATTGGTTACTTTATTTGTTACAGCTGCGCCGTATTTCACCGGAGGACGAACCTCCATAGACGTGCGGGCGGGGGAAATGGCCATCTTGGATTGTCGAGTGAGGGGAGACCCTCCGCTGACGGTTACCTGGTCCCTGAGGGGAGCTTCGCTACGCCATTCTGGGAGGTACGTGCTTGCTCATATCCGCATTTACCCCCCTGTTTTGTCTGTTTTGACTATAGTAAAATTTCACCGTGAATGAGTATGTACGACGTTTTCATTTCTATTTTTTGTGCCTTCATTGTCACATGATATGCTGTTTTCCATTCAGTTATAAGCGTTGCAAGAGATTTCATTCTTCTATCTTTTTACGTAAGGTTATGGACTCAGTAGTTGTTTATATATATATATATATATATATATATATATATATATATATATATATATATATATATATATATATATATATATATATATATATATATATGTATATATATACATATATATATATATATATATATATATATATATATATATATATATATATATATATATATATATATATGAATTTGAAGACGTTTCGCTCGTATCACATTGAGCTTTATCATTAAGACATTTGAATTCATAATTGAAAATTAGACGTCATTGAGAACACTCATCGATTCGTAGGCTAACCTTCCGTCTTTTTTATTTTGTTTTGTCCTTTGGTCCAGGTACAAAGAAACAGTGTTTAACGAGCCGAGCGGGGACACTATGGCGAAGCTGGAGATCTCATCCGTCATCCAGTCCGATGCCGGAATCTACACCTGCACGGCTCACAACACATACGGTCGCAACTCCAATACTATAACCGTCAATGTTCACGGTAGGATGTTCGTTGTTGTTAAAGGATTTTAATTTTGGTGGTGGAATTACATCAGCCAGTAAATCACTGGATAAGGTTTATATATATATATATATATATATATATATATATATATATATATATATATATATATATATATATATACACACACAGTATATAGATAGATAGATAGATATACAGTATATATGGTAACATTAACCAGTAAATCAATGGATAAGTTTATATATATATATATATATATATATATATATATATATATATATATATATATATATATATATATATATATATATATATATATATATATATATATTTGGGTCATGTATTCATGCAAGACAAAAAAACTGATTTTTAACTTTCGTTCATACTTCCATAGAGCCTCCTTCAGCACCTCGAGGACTGCGCGTTGTAACAGAAGGGTCCAGAGCAGTGAGAGTGTCGTGGTCTGCCCCAGAACCTGCCCCATCGTCGTACGTCCTTCAGTTCCGCCGTACCCTGGAGGGATGGGGCGAAGCGAGAGAGATCACTGTGCAAGCTTCGAGTGTCACCTCAGGGGTAGAGGTGTCACCCTTGATGCCAGCAACAGAGTATGTGGTCAGAGTGGTTGCCGTCAACCATCTCGGAAGGTCACCACCATCAGAAGATCTCAGGTTGATGACGTCAGCTGAGAAGCCCGGGGCACCTCCCAGAGACCTGCGAGTCGAAGCTACGGGTGCTCGGCAAGTCAGGGTGTCTTGGAGACCTCCTCCGAGAGAGAGTGCCCATGGCACCATCATTGGATATTACCTGGGTTATGCCCCTGTGAGCAGACAAGCAGGGTAAGCAATGAAGTAGTATCTTGTTTTGTTAGGTCATTGATTGGACTTCGTGTTCAAGATGTCTGGACTTTGCTAACAAAATATTGACCTGACCTTATACCAAGGAATTTGTTTTTGAAGGCTGCTGCATTTATTTCATAACGATTTTAACCTCATAATACTCAGCATCCACAGTTAATGCAGCAGATATGATTCTGTTATTTACCATATGCAATATCCTGGTCAATATCTCTCGTATTTTCTTAGTAGGACGTCTCCTGCCGGTACTCAGTACAATTTTACGACGATCGAGAACTCCGAAGGCATTCAGACTGGTCTGGAGGGAGAAGGTTCCTGGGTCGTCACTGTGAAAGACCTCCGACCTTACACAGATTACCAGCTGGTAGTCCAGGCCTTCAACGCTGAGGGAGCAGGACCGCTGAGCCCTCCGGCTACTGTCACAACAAGGGAAGATTGTAAGTCCCTCAGAGATTTTCTGAACACGTTTGGCCTTGTTCTTTTAGTCTGTTGCGCCAGAAACCATTGGTGGTGTGCCGACTAGAAATTCCGGTCATTATGTGCTCGTCTTGATAATGTTTTTTCGTTTGTTGCACCAAGTACACTTGTCAGCTATTTGGACGACAGTACAAATGGTAAAATATTCAAAAATTTCTTAACTTAACAGACAGTTCATGTCATTTTACTGTAAAAGTACATTTATGTTAATGGAAAAACGAGGAGCACATTTAACAGTTTGCATTTCAGTTAAAGTCCTTCAAATAAAAACGTTTTTCTTCCAAGCCCCCGGAGGCCCACCAAACGACGCCCGCTGTGCTGGCCTTTCCTGGGACAGCGTCCAGATCACGTGGGTGCCCCCAGAACCTCATCTTCATCATGGTCTTGTCAGAGGATATAAGTGAGTCGTCAGCATTCTGTAGTTTCATTTTAGTCTGTTTTTGTCGGTACATCTTTCATTTGTGGACGCAGAAAGTGTTTTAGATAGTTAGCATAGATACATATTATGATGGAATAAATTTTACAATGTTATCCCATCTTTCATAGAGGCGAGAACGTACGCGCGCGCACACATGCACTTAAATACTTATAATTCACACAGGCATGCTCCTACATACACATTTTACTGCTTTTGGTTCACACTTTTCCCAATGTCTAAACGAACATCCTTCATTTTATGTTGCACCTTTTATGATAATTCTAGACACATTAGTTGGAGATAAGTTTTACAATTAACCGGCCAACGTCTACTTCCACATGATATATCCTTTATTATAATAATGTTGATTTGCTTTATTTTTCAGTTTCAGTTGATAGATGGTAATTTGTTAAATGCTTTCGAACATTTTCGTTTGTCATCACTGCCGTGACGCCCCCACTTTTTTTTTTAACAAGAAATCTGATGGAAAGAAGTCAAGTAATGCTCTTATGCCCATGGCATAATAGAAGCAGGAAAGAAGGTTGCGTTAAATCGAGCTTTTGAATCAGGTGGAAGAACTCTACAGTGCATATATATGACATTAGTGCTTTGTTACGAAAGAACAATTTTTTTTATCATATAAATGAATTGAAGTTCTCACATTTCGCAGAACAGAAAATCTAATAATTCAGAATTTGCAACGGTATTGTACAGAAGTGAAATAAGACACCTTAGTGTCAGCAATGTCCGGTAACCTAAATCGAGTTGTTGTTGTTATTATTATTATTATTATTATTATTATTATTATTATTATTATTATTATTATTATTATTATTATTATCATTATTATTATTATTATTATTATTGAGTCATGTAACCTTTTCATACTTCACGTAATTAAACAAAAAAGTCCCTGTTACTGAAATGCTGCTGTACTTTGAAATTCCTTATTCGTATACCTCAAGATATCGGGTATTTAACAACTATTGTTTATGCATACATATATAAACTTAGCATATTAGCATATTTTATTTATTTTTCCATTCTCTTATTGGTTCAGAGTTTTCATTTTTCGCAGAGGGGATTTCTCAATAGCAATATTCTCAATAATAACATTATTTTCAAAATGAATGATACGTAGATATACATACAGTATGTATATATATGTGTGTTTGTGTATGTACAGTATGTATGTATGTGTATGTGAGTATTTCCCCGTACTGTATACTCCCACAATAAACATAAGAATAAAATAACCATAAAACCTCAGTTGAAGCTGCGCCCTGGTTCATCCGAGGTTTAATTTGAGAGTACTTTAGTAAACGACTCTAATAAAGGAAGTCTTTCGGAATTATTCCCGTGAACTCTTTGAACCTTTCTTTGATATTCACCTTCTTTTGGGGATCCGGTTCTTTGATGGTTTTTCTTTCATTTGTGCGTGGAATTTCACGAGACGCTTGTTTTTGCATAATGATGATAATAATTATAATAAATAGTCATGGTAATAACAATAATAATAATTATAATAATAGTAATAATACTACTACCAATAATAATAATAATAATAATAATAGTATTATTATTATTATTATTAATTGCATAATTGCACTCCTATACAATAACAGCGCACAAACACACACACCTAATACATATGTAACTGATCGCGAAGGTGACCTTTGAAAGATGGGTCAGCTATTCGAGTGATTTTTTGACTAGACACAGCATGCTTGGGTGTCATTCGCATACCACAAGAAGTCAATGGTCGCAGAAGCTCCTCGGTGACAGGACGCTTGGTGTGTGAAAATGCAGTTTCAGCTTAGAACATTCTAGAAGGTGAACCGGTTATAAATCCGGATTTGAAGAGAACAATTGTAAATGGAATGTTTGTGTACGTGTGCCTCGTGACGCCTTGGAGTACAGAGGGCGTGTCTTTGTCGAACATTGAACTTGGTGATGTCATGAGAGTGTGTTCATATGTGCATTGAATGAGTGGGCACTGCGATCCGTTATTGGCATAATTTAGCATGTGAACTGTGCAAAGGGAAGTACACACCATGGAGACTGTGTTCCAGAGGATTTTTGTGAAGTGAGTACAACTCATAAGCATTTTAGATCTTTTTTTTCAGACTCTGGAAAAACTCTATCCATGTTGCCGTGAAATCTTGTGGTTATGCATTTGTATTTTGTGAATTTGGTTTTTAATAT
>JANJGK010000014.1:16158972-16161472 GCA_039081455.1 Macrobrachium rosenbergii | reverse complement strand
CACGCCAATTCAACCAGAAAGTCTTGTATGTTGAAAAAAACATACAAATTGGAGAAAAGTATATTTAATAAATCTACATACAGTTTCGGAGTGTCGTGGTCCATCTCCAGAGCATGAGCCTCGGAAACTGTATGTGGATTTTTAGATATATTTGTTCTCCAATTTTTTTTTTTTTTTTCAAGTTTCAAAGTTCGATACAGATCTGTTGTCATTAAGCGTTGTAGGTGAAAAACTAGCAGGCCGAGTCTTTCGAAATAAAATTTTAAATCGTGACTTCAAATAATCTACATAGTTATTGAAGACTCTCGAATTTCTTTTCAGATTGGAGTACGAACGATGGGACGGATGGAGCGACGCCAGGCGACAGTCGCAGACGACAGCGATGACGTCAGTTCTGACGGGTCTGGAGGCAGCGACGAATTACAGCGTCAGAGTAAGAGCATATACCAGTGCAGGTGACGGCCCGTGGTCACCGCCCACACTCTGCACTACGGAGGAGGATGGTAAGGAGTTTCTGTATGCAGTTTATATATATATATATATATATATATATATATAATATATATATATATATATATATATATATATATATATATATATATATATATATATATTATATATATTGTATGTGTATGTGTGTGTTTTTGTGTATATACATATAATGTGTGTGTGTGAGAGAGAGAGAGAGAGAGTGTGTGTGTGTGTGTGTGTGTGTGTATTTGCATGTTTTGTACTTACATAAATCCTCTTTCTTTGCAAGCATATCCATGGAAAAACCGTCGCATTTATTCAAAGATTTTATTTTTTCTATGCTAATGACGAAATATTTTTTTCTCTTCAGTCCCAAGTCGTCCAACTAGCGTGAGGGGAATCGTCTCTGGCTCTGGGTCGTTCATCGTGTCGTGGGCACCCCCTGCATAGGCCCGGAGGTCGTATCGTTTCGTACACGGTCACCTGGCGGTCGTGGGAGCTAGGCTGACCGGAGGTCGGGGCACAGAGGGCGTCACCTCCGTCTCAGGGACAGTAAACTGGGTGCAGGTCGGGTCAGATGTTGAAATGCTGGTTATGAACTAAATACTGGTATTAATCATTTATTGGAAGAGATATTAAAATTAGTCATGTTTGTTCTCTCTCTCTCTTTATTGTAACGGAGGCCTTCGAGTATTAATCTCCAGTATTCAGGATGAAACTCTTACAAAAGAGGTCCTCTCTCTCTCTCTCTCTCTCTCTCTTCTCTCTCTCTCTCTCTCTCTCTCTCTCTCTCTCTCTCTCTCTCTCTCTCTCTCTCACGTAAAAAATAAATCTAATCCTTCGGGCCAGCCCTAGGAGAGCTGTTAATCAGCTCAGTGGTCTGGTTAAACTAAGATATACTTAACTTTTTCTCTCTCTCTCTTTATTGTAGTGGGAGGCCTTCGAGCATCAATCTCCAATATTCAGGATGAAACCCTTACAAAAGAGGTTCTCTCTCTCTCTCTCTCTCTCTCCTCTCTCTCTCTCTCTCTCTCTCTCTCTCTCTCTCTCTCTCTCTCTCTCTCAGAGGGAGGCCTTCGAGCATTAATCTTCAATGTTTAAGATGAAACTCTTGCAAAAGAGGTCCTCACTCTCTCTCTCTCTCTCTCTCTCTCTCTCTCTCTCTCTCTCTCTCTCTCTCTCTCTCTCTCTCTCTCTCTCTCTCTGTAAAGCGAGGCCTTGGAGCATAATTCTTCAATATATTCAGGGTGAAACTCTTGCAAAAGAGCTCTCTCTCTCTCTCTCTCTCTCTCTCTCTCTCTCTCTCTCTCTCTCTCTCTCTCTCTCTCTCTCTCTCTCTCTCAGGGAGGCCTTCGAGCATTAATCTTCAATGTTTAAGGTGAAACTCTTGCAAAAGAGCTCGCTCTCTCTCTCTCTCTCTCTCTCTCTCTCCTCTCTCTCTCGCTCTCTCTCTCTCTCTCTCTCTCTCTCTCTCAACCGAGATCCCTCTCATCCCTTCAGGTGGATAACGTCTCAGGCAACCTCGTTGAAGTTGAAGTGGTAGCAGCCACTCGAGAGGGCGAAGGGCCACCCGGCACAGCGAGGGTCACCCTCACCAATACGGTGCCGGCGGCCATTTACTCCACGTCCAGTTCTTTGAGAGCCGAAAGAGGCAACGACGTCACGCTCCCCCTGCGGCACGTGGGTCAGCCTCGTCCTCGCCTCCTTTGGACTTACCAAGGGCGCCCCGTGGGCTCCCAGGGAAGGCTGGTGAAAGGGGACGGCGGCCTGGTGATTCAGGAGGCGCAAAGACATGATTCCGGAAACTATACGTGCACTGTCACGAACGAACACGGCGCCGATCACATCACCTATTCTCTCACGGTCTTGGGTGAGTGAGTCATTTTTCCTTCGTTCCTTGTCACTCGCTGATGTCGGGAAGTTAATATTTTCGGTCTTCGTCAGTCTGTTTCCTTGTCAACATTTTTTGTTCTTTTCTTGTGTCCTTCTCAAAGGTTTATTGAAGCCTTCATTATTAATGACTCTCATA
>JANJGK010000014.1:16151762-16154262 GCA_039081455.1 Macrobrachium rosenbergii | reverse complement strand
CAAGGAATAAAAATAGAAAAACAAGACTTTCAATACAGGAATGCTAATTTTTGCGCAAGCAGTTTAGTATTCAAAATACGCTAACAATCACAGAGAACGAGCCAAAAGGCCACCAACCAGCCTGGCGACCTTCCAACGACAGAAATTGGATCAGCGAGAGATGAAAATAATTTGCAATGGGTCACGACAGAGAACATGAGATCCTCATGCAAAGTTGAAACGAATGAGCACGTTTGGTCAAAATCCATCAAGTCTCCATCGATATTAGTAATGAGTTATGTGCCAGATGTTTGTTTGATTCTAGTAGGTTGCACCCAGGATGGAGAATGGCATGAGCCATATATATATACAGTATATATATATATATATATATATATATATATATATATATATATATATATATATATATATATATATATATATATATGCATGTGTGTGTATAAAATCTACTGGTCACTTTGTGCATACGCTTGTCACTAAAAAGCCTTAGATCCAAATACAAGATATGTGAAGTAATTCTGATGTCCGGTAGCGAGAATCGAACCCGCATCCAGAGCATCAGAACAAGGTCACGTTGCCGACTTAAGAATACATTGTGGCTATTACAATATATATATATATTATATATACTATATACATATATATTATCTATATATATATATATATATATATATATATATATATATATATATATATATTACATATACATATAAATATTTATATATAAGTGAAGAGACCTGTGTACAAACAGCAACACTACGCTTTCCCCTTCCAAGGGATCTGAAACAAAATTAACAGAGTAAGTGTCTAAGTTTAACTAAAAATAAAATCCAGAGTCACAACATCTCACGGAAACACGCACACAGCACGTATATATATATATATATATATATATATATATATATATATATATATATATATATATATATATATATATATATATATATATATATATATATATATACATACATATATATATATACACGAGTATATGTGTGTATATATATGTATACTATATATATACATAAAATATACAGCAACGTATCAAGTAATAAATGAATAACCTAAATATATTCGTCCACAAAAACTAGGGCTACAGTTATCTTTCTTAAGTACATTAGGTCAATTTCTCAAAACTTAAAAATCATCCAGATTTTTTCCTAAAACCGCAAAAGTTTTATTGGAAGTCGAGTGATCTCCCTCCCAGCGGAAGACCCCCATTTGATCTTCAAATGAAGAATAATAACGCTATAATGCCGTGAATATCCGGCGAATAACGGGATATTTTTCTTCAATTAAGAGTTCACCGGGGAAAAAAGGACCTCCGGGCCCGGCCGCCGGATGAAATTTCACTCAATTCACCAAGAATATGAAATCCTGCGATAGGATTTCCGAAAAGGATTTGAATGTCCCTCAAAAGAGATGCGATGGGACTGAACGGGTTTCGGCTCACTCTGGTGATGATAGCAAGCGAATGGAAATATTATTATTATTATTATTATTATTATTATTATTATTATTATTATTATTATTGCTAAGAAATTAACACTATCGCGATAAACTGTTATATAATAAAAATCCACAATTATAAAAGTTAATTGTTTTTGTCTTTTGCATATCAATACAACTTATTTATATAATTGTGGATTATTATTATTATTATTATTATTATTATTATTATTATTGACGCCATCCATCGTGAGAAGAATAACGTCTTTTATATTTCGAAAATGGAGACGAAGCCTATAGTGGTATCAACGGAAAGAACCACTAATAATGTAGCTTCGATAATTACTCAAAATTATAATGATGACCTCTCCTCCTCAGGCTATAATGACGTTCCTGTACCCTTTATTTATACTACCCCAAGAAACCTGTGCATCCAAGAGTATGGAAGACGGAGGTATAAACTGTTATGTAACGAAGAAGAAACTGTCTTAATCCCTTACAGTGTGATGTATTGTAAATTATTCATAACCCTCATTAATTCTTTTCCTTTTCACTTTCTCCTCTCAGCCTTGCTAAATTTTCCGCACCCCAGCTTCTAATTTCCTTTCAAATACAAATTCCAATCTTGAAAGCATAGACGAACACAGTACTAGTCCACCTAATTTCCTGACGCAATTTGCATGTTCCGGCTGATAGCAATACCTCTCAATTTCACCGTTTATACTCCTTCAGAAGTCTTCGAGAGCCCACATACACCAAGTATCTGATTCGGATAACAAAATGCGATTATGTTTCAATATCTCACATTCTTCTTTGGCCTTACAGGGCTGTACTCAAGATGTGTACTGGTTTTATTGCTTCTCGACAAAACAACATTGCCTTCAAGCCCATTTCTACAAATACGATTTCGGCCACTGTTCCGTTTACCTAAAAAAATTCAATCCTTCCTGGCGCACTTGGATGATCACTTTCTGACTTCACATTTGGACATAAAGCGGATTAGCTTCGAGGATGATAACAGATGACAAAAAATAAAATAGTCCCCATAATT
>JANJGK010000014.1:16136762-16144262 GCA_039081455.1 Macrobrachium rosenbergii | reverse complement strand
CATGTCACCTTTAGATTCCTCGAGTTCCTCGTTGGGGGAGTCAGGTAGAGTTGTCGGCTAGCACTCTGTTAGGCCCGAGTTCGCGTCTCCGGCCGGCCAGTAAAGAATTAGAGGAATTTATTTCTGGTGATAGAAATTCATTTCTCGGTATAATGTGGTTCGGATTCCACAATAAGCTGTAGGTCCCGTTGCTAAGTAACCAATTGGTTCTTAGCCACGTAAAATAAATCTAATCCTTCGGGCCAGCCCTAGGAGAGCTGTTAATCAGCTCAGTGGTCTGGTTAAACTAAGGTATGCTTAACTTTGGATTCCTCAAGCTTCCACCATTCTGTTTTAGATTTATCCTTCACTGAAAAAAATTCATCGTTAAAATAAAACTTCCATATTCACAATTTACTTTTGCCTAAGAGTTTAACATTTTACGTTTCAGAAAAGCTTGTAAAATGTTCATTACAAAGAACAACCTAATCCCTCTGCTTAGTCCAGGCCTGAATAAAAATGGTAAAAGAGCGTGGGAGGGTTGGGGTGGGGGGAGGGGAAGGGGGTGTTACGGAGAGAGCTGAATCTAAAACCTTGATTATAAGAATAAGATATTATGAGTTACACAGCATGAGAGAGAGAGAGAGAGAGAGAGAGAGAGAGAGAGAGAGAGAGAGAGAGAGAGAGAGAGAGAGCTTTTCGGTCTTTCACCAACAAATGGATTCATTGCTCCATCTCTTTGATATTCATTTACCTTCACAACCATATCCTTACTAACAACTTTACGCTCATTTCCCTTCTCTTGTAAACACAGGATTTTTTTTCACTAGATCCTGAAGTTTTTCTTCACTTTCCCAAACAGTTCTGAATCACCTACAAACAAAAACCGTTCCACGTCGCATTCATGATTCCTTTTCTTACCTCACAACTTTGCATCTACATCTAATTTCCTTTCTATGACTTCTTTTATCACTCCATCCACGAAGGTATTTGAAAATCATTGTGAAATAACACACCACTGCTTCAAATACACTCTCCTGCTCCCAGAGTCCTTAACTCTTTAATTCTTTCGCCACATAAGAAGCTTCATCCTTTCTTTTTTGATTTGTATTTATCACCAACACTTTACTTTCATAAAAGAAAGTTGGCTCACAATTCCTTCTTAAACCCACCTTTACCTTTACAGACTCTAACTAACTCATCTCTTCTCACATCTATTAAATTTCCTTCCAAACACCTATATAAATGAACTACTTTCATTCCTCTACTAGCCATATTTACCCCCAACCTTCTCCTCTTGAAAATATCTTATTGCTATTCACTAGTCTGTGCAGCTTCTCCTCACTATCCCCAATAGGAACTGTGTTACCTACAAACATCTGCCATTCCACATAATGTTACTATTAACATCCTAAAGCTTTGCATCCGTTTCAAATACTCTTTCTCTAACTCCTCGCACTGAGATATCTAACAGTTACAAAGACAACAAACCCTTGTTTTACCCCTATTTTACATTAAACCAGTTAATCCTGTCTACGTATACTAACAGACGTTTCCTTTCCATCTTAAGAACTTTTCATCATCTCAGACACCTCTCCTCTATTCCGTACATACTCAATAACATGCTCCACAGTGCCTTTCTATTTATTCCAATAAAAGCTTTTTCTGTGTCCGTATATGCAACATAGTTTTTTCCCCCGTACTTCCAAAACTCTGACATAGCTGTTTCATAACACACACTTAGCCAGAACACCCTCTTCCTTGTCTAAAATGACACTGTTCTTCCCCTATCGACCTTTCTGTCATCTTCCTCCATCAAAGTCCTACCATAAACCATGCCTGGTGTGATAATGTTATTTTCCTATGAGTCTTTGTTCCCTATGCCACCGTTACTTTTGTATGATGGAACAAGCTATTCCTCACCCCTTCCTGTAAAACTTTAACCTCAGCGAGACACTAATTACAATCACGGGTCATCAGCTCACACTGTAATCACAATACTCAACCATCTCATTTGTAACCATATCAAATAATAATCTCTTTTAATTCTACATTCTCCTAATTTCCTCTGACGTCCGCAACAGTAATTTCCACAACCATTCTCAGAGTTACACAAAAGCTTTTCATTCTACATACATACATACATATATATATATATATATATATATATATATATATATATATATATATACATATATATATATATATATATATATATATATACATATATATATATATATATATATATATATATATATATATATATATATATATATATATATATATTCCGGATTAGTCTTCATGACTTCCTCACTTCAGGGGCGTAGGAGTATACGAATGGTGTAAACTTTGGGTAAAAAAGATAATTCCTAATATACACGTCTACCTGTTTCCTTCAGGTTACAACACTCCGGCAGTCGCTGACCGCAGAAGTGCGGAAATTATGTACACAATTACAAAATTTGATAACTGTATGATTCCATTATAAAAGAGATGTATCAGTGTTACTGCTAGTGTACCCGTACCGGCAAAAATGACGGTAATATATGAGTGGGTCGAGACGGCAAGTCCCAACCCTAGAGACGTTATGAATCTTACCAAAAGCTCGGACAGAGGGACCCTAATTCTGTATTCTTGCATAGGGACCAGTAGTGTCGAAATATCTGCAAGCAGAGTTAATTACCAACCAACAATCGTTATTACAAAAAGAAATATATGCAGATACACTTTACATTGTTATTCTTCACACGTCACTCACACAAACACACACAAATTTACCACCTAATGAGTTTGCAAATTTCGAAGCTGACTTCTGAAACCAGATTATTATTATTATTATTATTATTATTATTATTATTATTATTAGCACCTTTTTAATTCTTGTTTTAAAGTCGTCTTATTCATGTTTTCTTTTGTTTCTTTTTAATTCACAATTTTTGCAACATTTCAGAATTTTCATAAGGAGCTTATGAGGATTATGTTAGTAATTAACTGAAGCGTTTGCCGACTTCAAAGAATTACTTGACCCTTGACCTGTTGGTTTTGTTATATATGCTGGAAAACGACATTTAATGAGAAAATATGTATAACATAAATCCACGCTTAAATTACACACACCCAGCTACCCACACACATACAACACACGTACTCTGTGCATATATATGTATGCATATATAGTAAGACGTATGTTAGACTGCAGCCTGCCAGAAAAAAAAAACTTCATGCGCTGAATATTTACGTTTCAACTTCTTTTATGATTTAAGTGGATGAACTGGTAACGCCCTGGCCTCTCATTTGAAAGACCTGGCTTCGGTCCCGATGTGAGTGGGAAATTATATATATATACATACATACATACATACATACATACACACACACACACACACACACATATATATATATATATATATATATATATATATATATATAAATATATATATCTTCTTTTTAACGTGCTTGTTTTCCCATTTGTATGGGGTAAGGATGATGCCTTCTTTAAAGGACTTTGATTTGACTTTGGGGTAGACTGTAGTCCTCGATCGGCTGCCCTGCCTGTCATGGCTTAGACCCTGGTGGCGTATGTACAAGTATTGCACCAGTGCCCTTTCTCCAGCAGCAAGGAGTCATTGCGTGGGTTAGGTCGACAGTCGAGACGCGTGAGATGTCTGTTATGTTTTTAGATGATGATGGAGTGGCTTTGTTTGTGTGTGTATTAGTCTGTAACAACCCATTTGCTTTAAGCAAACCTATCCGTTGATTACATACATAATCCCGAGGTGCCTACATGGATGGCAAAATGTCCGCCTCTCTGACCGGTCGGCTGTGGATTTGAACCCACGACACAGACCTTTAAGAAGTCAGAGGTGCTGCTCTAACCGACCTGGCCATCGAGGCTCTATATATATATATATATATATATATAATATATATATATATATATATATATATATATGTGTGTGTGTGTGTGTGTGTGTGTGTGTGTGTGTGTGTGTGTGTGTGTGTGAGTCACTCTTTATACTAGAATATAAAAATGTATTTATAAGGACCACTTCTCGTCTTCTTCACATTTTTGGATGCGCTCATCACTACAAAGCCTAGGACCCAAGTGTAGAAACAAATTAAGAAATTCTGGCGCCTCTGATATACCGGGTGCGGGGTCGAAATCCTGCCATGGGCGTTAGTATCTTCACCTGCAATATCCAAAAAGTGCGAAGAGAACAAGATGTTATGAGGACTCTGTGGCTGTTACATACATCCATACATACACACACACATACACATATATATAGATAGTATATCCATATATATGTGTGTGCGTGTGTAATATAATATATATATATATATATGTACGTATGTATATATGCATGTATATAATATATATATATATATATATATATATATATATATATATATATATATATAGAGAGAGAGAGAGAGAGAGAGAGAGAGAGAGAGAGAGGAGAGAGAGAGAGAGAGAGAGAGAGAGAGAGAGAGAGAGAGCAAAAAGGAAAAAATCCGCTCACCTATCAGGCGAAAACGACCTCAGCGCCAAGGACCCGTTAGCCAGGATGTCGATGTAGGGAGACTGGGCCGACAGGGGGGCGACCCACTCCAGTGACCCAGGTCACGACGGGGGGCGGGGAGCCCTCCGCCAGGCACCCCAGAACGACCCCCCGACCCAGAGGAGAAGACGACGTACAAAGGGGGAGTCACAGTCAGTCTGGGGCCTTCCCCCCGCGTTGCCCCTCCGCGTCCTCCTCCACCTCCTCCCCCAATCCCTACTCCTCCGATGACGCTGCCTCCGACACCTGCCGAGGAAAATGATCAGGGTTAGGATAAGGATTGGAAACTGACCAATAACTTACGTATGTAAGTCAACATGAACTGTCTATCATAAACACGTACAAGTTAACATATATTCATACAGGTTTTTTGTGTTTAAAACATGTTATCTGTACGTTTTAAATATATATTTGTACAATAATAATCAAAACATGCCATTTGTATGTTTTAAATATATATTTACATAATAATATTTAAAACATGTCATTTGTATTTTTTTTTATATGTATTTAAAAAAAATATCTAAAACATGTCATTTGTACGTTTTAAATACATATTAATGCAATAATCTACATTCGTACATTAAGCTTGCATCAAAATTCAAGCTAAATACATAAATTTAGATTCTTGTATATATGTATGTTCCTAGCTTATACAAAAATTACTAACACTAATGACAGATAATACTAACAGAAGGCAAGAATACAGAAAAAGCAAAAAAAAAAGAAAGCATTTGGAAGAATCTCATCTTATTAGCACCTCTATTCTCTTCTCCTATTCATTCCTGGTGATTATTTTCCAAAGGACAATCGATAGGGTCCTTCGTAGCCTCGCCTTTAACTTCTCTTATGGCAAAGGGTTAATTCTATTTGCCGGGTTCTGTAGCTCAAAGGAATAAGACTTTGAGACGTTGTGGGAAGTCCGCCACATGGCTATCGGAATGGGGCCTTCTCTCTCTCCTCTCTCTCTCTCTCTCTCTCTCTCTCTCTCTCTCTCTCTCTCTCTCTCTCTCTCCTCTCCTCTCTCTCTCGGTATTGCTGCTGCTGTAATACAATACAACTGTACGTATTCTGTAATACAATACAACCGTACGTATAGAAAGTATTTGATTACATGTGTGTTTGTGTATCTTCATCCTATATTGCAATACCAGATGGAAAAATGTAAATTAAAAGAGAGAGAGAGAGAGAGAGAGAGAGAGAGAGGAGAGAGAGAGAGAGAGAGAGAGAGAGAGAGAGAGAGAGAGAGAGACTCAAACCTCGTAAGCGTCATGTATGAACCGGAAATCGAAATCAATAGGTAAGAAGGAAAATAATATTCAGTTCCTCAAACGTTCGCAAGATGTCATGAGCGGTGCTGATGACATCTTAGTAAAGAGGGCATCTCAGCGCTAGAACCTTTTGATGGCTCTTTTAAATATTTAATATGTTTCAGTGTACATACGGTTACCTTCAAAGCATGCCTTTCTATGGAGCCAGTAACAGGATAGATCCCTTTAGCCGAGAGTAACTCATGCGGAGAAATATAAGGTGGGCCAGGTAGCAACATCAACTCGTTATTGCCAGGTCACTGATTAATTTATCGAAGTAAATACAGTAGTATCATACCATCGCCATACAACTAAGGAAATTCCTTAACAGAGTTAAAGAATGTTAGTGACAGGTAATAAAAACCTTCAGAATAGTTGACGTTCACCATACTGACTGATTGACTTATGGTTACTAAAACTGCCGTCACAACATCTAGGTTAAAATGTCCTTCTCTGTCACGTCCCAAGAGGGGAACCTATGCCTTAGATTCCCAAGACTGGGACGTTCGACCAGTTAATATCTCATAGTCATATGTTTACTAAAGAACAGCCAAATTCCGATGTTGCACAATAACGTACACCCTAATTTTCAGAATAACTGCAATATTACGAGCAAATTCAGTTACATTCCACAGCCAATCCACAACACAAAAGAACGCACTTCCAATTATGAGTCCATTGATAAAAGCCAAATGTCGGAATCAGAAGTGAATGTCCGTAATCAACAGTTACAGCGCGCTACAGTTTTCGACGGATTCATATCATTTTGGCCGTCCGCCAAGCTTTTTAAAAAGTCAGTGAAACCATCACGAATGTTTTGCTTTATTGACAATGTGTCATTCGCCTATGGAGGCTGGAAATATTCGGGGCGATTTTCATGAACTATCTCCCATGATGCGGAAATGTAATTTTCCGCGGCAATCAGTGACCACATACTATAATGCGTAAAAGTCTCATTCAAATCCATTCTTGTTCGGGATGGCTTTAAAATGTTGGAATCGTTTTTGAATTTTCAAAGGCGAAGGGAATCTCGCTCGCGCCTGCATGCACGCACAAACACACACCCACACACACAGCCTTTCTAAGAGGACAAAAGAAATCCGCTGACTCCGCGTTTATCAAAACCGTTTCTTGTTTGAGAGAGAGAGAGAGAGAGAGAGAGAGAGAGAGAGAGAGAGAGAGAGAGATGAGAGATGAGAGAGAGAGAGAGAGAGAGAGAGTCCAGTTTATCCAGCACTTGAATACTCTTGCATTCGCCCCTCTCTAAGTCACTCAAAACGCTCTCCGTGTCTTCTTCTTCCTCTTCTTATTATTCTTCTTCTTCTCCCTCATTTCTTCCGGCTAGAATAATCGGAAGACAAAATGGTGCTGTGGCTAGAGGTGGAGTCAGACTGGCAAAATGCTGGGACCTGAATAACGTCTACCCCCAGATATTCTATTTTCGTTGTGAATACCCTACCCACGGTTAAATATATATATATATATATATAATATATATATATATATATATATATATATATATATATATATATATATAAACCATCTGAAATCGGTTTAACAAACGAGGCAATTTATTGTTCGTACTATCACGAACGAACGATAAATTTAAAAAAAAAAAACGATAAAACTTCCTTATCCTCGTCACACAT
>JANJGK010000014.1:16128865-16134162 GCA_039081455.1 Macrobrachium rosenbergii | reverse complement strand
ATCGATACCACCAAATCTTTTCTATGTCTTACTCACTCATTCACCCATCATACTCCCACTTGAGACCTCGAGCCTCTCTCTCTCTCTCTCTCTCTCTCTCTCTCTCTCTCTCTCTCTCTCTCTCTCTCTCTCTCTCTCCAACCTTTCTGCTCGGAACTAATTCACTTCCCTCTTATTCTTCTTCCCTAACATATTCCTTCCTAACGTTCTCCCTCTATGCGAGATCTTCTTGCTTTCTTTCTTCCTCTTCCACTTTCCTTCAGGATTCTTACCATTCTCCCTCCCTACTTTCCTACATTCTCTCTCTAAACCAATATATCTTTCCTTTCATTCTCCCTTCTCCACTTTCCTTCAGGATGCCTTTATCTTTCTCTCTCCCTATAAATCGCCACTCCTGTACTTTCCTACATTCTCCCTCTGGACCCAAATCTTCCTTCATTTTTCCTCATATATCTTTGCTTTCACTATTGTCCCTCAAACTTTCTCTTTACCATTATTCCTCCCTTCATATGCCCTTTCCTTTTCCAGTTTTTCTAGTTACCCACTAACTCAAGCCTGTCCTTTCTCTCTTTTCCTCCATTTTCCTCGCCATACAAACCCCCCTTTTTCCCCCTTTTTCTTCGTTTTCTTTCCTGCTGAGGGAACCCTTCCCCTCTTCCCTTTGCCATTCCTTCCCCTCCCCCGGGGTGGCGGCTAGTAGTAATTTCGACTGCCATTTGGGCACTGTTCCCGTGACAGTTTCAATGCGTTCGGATGTCGCTTCTGAACTTTTACTTCCCCTGTCCTCTCATTCTATTCTTGGTCTTTTCATCCTTTATGATATTTTTTTCCTCTCTCTCTCTCTCTCCTCTCTCTCTCTCTCTCTCTCTCTCTCTCTCTCTCTCTCTTTCGGGATTTCCCAGTTTTTGGGGAAAAAGTACTTTTAAAAAACAAAAGAGGTTTTATGACCCTTCCTCTGTCCCCTTTTACCAATGACTCCAGCGTTGTTTTCTTTTTTTTTTTGTGCAATGAGACAATTTCTTTCCCTAAAAACTCTTTTTATTTTCTTTCTGGAAAAGAGATTGACGCCCAATACTCTTCCACCAGATTTTTGCTTTCACAAACAAAAGTCACAGATTTCTTTTAAAGACTAATTTTTCTTGTCGGGTGGTTGCGGTTAACCTTCCTACCCCCCCCCCTAACTCTCTCTCTCTCTCTCTCTCTCTCTCTCTCCTCTCTCTCTCTCTCTCTCTCTGTATTTTAGTTCTCGGTAGAAAACTGACAATTTGTATGTAAGCAGATCCTTAAATATTTAATAATCCTTGCTGTAATTATATCTGCGTTGCTGTTACAAATACAACAGTAGTAAGGAGCTGCTTTCGAAGAATGGATGGTAGTAGCAGCAGAAGTAGTAGTAGTAATAGTAATAGCAATAGCAGTAATAGTAGTAGTAGCAGTAATAAAAGGCATAGTATTAATATAGATAACTTTCAATGACATACTTTGATCAGTGCTCCCATTTTCTCGGTAATGAATCAAAACCAACAATTTTTTAAAAACCGTAATGACGGCGCCTGTTTCTCAGGTTCACACACACACATATATATATATATATATATATATATATATATATATATATATATATATATATATATATATATATATATATATATATAAAAGCATTGTCTTTGGGTAGTCTGACTATTGTGCATTATATTCAGAGTTGAATCCGTTGTTGTCGTTATAATAAAGAACAATATATGTATATATATTATATACTGTATATATGTATATATATATATATATTATATATATATAAATATACATATATTATATATTATATACATTATATTATATATACACATATATTGTTCCTTATTATAACTACAACAATGGTTTCGACTCTGAAAATAATGCACAATAGTCAGACTACCCAGAGACAAGGCTTTAAAGAAAACAACAACAAAAAAATATATAAATATTAAAATATATATATATATATATATTATTCTTTATTATAACGACAACAACGGCTTCGACTCTGAAAACAATGCACAATAGTCGACTACCCAGAGACAAGGTTTTTGAAGTAATATATTCTGTACGCATACATCTGATAACAGCATTAATAATTAAAACAGAACGCGTTACTTCAGCCATATTACTTATAGGTATATTTCCCACATTCTGTATTCATTCTCATGATTCTTTCTCATTTCAATGAAACGTGACATTTCTCTCTCTCTCTCTCTCCTCTCTCTCAGTAACGCCAAGTTTATCTACGCATCTGTATAATAATCTAACACATTATCCATTAATCTCTCCATCTATCTTACTCATCATTTCTTTATCGGTGAATCTTCTCCCCCTGTCTCTCTACCATTTCGACCTCTTCTTCTTCCTCCTCTCCCTTCACTGTCTTTTTCCTCCTCCTCTCCCTGTAACTCCTAACCTTCCTCCACCCCTGGTTCCCCAATATATTATGTCTCCCCATCCCTGTAATTCTCCACGAATGCTCAATAACTTGAAAACCTTCGTTAACAGAGAACAGATTATGGTGGTTCCCTACTTCCACAAACTCTGTTTATCCATCTATTGCTTTCCAGCCACCCTATCATCATTTTGATATTTTGGTATCCAACGTCATGTATACATGTATGTGTATATATATACATAGAGTATATATATACATACATATACATATAAATTTATATCTACATATATATATATATATATATATATATATATATATATATATATATATATATATATATATATATATATGTGTGTGTGTGTGTGTATGTGTGTGTGTGTCCGCGAGTGTGTGTTTGTAATGAATATATATTGTGTATATATATGTATGTGTGTGCGTGCGCTTGCGCGAGTGTGTAGATATGATACATACATGTATATATAATACATACATGTATATAATTAACGTAAACTGGAAAATGATAAACTACACCAACCCCTCCTCTCTCTCTCTCTCTCTCTCTCTCTCTCTCTCTCTCTCTCATCTCTCATCTCTCTCTCTCTCTCTCTCTCTCTCTCTCTCTCTCTCTGACCTCGAATCTCTCCCGGAACCATAACGTTTGTCTTGGAGTGTACGACGCGTGTGTGTATAAAAGGTTTAGGTGGGTCGAGATAACATTTTCCTGGAGTAGCTAAACTGCTTTTTCTCCTTTCCTTAAATCTAGCAGTAAATATTGCTCAATACGAACACCTGAACCTCTCCCGCTGCAGGGGAAAATCGCCCGTATCACTGCCTGGATTTAGGCTCACTTTGGCCTGCGTTCGCTCTTCGCTGCCAGATCTATTTTAATGAACCCTTCGCTTCTGTGGTTGTGTTTGATACAATAAATAGGGGGGTGAGCACAGGGTCAGGCTTGGAGGGAGGAAGCCGACATAAAATTTTGTGCTGTTTTCTTGGAATGTGCAACTTAAAAATATGGTGGAATTCATAGAAAAAGACGCGTTATATTCAGTGATGCTGTATAATACATAAATACGCAAATAACCAACACTACCACGAAATTTACGAATGAAGTACCAAAATCAACGAAACACCAAAATTAAAGTAATTTTTGCATTTAATTGCAAAAATAAAAGCGATAACAATAACGCTGATAACACTAACAATATTACCATTATCTCCCAGACGGATATTAGGCTTCTGGTTCTGTCTGTCTGTTCGAAAGAATAAGCAACAGGTCGCGTGTATCTATAAGAACATTTTAACCAAAGGCGGGGGCTCGTGACTGGTAGAATATGACTAAGCTCTGTTAAAGATAGATACATATTTACATATACATATACTGTATATGGATATATATATTTATTATATACATATACATATAATATATATATGTATATATTATATATATATACATATATATATATATATATATATATATATATTTATATATATATATATATATAAAACGTGACTTGCGAGAACAAGGAACCTTTTCAGGAAAGGACTGCAATGACGGAGACTGGCGGTCTCCGAGCGATCAGGCTGATGATAAAATCTGACACCTTTATCAGAATATCTTCAATATCGGCTAAGTTTTTCAAACAAATCAAGTTGTTACAATTCGAACAAATTCACAATACTCTTTTCTCTATGTCTAACTTATTTTTTTTAATAGAGACTAACGCGAACTGCTACAAAATACCTATTAGGACCACACACTTACAAAATGTAAAACCTAGAACAAGTGGGTTCTAACCTTGACGGAAGGTGAGCCTGACGAAAGAGGCTTCCAGTGGAAACCTTGAAATATTCAGACTACAAAAAAAAGGTGAGGCTATGAGGGGTTGCGTTGGAAAGAAAATCAATTACAGCGGGATAAAGTAAATGTGGTACCACAGAATGAGTACCATAGCCTTTGTAAATAAGATTAGTATTACTGCATTCATTATCTAAAATCAACAAACGTTATACGAAACATGACTAAGAGGTAATTGACCTGGAATGACATATACCACAAAAAGTCCATCCACGAGAGAGAGAGAGAGAGAGAGAGAGAGAGAGAGAGAGAGAGAGAGAGAGAGAGAGAGAGAGAGAGAAAGTTAAAACAAATAACGCTCTTATGAACAATAATGCCGAAGGATAAGGTTTTGAAAAAAAAAGACTGAAATAAAAAATGAGTTTGTAAATTTGAGAGAGAGAGAGAGAGAGAGAGAGAGAGAGAGAGAGAGAGAGAGAGAGAGAGAGAGAAAATTAACGCTCTTATGACAATATTATCGAAGGACAGGGTTTGGAAAAAGAGAGAATGAAATAAAAAAAAGGAGTTAGTAGATTTGAGAGAGAGAGAGAGAGGAGAGATGAGAGAGAGAGGAGAGAGAGAGAGAGAGGAGAGAGAGAGAGAGAGAGAGAGAGGACACCTCGAGTAAGATATCAAGTTTTCTAACGATTAGACCACGATACTTTGTCCATTTGCAAACATGATCCATGCAGTAATGCAATGCTGTCATTATAACATATTTAATGGATTGTGTGTATCTTTTAAACATTTCCTATACAGTAGATCAACAGAGAGAGCCAGACAGGGGCTTAAATGAACAATGTTCTTCAACTGAATATATTATAAGAAACAAATACGACGAAGAATAAGACATGAATATAAAAATAAGACTGTGACTTTGCGTCTCTCTGAAATATCTCCCATACAGACCATATATAAAGTGCCAGCATGTGATTTTAAATAAACAATGTTCTTGAATTGAATATGAAATAATGAAAATACACAAGAATATGATGTGAATATAAAAAAATGAAAAAAACATAAATAAATGAAATGCGCAAAAAAGCC
>JANJGK010000014.1:16121365-16126365 GCA_039081455.1 Macrobrachium rosenbergii | reverse complement strand
AACGAGAGAAACAATACTAGAAAGTGCTTCGTCGCACATGAGAGAAGCAAGGAGTTTTTCAGGTTTACAAATGTAGTAAAGTGCCCTGTCGCGGTGAGATACAAAAGTCGAGCTTACAAATTTGATATTGCCCTCTCGATTTTTTCTAAGTAAAACCAAATTCTCGATTTTTATAAGTAAAGCCAAATTCTCGATTTTTCTAAGTAAAACCAAATTCAAAAAGCAAAATCAAAACAAAAATTGAGCTT
This sequence comes from Macrobrachium rosenbergii, assembly GCA_039081455.1. NCBI lineage: Eukaryota > Metazoa > Arthropoda > Malacostraca > Decapoda > Palaemonidae > Macrobrachium > Macrobrachium rosenbergii. The sequence goes on along the minus strand of JANJGK010000014.1, from coordinate 16,126,117 downwards.
TCAAATCTGAAACTGCCCTCTCGATTTTTCTTAATAAACCAAATTCAAAAATTAAAATAAAAACAAAAATTGAACTTTCAAATCTGAAACTGCCCTCTCGATTTTTCTTAATAAACCAAATTAAAAAAAAATTGAACTTTCAAATCTGAAACTGCCCTCTCGATTTTTATTAGAAAAACCAAATTCAAAAAATAAAGAAAAAACAAAAGCTGAGCTTCCAAATTTGACATCGTTCTATCGACTTTCTTTGTGAAACTAAATTTAAGAGTAAAAATAGTTTTTTTCGTTTAACATTACTCTTAAATCCAAAATCAAAAGAAGACTATTAAAATATTTGCGTTTTTTAACTCTTAAGTTGTTAGAGTAAACTTAAGTTTCTAATTAAAAACTGAAAGATGCAACAAAGAACACACTCACCGGAATGAGTAAAACTTACAGGCAGAACATATGCACGTCATGAACCGCTTTCCTGCACGTACGTTACGTGCAGGTTACACGAAGGTTTGCACGAACCATTCCATTTTGTCTTCTATGCCTACTATGAAACGACATACGGGAAACCAATGTCTATCTGATTAGTTTGTGTTTATTTTTATCTATTGTATCACATCGGGCCTCTGCATCGCATACTCAATCATTGTAAACATCCATTGCATAACGAATTTATTAAAAATAACGTAGAATCGAGGTAACTTCTTTATAAAGGAATAGAATATAGAGTTTCGGCCAAAGGCCAAACGCTGGGACTTATGAGGTCATTCAGCGCTGAAATGGAACTTGACAGTAAAAAGGTCTGAAAGGTGTAACAGGAAGAAACCTCGCAGTTGCACTATGAATCGATTGCTAGGAGAGGATGGAAAGTTAGATGGAAGAAAGAGAGTATGAACGGAGGTACAGTAAAAGGAGTGAAAAGGGTTGCATCTAGGGGCCGAAGGGACACTGCAAAGAACCGTAAGTAATGCCTACAGTGCACCGCATGAGGTGCACTGACGGCACTAGCCCCGTACGGAGGGTAATTGCTTTGTCTTATATTGGCACGAAATCTGTTCGATATTCCGATAGTTTAATCATTTAATAAAACAGCATAAATTGTAAAAGCCTGATGCCGAGGCATATAGACCTTCGACATATGCATAATATAAATATACCGACAAGCGAAACAAATTATATAGAAAATCATTTTACTTCTGTTTCCTGTTCTTTCAAAATATTTTCAATTTTTAATAACTATATATATTCAACTATTAAACAAATCTCTTCAGCTTGATGCAAGTCTCTCTCTCTCTCTCTCTCTCTCTCTCTCTCTCTCTCTCTCTCTCTCTCTCTCTCTCTCTCTCTCTCTCAATTGAAAACGTAATAAATTAGAATAAGTTTCAAAATAAGTTCAAAAGTGAATAACTTCATTCCGGCTTACATGTGAAAAAAGACGTGCATGATTAAAAAGGGCTTGCACTGCCTCCGTAGCAGTAATGCAAAACATATTGCCAAAATGCATTTCAATATCAACATTCCCTTTTTTCTACGTCAGTCACAAATACGAGGGAGAGGAAGAAAAGAAGTTTGCATGAAAATAAAAGGCAAATAATCTTGATTATATTTTTTGGTTGATTTGAAAACGAAAGAGGATGTAAAAAAAAAAAGGTATAAGTATAATAACACATTGGCAAAATGATGAAATAAAAATACTGAAGGTAAATAACTTACAAAAAAAAAAATATTCTTGACGTAAATACAAACTGAAGCACCACTGAATAATTACATAAGAACGGTGGCAACGAAAAAAAGATTTACCAAAGTGAATATCTGAGAACAAAAAAAAAACACTCTAAAACGATTATAATTACAAATTTAAATAAAGATGCTAAAAACCTTTACAAAAATCATTCGTTCTACGAGGTAATAAATAACGAAGCCCTTTAACAACCCTGAAACCAAAACTGTCCCCGGCGGAAGAAATAACTTTGGAGAAATAACTGCACGATGCCTTTCATGGGCGTTAAAAACAAAAGAGGAAACATGACCTTTGTTTCTTTCCCAGCAGATACAGAGGAAACGTTTTTGGTCCTAATAAAAAAGGCGAACGTATTAAGGTGGCGTGGTCATCCACTCCTAAAGCCAAAAGCTCTAAAATATACTGTACCATGTATTCCACTGTAAGTGGTAAACCTTGCTTCAGATACACTTGTTGGTTCGGACAATAAATAACTTGAACAAGAACAACAAATTTCGGAATGAATATCTAAGAAGAATCCGAAATTCAGAACTTATAAAAACACAGACACTAAGAGTTAATATTATTAAGGCAAGAAAAACATAGAGAGAGACAAATAAGAGGGAAATTGAAAAAAGGGCCAACAGATATAAAATCACACAATAAATAAAGCACAGAAATAACAACACATACGAATATCACAGCACGAGAGTTCAATAAATAGAAAACAAACAAACATACACATAAAATCAATGTACGGTAGGAAAATACAAAGTTAAAGCGGAAACACACGAAATAAGACTAATATAGGAATCTCTCGTAAAAAAAGAAAAATAAAAAAAACCAGGAAAGCATTGGAAAAATCGCAGCAGCAAGTTAAAGAAGAAGGGTCGAGATTAAGAGGTGGGCATTAGGCACGCCCTTCCGTCATTCCTAGACCACAACGCGCGTTTGTCTACACGCTTTATTATACCCATACATTAACTAAGAAACTCATTATATGGTATACGGTATTATATTGAAAAAATGGATGAATCAGCAATTTTCCCCCAACATGTTTATACATACACACACATATATACATAAAAAATACAGATGTATATATATGTGTATATATATAAATGTATATATATATGCATATATGTGTGTGTATGATAAATATATATATTATATATATGCATACACAAACACACATATAATATATATATATATATATATATATATATATATATATATATATATATATATATATATATATATATATATATATATAATGTAAGAGAATGTGTATAGAGTGAATCCTATGGCATGCCTATTGAATCTCCAATGTATCTAATATGCATATACTGTATATGTATGTATGTATGTATGTATGTTGTATGTATGTATGTATATATATTATATATATATATATATATATATATATATATATATATATGTAATATAAGACAATGTGTATTGAGCAAATCCTAGCCTGTTGACTCTCCAATGTATCTAATATGGAGAGAGAGAGAGAGAGAGAGAGAGAGAGAGAGAGAGAGAGAGAGAGAGAGAGAGAGAGAGAGAGAGAGAGTATCCTGAGGTGGACTGGCATGAGAGAAAAATGAAGATTGACAGATAACCTCTTCCTTTTGTTTTCATCTTTCATTTTTCATTTCATTTTTCATCTTTTCATTTTCTAGCTCTTTATTCTTGTTCTTGATCATTTTCCTCTACCTCCCTCATTCGTTTTCTGTCTCCAGCTTTACTACGCGGCTTCTTTCCATCAATTTCTCCTTTACGCCTCACCTCTCTTATTCCGTTCTCAATAAATTCCTTCCCTTATTCCTTCTGTCGTAATTCTCCTTATATTCCTCTGCTCCCTACCTATTCTACTCCTTAATTTTCCTCTCCTACTTCTTACTAATTCTTCTCTTGATTACTTCTATCTACCTCTCCACTCGTGTCCCTTTATTCTTCATTCGCCTCTATTGCTCCTCACCAAATCCTACCATTATCTCTTCCTATCTATCTGATTTCCTTTCCTTTTCCTTCTTCATCATCTTCACCTTTCTCCTTCCCCTTTTCCATCTCGGGAGAAAAAAAAAAACTCGGTCCGTCGTGTTGCCCTGCTATAAATTTCCCACGAGTAAACGTCTCGAAAAAAATAAAAGAATAAAAAAAAAAATACGGAAAGGCGAAACAGTTCGACAGTAGATACTGAGGGAAGGCGGATTTATGTCCAGCCATTTGTTTTTGCTTTACACACTCGTTTACATATTCGGACGAGGGGGAAAAAATACGTCGGGGTGGTGGAGTATTGTACATTTTATATTTTTTATTCGACTTTTTGTTTACTCCGTTTTGTTTCTGTCCTTCCTCGTGGGAAGTTTATATTTCTCTGTTGCTTATTGCGTTTAGTTTCTTTATTACATAAGGAATTTGCCCGATTTTTTTTTTCTGTCCTCTTTTAAGGAGAATGTCTTTTTTTGGACTATTTCGTTTTATTTTTACATTTCAAGCAATGAAGAGAGTGATTAACACGACCAAATCTTTACCCTAAAACGAAAAAATTTTGTTCCCATTTCGGCAATTAATTTTTTCATAACTTTATCACAATGCAACACAGCACATGAATAAACTCAACCTTAGCGATATGAACGTTTGATTTAAAGAATAAGAGAGAGAGAGAGAGAGAGAGAGAGAGAGAGAGAGAGAGAGAGAGAGAGAGATACTCCACTGTTATTTTCCAGACAAAAATTGCGAAATTTACTAGGCACCTCCATATAACCTATTTAGCGTGAAGGAATGAGAGGGTAAATTTACAACCACTCGCACAAAAGACCCCTTTGACCCTGTTTTCATTCCTGTGGAAACATACGATAAGGAAACCGTTTAATGTAATTCATTGCTCTTCGTGATCTTGTTATTTTCCACAATATTTTTGGTAACCCGAATACTCTACTAAACCGAATGGAAACATTATTACCAAGTTGATAGCCCTCAAGACCTGGAAAATTCATCTCTATCTGTTGTCCTGAGTTCACAGATCCACACCAGGC
>JANJGK010000014.1:16108865-16116365 GCA_039081455.1 Macrobrachium rosenbergii | reverse complement strand
TGGCCTATATTATACGCTGTAGCGGCTGTGCAGAAAACTCGATTGTGCTGAAGAAACTTCGACGCATTTAAATTTTTTTTTTTTTTTTTTCTTGGTGTTTTATACCAAATACCTCTCCCACTGCAATAGCTGGGGTTTTTTATACAAGGTAACAGCAAAGATGATCTTATCTAAATCGGTTCTCTCCGTACAACTTTATTCTGTAAAAATTGGATGCAATTTACTCTGAGAAAAATGGTTTATTCTACGACAGGGCTAAGTTTTTTTCTTTACTTTCATAAATGAGTTAAGAAAGAGCTTAAATTCCCTTTAAGAGAAGTTATTACCTTTTTCTTCTGGAAACTTATGCCCCCTTAAAATAATTTTACAAAAAGATAAATTTACTTTAAAGAAGGGTTAATACTTAACCCTAAAAAGGGACAAGAACTTAACCTTAGATAAGGAGTAAACATAAAATTTTTGACAATGGTTAGTCAATTATTTCAGGAATGAGGCAGACCTTGATTTTACAATATAATATATTTCAAAAAGTTAAAAAAGAAATGGGATAATCATTTCATTTTTACAAATGAATTAGACTCTACTTCCGAAAGAAGAAAAAGCGCGGTTTTTTTTTTAATAAATTACACATTAATTGAAAACTGGATTGAACACTATCGTAAAATAAGTATTAAACACTTGACATAATGCTTATCAATTTATTTAAAAAAGGCTCAGCACTTTATTTTGGTTAATATCAAAACCTCATTCTCGAAAGGGATAAACTGCCTTTTACACAAATGGGGTAAAAATCATTTTAAAAAAAAGATTCAGCAACTAACTATATAAGAGTAGTAAAGGCATTCAGATAAGAATTTAGTACGTTTAGAAAAAGAGATAAATAATGTACTTTTTGAAAGAATTATTCAACTCTTTAAAGAAATATAGACATGAACTATTTAAGAATTATTCAACTCTTTAAAGAAATATAGACATGAACTATTTCATTTTTAGAGACGAGTAACAGACTTTGGTGGCGTGTGAAATTTAAAATGAACGACCAGATGCATCAACCTGGTAAAAAAAAACAAGAAATGAAGAAACTATAAAGCCTAATCTAAAAAAATGGCTTGAAAACCTAAAAAATCCAGTAAGTAAATCACTTATTATTAATCTTTACCACAGCGATCAAACGAAAATGGAAAAATTAAAATAAAATTTCAAATATAACAAATCATCGGAATCTTCGTAAAAAACAGTGCACGTAAAATGCAATAAAATATATACATGTATATATATAGTATAACACACACATATATATACATATACACCTATATATATATAACATATATACACACACATACAGTATATATATGTATATATATATGTGTGTATATGTATGTATGTATGTATATATATATACATACATGTGTGTGTGTGTGTGTGTGTAGTATACATCCATATAACCTACAAATTCAAAACTACTATCTACACAACGATAAAACAGATGAAATTCCTGCTCAAGTTCTCGAGCTCCATCACTCGGAAAAATAAGAAAGGATGAATCATTTATTTCAAAATGTCACAAAGTCTCCTCCAGGGTTTTGAAAAGAAAACTACGTCATTTTAATCAAAAGAGAGCAAGTACTACATTCGAGCGACATCGGGATTTAGCTTCAGAAATCTTTTTACAAGGATATTTCAGAAACAGAGGAAATGCGTTGCATGTGCGGCTGCTGCGTTGCAGAAGCAGCATATTTTAAAAATTGTTAAATAAGAAGATCTATCCGAGGAATTAAATGTCTAAATGGGTACATAAAATTAATATAGTTATATAAAGCAACTCACTAGGATGGTGATTCCCCTTTGGGGATTGACTGATAATTCGTGCGTAAATTTTCAAGAGATCTTCAGCAGAAGTGGAAATGAAAGAGAGAGAGAGAGAGAGAGAGAGAGAGAGAGAGAGAGAGAGAGAGAGAGAGAGAGAGAGAGAGAGAGAGAGAGAGAGAGCAGTAAAATATTTTCTTGAACAAGATATACACCATACACATATACAAACGCATAAAAATGCAAATATATACGAACATTCACAGGTGTATATATATAAATATATATATATATTAATATATATATATATATATATATATACATATACATACATACATATATACATATATATATATTATATACATATATATATACATATATATTTATGTATGTGCATATACAAGTGTGTGTATGTGCGAGTGTGTGTGTACATAAATAGATAAAATAACATACACCTTCTAAATTCCTTCAAAGGCTAATGCATGCAACAATACAGCAATCATCTGTCCGGGCAATGACTGCCCCGTTGCAACAGCCCTCGTGCAAACCCTTAATTTATTGAACCATCTGTCCTGTCTGGCTCGACCCGAGTTGCAATATGGTCAGGCTGCAATAACCACGACGGCCTTTCCCTGCTGACTCCTAGGCCTAAGTGAAATTCAGAGCCAGGAATGTTAATATCTTCAAGAAAGTAAGGAATCAACCCGATAGACACATTTCACTGGGCACGTGCTATTAGGGCGAGGAGCGATATAAATTTAGAATAATAAAAAGGGAAATCTGTATGAAAGAAGGCACCGAGGAGTTGTTCATACGATATTAAAGACCTCAGTGAGACCTCAGTAAGAGTATCTGAGATCGCATAAAAGAAATCTATGTTTTTTTTTAACAAGCACAAACTCAAATTAACTGCAAGGGGGTAAATGACTTTGAGTGTTACAATTTGATGCTAAAAGAAGTAGATGCAAGCAAAACTAAACAAAATTACAAACTTCACGTTTTGAATCTAAAGAATCTTATCATAACTGCTGAGTAGGGTCATTTTGCAACAAGTGAATCGCGCATAAATTGACAGAATAGAAGACCCAGCTTAAAAACAAACTCTTCACGAAAAGCAATAAAAAAAAAAATACGAAAATACGACGACAACAAGCAAGCAAGAATCCATCCAGTGCGAACGCTTGGCTTTAGAGGCAGCATCGCCACAGCGCCTGCGCAATCCATACCCGAACTCGATGCGAGCTCATAACGAATATGCCCAAGACAAACATAAACACGCCGATGTGTATTTGCTCGAGGTAATCACACGAAATATCTCCTCCTCCGACCGCTTGCCTTCGCTTTTGAAAAGCAAAACCTGGAAATGGGCGATTCGTGTGCGTTCAACGTAACATATCTTTCAGCTTGACACACGGCTGCTTGTCGAGAAGTCAAAAGCGCCTGATTTGCCGCAGAATGAATTCAGGGGACGCGGGTTGCCCGCCTACGCTTGCTAACACGTATGTAACTGCGGGGTCATTACTGCACGGCGAAAAAATTATTCGTACTCTGTATGTTATATGCCTGAGGGACATAATGTCATTAATGTTTGTCACAAGCAAATTATTCAGGCTCAAGTCTCAGAGACCTAAGATGATTACTGTTTGTCACAAGCAAAAAGTTCAAACTATACGCGATATGTAAGTGCTATCAACCTATGAAGAAAACTGATGGTAAGAGAAAATTGTTCTTCTTCATTTTTGCACACTATATTCTTTTGCCAGAGAGACAGAAAAAGGATATCGAATAGGCCTAACGATACATTATTCTGGAAAAGATACGTACGAACCTTCCTTTCTTTCCATAAATTTACCCCCTATCTATAAGCATATTACTCAATGATTCGGAAATGTCTCTCTCTCTCTCTCTCTCTCTCTCTCTCTCTCTCTCTCCTCAACTCTCTCTCTCTCTCTCTCTCTCTAGTATAAACGAGCGTCTTTTGAAGATCCCCTTCGATCTCATTTCTGGCAGACAAAATATTCTGTTTGTAGTTTATGAAATCAAGAGTCGACTTTTTATCTTGTAATCTCTGAGCCTGTAAGGTTAGAGTACAGTACTTCAAGTCTCGCTGTGCATGGGTACCTTCGTCCGCAACGAAGATTTTGGGGGTTACTGATTGATCTATACAAAATTTATAAATACACGCTCTAAAGAATTAAACTGAACTGTGAATAAACAGAATATTTGAGTAAATACTTTAAGGGGGCGGTAGAGCGAACATGGAAACTTGTAAAATGGCCAAGTACGTAAGTGCGTATGTGTGCATGTATAAATACATACAAACAAAGATATATATGTTTGTGTGTGTGAGGGAGTGTAATACATGCACACTGTAGCTGATGATTGTATGTAAATTAATTATATATGATTATATATATACTGTATATATATATACACACAAATATATATCTAATATATACACATACACACACACACACACACACACATATATAATATATATATATATATATATATATATATATATATATATATATATATATATACATATACATACATACATAAATACATAGATAGATAGGTAGATAGATAGATATTTTATTGACCATTCTCCACAGAAACATCAAATACAATATTATGAAATTACACAACGGTCCAAATACATAAACTCATTTCACAAATTACATTTCCTAAAAAGGAAAAAGAAAATTAAAAGAACTGTACTCAAAACAAATGGCAACAATAATTAATATTCATTTTTTAAATAACACAAAAGAGATCATATCGAGAGCTGTTTAGAACATCCAATTCCATATCACATAGCAACACTAATATACAATAGACTAATAAACATCACACATTCAGATTAGACTGGAAATGCGTTAAAATTGTAACACAAAATGAAGTCAGCTGGGCGAGGCAAAATGAGAGAGTTTGCATCTTATTATTTGAAAACCTTCAAAATTAAGCTTGCGATATGACAAACATTTGCATAGTCTGATCTTTCTATCATCAAGTCGCTCATTGATGAGATATCATCCTGGGTCCGAATCTGGTAACTCCTGGGGCATGCTTCGATTACATGTTGCTCAGTTTGTATTTGGCCACACACACACAACCTCTCCTCTACAGCGCGTCTGTCTGTCTGTAATGTGTGCGCCCTATGAATTATAATTTTTTCATAAATACGTACATGAAAAAATACACGCAACTTCTATCTCGGCTGCTACGTTCGACACACGTTATTCTTAATAAAAAAAAAAAGAAAAAGAAAGAAAAAGACGACTATTAAGGACCCCTCGGAGACAATATATAACAAATTACGCCATTTGCTCCGGCACCTATATACCAGGGATGGACGACCCATAAATCCGGAAAACTAATCTCTCCTTTAATCTCAGGCGTTTCCTTGCCCCCTTTTTCATCTCTCTCTCTCTCTCTCTCTCTCTCTCTCTGAAGTGGTTTGATAGATATAAGAGTCTTTCTCTTCAACTATTATATATTTTGTAAGATAACGTTATCAATATATAAAAATTAATAAGCAATTATATGCGTACTGTCCTGAAACATCACACTGACTACAGACAGCTAAATGAGAGAGAGAGAGAGAGAGAGAGAGAGAGAGAGAGAGAGAGAGAGAGAGAGAGAGAGAGAGAGAGAGAGCGTAAGAGGTATATAATCTAATATGTGAAAAATTCAAATTATTCCCAGCGACAAGATACTACAACACCTTAATTCTTTCTGCTATTAATTTCCCACTTGCTTCTGCTTTTCAAGCAAACTAGCATCTCGATTTTTCTTCTCAAAACCGACCAACTGGTTCTGTTCTATACAACGTTAAGCAACACAAACATTTTTAGAAAATATGTTATGAATTGATCACATACTCAATTAAACACCAATTTCATATACTTAGTGCATTAATGCTTTCATTCTTACCAAGTCTTTCCAGAAATTCCGAATATCCTTTCATGACCTTCAACGAACTTGCTTCCTAAAATGAAAATGATTCCATGCATCGTGTGAAATGTAATCTTGGGTACAAAAGAAACACCTCACGGGCATTTCAAAATAAGATGTTCCAAGCAGAAACTTGCATTTTGTAATACAACTCTAGCCTTCGGGACGAACATAAATCATTGAGCAAACAAATATATACGAAAATAAAATCATGCACACAATAAATCACGAGTTCATTCACAGCGGAAGAAAAGGCTAAGGAGCCTCCGAGGGCAGGGAAAATTATCAGGTAATGCAGTCGAGAACACAGAGGCGAGAATAATGCAGACGCTTCTCCCGAGTGAGCTCTCTAGTCAGGCAAGGGACAGTTCCGTCAAGGGTAAAATAAGGATAAGGATAACAACAGTCTTGTTGGTAATTGTTCATGTGTGTAAGGATAACAACAGTCTTGTTGGTAATTGTTCATGTGTGTGTGTGTATATATATATATATATATATATATATATATATATATATATATATATATATATATATATATATATATATTTATTTATATATAAATATAAATATATATATTTATTTATATATATGAAAATATTATATATATATATATATATTTATATATATATATATATATATATATATATATATATATATATATATATATATACATATATATATATATATACATATGTATATGTCTGTATATATATATGTATGTATATATACATAAATACAAATTATTTCGGATATACACAGCATTAGAAATAACGGACATACATAGTATTAGAAATAATCTTAAAAGAAAAACAAACCAATATACCACAAAAAATTCCTACACAAACGACATAAACAAACAAAAGAAACAAACAAAAGGGGCTCACACAGCAGAATTTACGATTCCCTCCTCACAAAGCAAAGCTTAACCTACGACCAGGCCAATTCCCCCTTAAATGCGTTAGAGATATAATCTTGGCGAGATGCAAATGTCCACCGCCACCCTCTTGGTACAGATGCCTGAGACGTGCACACGTCTCCCCTTGCAACTGAGAGCAAACCGTTATCTCCCTCCCTCCCTCCCTCCCTCCCTCCCTTGCTCGCTCGCTTGCAGAGTTTGTGTGTTGCTGACATCTCAGGCGGGTGAAAGCACATCCACTTAGGAGGATGCTCAAGGCAGGCTGGGTTATCTGCTTAAATGTGTATTTGAAATGGTTAACTACTTCGGTATCACACACACACACTCTCTCTCTAATATACATATACACATATATACATTATACATATACATATATTTATACGTATACAAATATATATTTATATATTACCGTCTATATATATATATATATATATATATATATATATATATACATATACATACACGTATTTATATTTCATAAGATTATACATATGTACATACATTTTATATATATATATATATATATATATATATATATATATATATATATGTATATACACACATATATATACATGTGTGTGTATGTATGTACATTTGTATATATAATATCACAGTCAGAACAAAACAAAGGGAAATTGAAAAATAAAACCGACACCAAAAAGTGTTACCTCACCTCCACACCCGTCGGACCAATACGGCAAAACAAACCTGAACCTTTTCATCTTCAATTACCTTTGGCGTAAGTCTGCAAGCTTGTTTACTTCAGCAAGGCACGACATGAACACGAGGCGTCCAAAAACGCCAAAAATAGAAGGAAGGGA
>JANJGK010000014.1:16083465-16103765 GCA_039081455.1 Macrobrachium rosenbergii | reverse complement strand
AGATTTGCATTAGTTATTCTCATACCTGTTTATTCTAGCTCCGAATAATCACGAATAGTCCACTTTCTCGGGGAAAGAAAGTTTTCTGGAGCCTTAATCCAAATAGCATCTTATGCAGATCCGTTGCTCTGGGGAAAAGGGGCCAAATTCTTGCATAATGATTTGAGTAGTTTTTTTTTTTTGTCTATAGTCGTGGTGAATAATCGGTTTGTAACACTCTGGCGTTGCTTTATTTCTCAAAACATTGATTAGATCAGGGTTTTGCAACGCCTGAACATGGAAATATGTTAAATTGTTTCAAAAGAAAGTAATTTAATATTAAATGTTTATTTTTTTATCTTTTTATTTTAATCTTTTTGAATACAATATGAAAAGTCACCACCTCTCGTATAGAGAAGAAATTGAAAATTATAAAGAAAAACAAAATCGAGATGTATTAGTTTTTCCACGCCGTTGGCCTTTTATTTGTTCAAGAATATTTAATTTTCTCAAATATTTTTCAAGAGTTTTTTCAGATTGGGCTCTTTAGACCTTATGCAAGGACTTCTTTTTTTGCGATGATTTTTTCCTATAAACGTCCAACTCATATTTATCCAGTGAATTTATTTCTTACTTGGTGTCCTCAGCTCTGCACTCAACATGAAAAGGATGCACAGAGAATTCTTTTTGGGAGATTATTCACAATAGCATCGTCCTTTTCTTGCCCTTCTGTTATCCTTCGCCTGCTATTTTTTCTCGCTTATCACTATGCCGCATCCTTCAGTGGTTATCCTTCAAGCCATGCGTGTCCTTACGCTTGTCTTAGAACTCCTTGAGGTCCTTTGTATATTCAGCAGTGGCACGTCCTTTTAAAGACTCAAGTATCTACCAAGTGCCTTGTAATCCTCTCGACATATCCTGAGCGGGTGGGCTCAAGTGGGAGGAATCCTTCAGGGTCCTCCTGTCCTTGTTCCATGTTGACGGTCTCTCAAAGGAGCAAGGACCCCCTTTCCCTCTACCTTCTGGCAGTTATACGTACCCGATCCCCAACGCCCTCCAGGTATGACGTATAGCTTTCTCCCTTTGGAGTTACTGATCATACCGGAGACCGATGTCACATTGATCCTTTCTAGGGGGAGACCTTCTTCTTCTTCTTCTTCTGCCTTACCTTACGTTACCCGCGGCCATCCATTTCCTGCAGGATAAGGTAGATAGATCCTTGGGCCGTACGTGCCAGACCATCTTGGTTCTGTCGGGTTTGTGATATGGATCCCGAAGCCGCCACATCGGGTCGAGTTTCTCTCGGGCATCTTCTGCTCGTCTCCCAACATCCCTGTGGCGGGATGTAAGCTAAAACTGAGAAGCCCTACTCATGCCCTCTCCCGCGAATGGATAGCTTGGGTGTAGTGTTTCTCATTAAGATGATAGAAAAAGGGAGACTGGGAGGCAGGTATGGATTTTATAGATTGACTGTACCTTATTTGTATCTATCTGCAGGTTGAGTTTCTGTCGATTTTTGCTTAATTCGACTACGATGGTTGACAGTTGCAAAATGTGACCAAATAAGATATATGTAACTTATGATTTTACTCATATGACGCAGAAAGTGACGGAAGAGTCATTTGTGTGACTCGTTGTTCAGTAGAATGGGAAATATATTCATATACAATAATGTGATCAAAGGAACCCTGCACTTGAAGAGTTCTTTCCAAGATGAGAGAGAGAGAGAGAGAGAGAGAGAGAGAGAGAGAGAGAGAGAGAGAGAGAGAGAGAGAGAGAGAGAGCGAACCTATAGTATCTCCTTAACATATGCGTCATTAGTGAAAGAATATCCTTTGCGTAATCCTTAATCCTATACTACCACTCCCCTTAAACCAGTACACCTTATATTGCTCTCCCCTCCAATCCGTCAATCCTGTGAGAGCATCCTTCCCCTAATCTCTCTCTCTCTCTCTCTCTCTCTCTCTCTCTCTCTCTCTCTCTCTCTCTCTCTCTCTCCCCACTCGAAGCAAGGCTCCACTTTCATTTTAATCTTCTCCTCTGAACCTTTTATTATCTTTTTTTCATCTTACTGGCCGCTGTTAACCCTTTTTTGTGTATCTATCCTTTGAGACTCGTAAACCGATTTAAACTTCTGAGGGAGGAAATTCTCTCTCTCTCTCTCTCTCTCTCTCTCTCTCTCTCCTCTCTCTCTCTCTCTCTCTCTCTCTCTCTCTCTCTCTCTCTAATCTGGTTTCTGTTTACGTGGGAAAATGTGTTTTCTCGCGTTTGTTGTTCCCGTTGAAGGAAGTCTGGGATATTCATAAATGTATAAGTGTGTGAAAAATAACAAATATTTATGTCAATTATTATTCTATACTTTACCAGATTATATTTATCAGTTATAGAACACTAAAATATAAGAGGTACCAACATGGTGTAAGCTATATATATATATATATATATATATATATAATATATATATATATATATATATATATATATATATAAATATATATATATATATATATATATATATATATATATATATATATATATATATACTTTCTGGAGTATTTACAATTTGTAATTTCGATAATTATAGATGTATTTACGCAAGCAGTTTTTTTTTCAACATTGGTAGTTTTATGCTTCAGATTATATTTGTTATTTTTTAGTTTTGGAGTGGAATACACACGTTTTGTTAATCAAATACGGCATGATGGTGTGAACGTAATCGAAACGAACATTTTATATAAATGCATCTACAGAAAGAGGTGATTTCCCCCTGTTTGCTGCTTTGTTGGTTGGTAAAGATAATTCTATGGTTTCAAGCATGAATCTGTTCTTTAGATTTCATTCGTCACTTTTGGTATGGCATACGGATGTTTTTGATACTTTTGTTATTGCAGTGGTTATTTCTGTTATTGTGAAATAGTTTTTCACCGTTATTTTCTCTTCACGCGCCGAATAAGTCAACCCGTTGTCATTATTATCATATTTGTTCTTGTCACTATACTTTATGTGAAATGAATGTCTTTTACTGTAATACAACAGTATAATTTGAAGATAAAAACGCCCATGAAACACTATTCGAACATTGCAACCATATATTTCCAGCACTTCCTTCTGCACCCCTGTTCATTCACCTCCTTTGCCGTTATATTTTCTTTCTGATATATTTAAAACAAACGCATTCTTAGAAGAAAGATCAGGTTTTCGAGCGGTATTTGAATTTAAATTCCCGCCATAATCCCTAAGGACCGGTTAACAATATCCTTACATAGCACGGCAGTTCCTTTCTCCCACCCTTTATCCTTTAACCCTTGCCCTACCCTAATTTCTGCCTTTTCCCCAAAGGACCCTAGCCCCCGAGCTCCCATGTCCTACCCTGATGTCCTACACCCATTTCCTACCCTCATTTCTCTTTATCTCGCCCCCGAGGCATCTTAAGTATAATTAAGTGACCTATTTAAAGCACAGAAGGTCGTCCCAGGTCATTCTGGGTCGTCTAATCAGATTAGAAACGGACGGTGACCCCGGGTGGCGTTCTAGCCCGGTCGAAATCGTTTCCAGGTGATATTTGGGGATCAGTAGGGGAAAAAAAAGGGTGACCCCCAGGTGATGATTGGTTTGGCTCAGAGGCTCCGGGGATTTGAGATTCCCGAGGATCGAAGGGGGGTCTAATTACAGACAGTGAAAGACAGACGAAACCGGTGGTGAGGAAAATGAGATGGTATTATTGAACAAAGGATAACGCGTTTCTGGGCGTATTTTTCGAGAGAGAAAAAAACGTACCTGAAGTACACGGAATCATGCGAGCTTAGAGGAAAAAGATGAAGCTGTGTAAAAGGTGTGAGATACGATATTCTAGTAGGACATTGAAATATTTAAAGCTAAGATATATATGAGTTTTAAATACGCATTGGCAAAAAAAAAAAAAAATCACGAGTTAGCAAGGTATAATGGAATCCGCATGAAGAGTCAAGTACCAGCTAAAGATATTAATATATTAATATGTATTTCAGTATACCAGGGATACGGTACAAATGAAAACGTCGACGAGAGAGAATCCATCATCAAAACCAGTTGATGATAATAAAAAAAAAGTACAATGGTGTAATAATCAGTAGGGAGAGTAAATATTGAAAAAAAATCACGAATTAGTAAGGAATAACGAAATCCACTTGAAGAGTCAAAGCATGAGGTAAAACGATTAATATAAAAATATGTATTTCAGTCACCAAATGAACTGTACAAGTAGAGAACGCCGGTGAAATAAGTTGATCATAGAAAGAATGAAATTAATGCAATAATCAGATAGCTTTAGAACAGGCTAAACCCAAGTACAGACCGGTGCGCAAACACACCAATCACCCACGCACGCATGTACGCACGTACAAATCGTTCATTTTGAGGAGTGGCCCCGGGAGAAACGTCGTTAGCAAAAACTGCCCAGAAATGGTCTTTATGGCGTTATTAATGTTGACGGGGGCGGATTAGGGAATTAAGGCTGTCTTCGGGAGAGATGGATTATCCCCAACAGCTTCCTCTGGCCTTGAATTTTACGTTTCCTTATTTCCAATTCTGTACAGCGACAACAAAAATGTAATGTTCCCCGTTTCCTTTTCGTTTTGTTCCAAAAAGACAAGAATAAGAGTCGTAATGGTAATGATAATATTGTCCATATCCTTAAAGTA
This sequence comes from Macrobrachium rosenbergii, assembly GCA_039081455.1. Classification (NCBI taxonomy): domain Eukaryota; kingdom Metazoa; phylum Arthropoda; class Malacostraca; order Decapoda; family Palaemonidae; genus Macrobrachium; species Macrobrachium rosenbergii. Next base: position 16,099,107 of record JANJGK010000014.1, on the reverse strand, counting down.
TAATTACTCAATAACTTCTAGCAAACCGTCTGTTTCTGTGTTATTCCTACATAACGTATAAATGCAGTATCGGTTGTCTTTTCTGTTCCCCTTACATGTATTTATTCATCACCTTTTACCTATATTTCTCTCTCTCTCTCTCTCTCTCTCTCTCTCTGCCAGTTGATATCCCTTGGGGACCCCTCTTATGCATGATCTGTTGACTCCGTCCATTATAAGAGTTTTCAGTTGAAGATTTAAAGAAAGAATTATACCAATACATGTTAAAAAATAGTTGTTTAAAATGATGAAAATCCACAAGGTACAACTTAAGACAAAAACAAGACGAGGCTTCCTAGAGAGGTGGATGGGATACAAAGGCCATAGTTTTTGTAGATTTCACCGTTACTGAAGTATAAACAGGATTGTTTATTAGGCAGAATATACGTCGTTTCCTCCCTGAAGCATTCAATAACCAGGGAAGTTCCATGGTTCAGTTTTTGTGTAACGTCTTTGTCTCCTAACATTATTGTTGTTGTTTTTGTTGTTAGATCCGTTTATAAATGGGCAGAAATCACTTGTGACACAATGCCGTTTGCCCAGTATGATAATCTCGTCGGTGGTGTTTAATTAATATCACTGCCGTGTTGTTACACAGGTAATTACATCTCGAACAAATAATTACCACGATGGAAAGATCGTACGAAGAATTAAATGAATATGAATTGTAGCTGACGCAAAAGAAATGCTGAAGTGTCAATGGCAGTAAAAATTTGTGCTGCTTATCAAGGGCCGTGTCATCACAAAACATTTGATTGCAACAATGAGCTGCGTTAATTACGGCTATTATAATGTCATTTACGACTAATTAACGTTTGTGTAGTCTAGTGAATTTAGCGGTGTCAGATAGAGACTGGAATTTACGAAATTTCATTTTTTGCAATTAATTCTCAGTTATGAAACCGTGTATAGAAATGAAATTATTTTCTCAATGTTTAAGCCTGACCTAAGATTCTTTCTCTCCCCTGCGTCACGGGGGATACCCAAGGATGGGTATATTCCGCCATGCCCATTCATCCTTAGCAGGAGTCTTGAAGGAAACTGCCAATTTCAGGACCACCCGCAGGGGGGGTGAATACCCCCACCCCACCCGCCCCCGTCGAAGCCCTACGTCCGTGGTTGAAATATCCCGCAAAGTTGCCCACTGGATGCTGAACTGACTTGGGCCCTTGGGGAGCGAGAAGTAGATAGAGTCAGTCAGCATCATGCTAAGATGGTTAATGACATTCGATACTTGGGGGTATTTTTCTGGGCATGTCCGAATGCCCATTGGTCGGCCGGGGACTGAAGAAGGTACAAAAGGTACAACATTTTTTTACCTGAATTTAGCCGTTTGGTTTTCATAAGGCTTCTGATTTGTAATTTCTTATTTTTATCATCAGAGAAACCTTGGCAGGGCCGTGCATGATGGCATCGACGTCCAATTGAAACGATGTAATTTGATAATTACCAAATTACACAAATCAGAACGGCCAAGCTTCATCAACTACTTTAACATTCAGCTAATGAACCACCATTACTCGAGAGATGAAGATACAATTACATAATTACATCTGATTATTCTCCGCTGAGGATTTCTCGACCTGGGCGCTCTGAGCGATATATATATTCTTTTTTTTTTTTTCCTCTAAAAATAAAAACTGGTTTAAACACAGACTCGATTTTATCTCGGCGTCCCTTCAACAAGTTTTGCCCTTCTCGAGTTGTTCTTCTCGCGTCTTGATGGACGCCCTTGTCTTTTGTCTTCTGAGAGGATGCTGATAGGGCGCCCTTTATGCTCTGCGCGCTCTCTTCTCGTCTTTGGGGGAACTCGTTTTGAGAATGCGGGCGTTGCTTTTTGGACCAGATATATATATATATATATATATATATATATATATATATATATATATATATATATATATATATATATATATATATATGTGTGTGTGTGTGTGTGTATATATATATAAATGTATGTATGTATGTATACTATATATACGCACGGGTGTCTATGCATATTGCAAGATTAATTTCAACAGTATCCCTTCCCTCCCCAGCCCCCTTCTCTCTCTCTCTCTCTCTCTCTCTCTCTCTCTCTCTCTCTCTCTCTCTCTCTCTCTCTCTCTCTGTACAGCAAACCCTAAATTGCGTTAACCTACATGTGGCAATGCACCGAATTTGTTAAAATAGTTCCCAGCAAAGTAATTCGTGGAGATGACCGCAGCATGAATTACGCGAACAAATAAAAAAAAATAAAGTCGCCATTTTTGTGAAATTCCGCAGTAATTCTGTGAGTAGCATCTTAACTGACCACAATGATCTACTTGGGGAATTTTTACAGCTGGTTTCCAGCGGCTGCACGCGAACCTTGTGATGGGTGTCAGTGCTTTTTCATCGTGTAATTTTGCATGTTCCTGCAAGCGTCCCACGATGTTACCAACGCGGTATAGGCTTACTTAATGCTTTGTCAAGCTCACGCAGACTTATTAGAAGCTAATAGACTTTGTTAACAAAATTTATGCAAGCTCTTTAAGTACAATTGTTGCAGGCGCAGTCAGCGAACTTCAGGTTTATCTTAATTCAGGCTTAGGAAATTGTGGGTTTAGTACCTACGGTAATGAGGTTATTTAGAATGACGCTACCTGCAGTACCAAAATCTGAAAGCTTACTAAATGATTTTAGATGGCGTTATTTCCGATCCTTTGCGTTTGTTATTTCCTTTTCTCCTTATCGATTATACGCATTTCCTGTCACATCGTTACAACTCACGCAAGTATTTAGTTTGTAATCTTGATGAATATACGAATATTTCGCATCGTTTCTAGCATATCTTGTAGATATCCGTGAGTTTGGTTATCATTCTATGCTGTATTTCGTCAAATGTGTGGCGATCCGCTAGGAATCTTTCTTGATTTTTGCCTGCTGTCAATAGAATAACAAGGTTTTGCCTCAGTCGTTAGTTGCTCTTCGCCAGCAATAGCTAATCAATTTTAGCAATTTCTCTCAAGTTCTCCATCTTCTACTATTCATGCCTTATCCTCGCCTACTAAAGAGAAGTTTCTTTGAGAATCTATAGAGGCGAAGAACAGAAGCCTGTTCAAATATTTTAGTCGCTTTAAAAAAAAGGGGGGGGGGCCTCCGCCATTTAATTTCGCTGAGTTCTGCCATTATCCGCCATTTTATACGTCACCTAATTCACCTTTGACAAGAGACTTGTAAAGAAAGTACTTATCTGTCGTCCACATATTCTAGAATTCTAGATTCATCGCCCGAAAGCAAGCAGAACATACCTTCCACTTATTTTTCTATTTAATCCAATAATTGTTTGCTTTGTTCGTGTGTAGACAACATAAAGCTGCTCCTTTTTCATTAGCCCACGACTGGGCGTTAAAATAAGACGGGGACCTCCTCCGCAAACAGAAGCCAGAAACCAACTTTTAAGTAGTAGCTGGTTCGGTATGAAGAAACCAGTCAGGGCAGGACTTGTGTGTACAGTTGATTGCCCGGACCGCGGGGTAAAAGTCGAAGAGAGAGAGAGAGAGATAGAGAGAGAGTATAACTCTTAAAAAGTCATGTTCTATTTTCACGAATGATTAGGTAGGCTACTTGAAATTTATATCTTCCGTAAGCTTTGATATTATAGTGAGAACAGTGAAGTAAAGGTGAGAGATAGAGATAGAGAGAGAGAGAGATTATGACAAGAAGACACAGTAAAAGTCAGGGGATGATGACAGATGAAAATGAGAGGAAATTTGTAATGAATGTAATCGTGTTTATGCCGGTGAGCCAAACACTGATATTTTTGTGCCAGGGTTTAAATAAAGTGGTGTGAGGATGTTATTGAAAACGATGGACGGGTTCTTGAAGGAAACTTGGTCTGGATTTACGGTTTCAGGTTTATGGGGTACGAATATCTACTGCATATTCTTTGTGCGTGTGCGTGCGTGCGCGCTGGTGTTTGTTTGTGTAACATGACCTTAATCTCTTTGTTTTGTATTTTACAAGTTTTTTTAATTAAGACTGGATACACACTCTCTCTCTCTCTCTCTCTCTCTCTCTCTCCTCTCTCTCTCTCTCTCTCTCTCTCTCTCACAAATGGTTGACCGCATTACCAGCCCAGCCCCTCTCGGAGATAAATCAAGATGGAGAACCTTTTCAGCGGTGTGTGTTTGTATCTTAAAATAACTCCCCATTTTCCCTTATGAAGGGAGAAGATATATTTGTTCTCAAAATCAGATTACTTTATTTCGAAATCAGTGGCCAAAATTTTTCCCCTGTTTCAATATGAGAACTAAATTTCCTTGCATATCTGTATATGTGTTTTTTGTAGCTGGCGACCGACTTCACTTTTAAATTAAGAGGTTCATTTAGTTTGATTGGGATCTTGAGTTGCCAGTTGTGTATGTCTATGTGTGTGTGTGTGTGTGTGTGTGTGTGTGTGTGTGTGTGTGTGTATATTTTGTGCCATATTTCATACCCTTTGAGAACTGACGTATTTATTTTAAGATGTTCGTCTTGCGCATGTTTCAGTTCATTTAGAATTCTGGTTTTTGCAATATAAAATCATAACACTTTCAATCTTGTCATTTTTACTTTCATTAAAGTTGAGACCTTAGTTGCAATGTTCGTATTTAACTGATACTTTCCTTTCAAATAATACACTTTAACTGCATAATCTGCTGTATGCACATCTAACAAATGACACTTTTTAAGGTTGATTTCTTTTAAGAATTGAAGAGTTCAGTTGTGGATCACATCGTAACTGGTTACCATTCAAATAATAATGTATTAAACAATGTTCCTTTTGTTACAAGGCCATTAATATATATATATATATATATATATATATATATATATATATATATATATATATATATATATATATATATATATATATATATATATACATACATATATACATACATATATACATACATACATATATATACATATATATATATATTGTCCAAGAAGGAAAAGGGTAATATTGTATTTGATCACAATACGGGGGCGAAAAAATTTTTGTCAATAATTCTTTGCTTTTGCAATGCTTTTTCTTATTTTAGGAAGAAATGCAGTTTTCGCTTGCTTAAATTATTCGTATTTACTATACATTTTGAGTTATGCTGTTTCACTACTACTATACTACTACCCCTGTAATAATAATAATAATAATAATAATAATAATAATAATAATGATTCAGAAAACAGAAGCCAGCGCACACCATGCATAAGTTCATCTACAAGAACAGTGAAATTAAAAATAGTGAAAAAAGTAGTAAGATACTTTAATGGCATCAGATTATTGCACTTATATTAAAAGATACAATTAAGGCAGTGTGTAATTGGGGGAAAGTTAATTATGGACTCGAATGAATTAGATATTAATGAAATCTGGTGGCAATACAATGACGCAGCAGCAATGAATAATTAATAAAAGAACTGTTATTGTCACTAGAATGTGAAAGCAGACATAAACAGTAACACAAATTTCTCTCTCTCTCTCTCTCTCTCTCTCTCTCTCTCTCTCTCTCTCTCTCTCTCTCTCTCTCTCTCTCTCTCTCTCTCGGATCTTGCCCTACATGCTGAAAAATATTTGGTCATTGTTCTATAATCACTCATTTTTATTCAGTTACATTATCACTATCTTTTGTTTTGAATTTTGTTATTCTTCTACTTCTGCAATAACACTTTTCCTTTATTTTGTTTTGATTTTTGTTATTCTTCTACTTCTGCAATAACACTTTTGCTTTATTCTGGTTTGATTTTTTATATTCAAATTTTGCAATAACGCTTTTCCTTGAATCTTTTATTATTTAATGGGACATGTACACTGTATTATTGTGGCAGAAATCTGCGCTACGGTTACCTTTAAAACATAACCCCCCCCCCACCCACCCATCCATTTCTCAAAAGGAGGTACTCCCCCCGCCCTCCCCCTCCCTTCCAATAATACCATCCATTGCTTCCAACTCACGTGTCATTATAGGCTCGATCTGGCCACTCGTGGTGGCCTATAGGTCTATGCTTGGTGGTTGGCCACCGTCCCACGGGGGTCATCGTGGTCCACTTACGAGTCGTACTGACCACTGCCGCATCTGTCGTTCCGCGTCGCCCCTGTTCCTTTTGTCAAATACCGACAACACATTAGCGGCTTTTTTTGTGGGGGGATAGGTAAGGCTGTTTTCCACCTGTTGGTCCATAGGCCTATCTGGCTGTAAAATGTATATTTTTTTATATATTCTTTTAGTGCGTTTATCCGCTCAGGTGTTATCTAGCGGTCTGATCTCAGGTGTTTTTAAGGAATTTTCGCGATTCCTTTTGGTGGTCGTGGTGCATGGAGAGGAGGATATGATACGTGAGTGGTTCTAGGTAAATTCCACCGCGGAAAATTCCACCAGGAAAATTTCACCGTAGGTAAATTCCACCACAACAACAAAATTTTTAATATAAGAAAGAAAAATATGAAATTTTAGCTCATTTTATTCTGACATTAGGACAAGAAATAACAGTGAGTACATTAAAAAAAAAGTTTTGAAAAAAAGTTCAATTTATTTTTAAAAATTATGAATGCAATACTTCTTAGAAATTGCTGAGGGTTTTTATTTTGATAACCTTGCCCTAGCTTCTTCAGTCGTGCATCAATAATTAATCCTTCCCCCACTTAAGTGCAGTGCAGTTTCCACAAACTTGGATATGTGGATGTTATCGATGAGCGCAAAGCATTGTGGAACCCTTCTACCGAATTATTTGATCATGGTTTGTCATTGAAAACGCGGTCGAGTACATTCCAGAGTTGAATAGGAAAAGTGCTATCTCAAAATAAGTGATAAACTCGGAAGGGATGTCTTCGTCATCAGACAAATCTTCAGATGCGTTGACAACGTCTACAATTGGTGCAAAAACGCTTAATTTTAAGCTGAAAACTTTCATCGGTGTTACATCTCATACTCTCACCAAGTGCACATACTTTTAAGCTGAAAACTTTCATCGGTGTTACATCTCATACTTTTAAGATGAAAACTTTCATCGGTGTTATATCTCATACTCTCACCAAGTGCAAATACCTTCCGCCAACAAGGCTGTCCAAGATGAAAAACACACCCAACTATGTCTGAATGTGGAAATAAAGAAACAAGTGAATTATGGAGAACTTTTTCAAAGTCAATGAGACAGGTCACAGGTCGACAATTTGCCCTTCAATCACGCCCAGCAGACAGAAGACGATTATATGGGTCTTCCTTTTTGTCAGGAAGTAGTAAGGCAAATAGTCGGGGCACACATGACCTTCAAATGATAGTTAGTATCACTAACTGACATCACAAACTAGGAGATACCTTGAAAGTCCCATCACAAGCCCAATTCTTAGAGCTTTCTAGATCATCCTGGCCTGTTTCTGAGGAAAAAACTAAAGTTCTGTCCGGGTCATCAATGCCACTGTCAAAGGCCAGAAACCAGGAGACATTTTCTAAGTATCTAACTGTTCAGGAATTTCAAACCCTGACCTACAAGCTGAAAGTACTGGGATTCTTAAAGCACGCTGCCTCCGGTTACGTGTGTTCCGTGCAAGTTCAGGAATAGTTTGCAACTGTGATTGAGCTTCCTTATCGAGATCTTGTACAGCAGTAGCTATTACTTCTCGTGAAGATACTGTGCCCGTTTTCATTACTGCATATTTCATTGGACAAACTGCCTTTCGGGCATTAACGTGTTCACTGCTTGCAGAGTGATTATGGGAGCCCGATGAAAATATGACTTCTGCTTCACTGCAGTACTGTTGTAAGTTGTATGTAGTCTAGCTCGGCAACCTTTATAAAAACGCTCACAACACCAATAAGTCCTTGGTTTTGCTACTGTTATCTCTGATGTGGTGAATGTTGCAGCCATGGTTGATGGCTTCAAAAGATAATAAAAAATAAAAAGGTAGGAGTATGCCAAGGGAGAGCTTAGAATTAAAAAAAAAGGAAGAAACAACGTAAGTACAAATACCCAACGACGCTAATTACCATAAGTACTGTTCAATTATCATGCCAACAACAATGACAGCCATTAGATTTAAGGAGGTATTTATAAAACTCACGCCTTGTTTCAACTGCTTTAATTTTTGCAACAATCTACAGTATATATTAGTGTAGTTAACCTTGGGGCCTCGCCTCGCAGTTGCAATTTGAAACAATTGTTAGAAGAAAGTGGAAAAGATAGAATAGAAGAAAGAGCACGAACGGAGTTGCAGGAAAAGGAATGAAGGGGCTACAGCTAGGGGTCGAAGGGACGCTGCAAAGAAACTTAAGTAATACCTACAGTACACCGCGTGAGATGCAATGACGACACTACCCCCCTCCCCCCATTCCCCTCCTATGTGGGAAACATCTTTAAGGAATGGTTCAGATTGATCGACACCCAGAAATGTACAAATTCGACAGTTCGTTTTAAACTCTTTAAGGTAGTTATGTAAACTGCTGTCGCAGAATGGCTTTGTACCTACATGCAAAGTTCCATGTCACTTAACCGTGAGGATATATAAGAACACGAAAGCATTTAGTCGAATTTTTATTCTTTGACCGTCCCAGCAGCTCAGCGATAAATCGTCCCATATATTTATGTTTGTGGGCGTAATACGGGTAGATTTAGACTCACATGTGATTTGCATGTGAGAAATTTATGAACAAAGCGAGAGATAAGGATATTCACGTATTTAGAATGTTATGCGTGATTTGCATATGGGGAATTTATGAATAAAAAGAAACAAGAGAGAGATAACATTCGCTTACAGTACGTACACCTACCGATAAAAATAAATGTTCCATCCGCCTCCCCTGGACGTGAATAAAGGCTATCTTAGCTTACCACGTCTCCCCCGAACTGCTCTTTGATTTTTGCATATCGTTGTGATCAGCCGGGGGAGGGGCGCAAGGGAAAGGAGCCCACTTGTTGTTGCTGCTGCTGACCCGTAAATAGTAAATCCACTGGCTCTCACCCTTCTTGTCTCGCTCTGCAGACCCTCCCCCACTTTGTTTTTTTTTTTATAATTTTTATTTTTCTATTAATGGTTATGTGCCTTGTTACTCTTCGTCAGCTTTTAACTTTATCTGCTCTTGCGGTGTGGTCTCTTAATTGTGTGTGTGTGTGTGTGTATATATATATATATATATATATATATATATATATATATATATATATATATATATATATATATATATATATATATGCCCTAGAGAGAGAGAGAGAGAGAGAGAGAGAGAGAGAGAGAGAGAGAAAGGGAGAGGGAGAAAATTTCAACAAGATTTGTAAAGTTATAATTCAGCTTCTAGTAATCTAGTAAAGTTGCTCGCTCTTGACTGTATGAAGTTGCGGTAACTGGGGTTTATATATATATATATATATATATATATATATATATATATATATACTATATATATATATATATATATATATATATATATAAAACCACAATTACCCTACCTTCATACAGTCAACAGCGAGCAACTTTACTAGAAGATGAACTTTAACTTTCCAAACCTTATCAAAATTCTCTCTCTCTCTCTCTCTCTCTCTCTCTCTCTCTCTCTCTCTCTCTCTCTCTCTCTCTCTCTCTCTCTCTCTCTCTCTCATAGAACATTGACTTCTGCGAGCTCCTTTCTTTAATTTAAATAATTTGCTCTTGGTAATACATATCCCAGTTTTTCAGTATTTTAAACATTTCTACGAGTTTAGAGAGCGTTGTTCGAAATAACATGCAATTTTATTGTGTTACTGTATAAGCTGTTCTTGTGTTGATGATAATGCTACTACTACCTACCTGAGTTGATATCACGAAAGCAATTTATGCCAGTCATTCGACACTAATCTGACGTTTATTGAGTTAATTTTTTATTTTTCATGTACCAGTACTTTGACTGCAATTTTAGATTAGAGTTTTTTGTCTTTTCTGTAGAATAGTGGAATAGAATCAACATACTTTTCATGGTTTGTATGAAGTGAACTGCCACTTTAACTATTTTCTGTTGAATCAGGGATTATCCCCTAGGGTGGCAAGCTTCCTCAGCCTCTGTATATTTATATATGGATTTTGAATTTTTTTTTTTTTTTTTTTTTTTTTTTACTTTTGGGCTTTGAATTCTACCTTCATTCTCGTTTGAAAACCAAAAAAGACGAGTGTCCAAAGAGGAAAACATACTGAATCACGATTTGCACTGAAAACTTGCACCAAAAATAACAACCGAACAGCCCCACTCGCATTCTTGTCGTATACCAAAAGTTGCAGTGCTCCGGCGAAAAAGAATAATCTTTTTTTATAACATACCTTCCCTTGTGCAATGTCAGCCCTTCGGAATCTCCCGCCGATCGCACCTTTTCCCCCCCCTCCCGAATCATCATCTATTAGATGCTACGTCTTCATTCCCCTGACCAGCGAACGTATCTCGCTCTTATCAGTTCTCCTTTCGTTGTTCGTAACGAGACGAAATGGCATTGTTACCCAGACCACTTCTTCGTCTCTCTATTTCTTTGCTCTCTTGCTGAGTACCCCCCACCCACCCACCCACCCACCCACCCACATCCCTGCTCCCACCCACAACTCATATACAGCCCACCCCCCTTATTTTCGTTTATCAGATTTGAGTCCTCTCTCTCTCTCTCTCTCTCTCTCTCTCTCTCTCTCTCTCTCTCTCTCTCTCTCTCTCTCTCTCTCTTCTAAAGTGATGTTTATGTTCTCTATCACTGATTCGTCCCAACATTGGTGGTCTTTTGAATCAATTTTGTTTTTATTTTCACTTGCTTTGAAAATTTCCTTCGCTTGTTGCGTTTCATGTAAAATGTCTTATTGTCTGTTTTATTTCATTACTATTCTCTCCGCGTCAACATTCTTACGTATTCTTACGTATTCATCCCAGTCACATTCATGGATTCTCTGCCATTTCCTTTCTTCCCATTGTTCCCTTCTTTCCCCCGTTACTTCTTCACTTCCTCTGTTGCCGTCAAGCCCTTGTGGATGTTAAATTACAAATCGGCATGATATCACGACCCCTCGCCGCCCCGCGCTGGATATCTTATACAAAGTCGACTCAGCGGTACCTGATGCGTTGCCAATTAAACGCACCACGCCGGGCAGCAAAACCATACTTCATTATCATTTAGATAACAACGGAGATCATCATAAATTCCGGTCTCCCGGCCCGAGAAAGAAAAAGAGAAAGAGGGAGGCTGAAGGCTGAAGGCCTTTCTTCGGGAGGAGAAGGAGCGGTAGGAGAGGAGCTTCAGGGTGTTGTACCGTAATCGCGGTTTCGGGAGAGATTTATCATTCGCCGCGGACTGATCTCGAAATAAGAACTAGATCAACGCTGGACGTCCTTATCGTTGGGGGTCCCTGTTGGTCAGCCTAATATGGCGGGCGGTAATCTAGACTACAATGCCAAGTCAAGTCTTATATCCCTGTGGTATCCATTGCGCCAAGCCTTAGCTATGTAACTGCGTTCGGACGCCACCGCGGGTCGAACATTGCTGTAGGCCTGTCGAGATAAATGATACCGTGCCCTCGTAATAGAAAGGGGCAAGAGGCTTTTGTTGTGTCGATGATAACAAAACACCGCTGGTAGGAGGCTAGAAGTATCCTTTCTGGTGTTATGTTCTTGAAGTTGGATTTCGGGGTGTTCAGGTCTTTGCTGAGGTGTTTTTGATATAACTTACATGAGAGTCCCAGTATGATATGAAGTAGACTGAAAAAATAAGGCGTAAAAATTGTTTTTTAGGAGTAATTAAATTGTTAATCTTGATTCATATAAGGAAATCTGTTAATTTACTCAATATCTTAACGATTGATTCTAATTTCATATTTCTCTAAAGAGAAAAAAATTTTTCTCTCGAAGGTTAAGGAGCTCTGTTCATTTTTTATTACATTCCGTTCTATTCCTGGATACAATTTTTAAAATTCCATTTTTATCCATATTCTGTCACATTCAACCCTCAATCTCTCAATTCCAGAACTCCGTAAAGGCTGCCTCCAGCGCCATCTTCACCGCCACCAGAGGTCTCGCCAGTTTCCGCAACGTGAAGGTCCTCGTCCCGACCACGTGGGACGCCACCTCCTGCCAAGCCCTTGGGGAACTCCAGGGCGCCCTTAGGGAAACCTGGGAAGGCGCTGACCTCAGGGTAACGAAAGGCAGTCACCCAACCCTTGGGTCTAAGCCTTGGACTCTGCATTCTCAAGGCTGCGGGAAGACTGGGGACTACATCTCCCTTGGCCACGAATTTCTGCTCTCCAATGAGACTGCGTCAATCGGTGAGTTACTCGTTTGTTACAACAATTGTTTTCTACGGCAAGCATTTTCTCCTGAAAGGGAGGGTCTCCATTGGAAAACGATATATATTAACTCTCTTGCTCCGTGATTGCTAACCGTTCTCGTCAGACTCAGATCTTTAACCACCCATGCTACAAGTAGTTCTGTAACCGTCAAGTACCTAATTTGCACGATCATCTAACCTTTAAGCTCTAGTAAACGTAACTTTCAAATAAAAAAACGACAGGAATAATACTGTCAGTCTATTACTAAATTTCGTTAAGATACAAATAGTAAATTAAAGCTCTACTTCTGTCAGTTTCAGAACACACCCAAAATTCACTTTCTAAGAAATAACTTTTAAAACCTATGACCAGGGCTACCAAACAAATCGCAGCTAATCAAACTGTCAGGTGCCTGAAAAAAAAAAGCGAAGTCAAGCAAGCAGGAGCACCGAAAAAATACGGTATCAGGTCAACAGAGGTGAAAAAATTGAACTGAATATAGAATGGAGGCCAAAGGCGTTGAAACGGATATTAACCGTAAAATGGGTTTCCAAGGTGTAACAGGAGGAAAACCTCGCAGTTACACAATCAGTTGTTATAAGCCTTAGAGGGTTTTAAGTAAGATGGAAGACACAATATGAATGGAGGCACAGTAAAAGAAATGAAAGGTTGCAGCCAGGGGCCGAAGTGACGCTGCAAAGAACCTTAAGTAATGCCTGCAGCGTACCACACGAGGCGCACTAACGGCAGTAACCCCGAAAAACGGCCACCACCTCCCTACGGGGTAGAGGCAAAAAGTACATAGAAATCAAGCGGCCAGAACTGCTGAGTATGAGCAGTAAAATCAAGCATTATGCTTGTTAGACAATATTGGTGTAAACTACTAGTAAAGGTCAAACTACGTTCGTTGTACGAGTGCCATAGCCTAACGTAGGTCTGTCCGTAGTTTTATTGGTGTAAAAAAATTATGTAAAATTCCTCATATCATATAACAGTTACGTTAAAGCAAAGTATATTTTAAGTTAAATTAATCTTTACATGACTTAAGGAAATAGCCCAATAACAAGATTAGCTATAGCTAACGAAAGAATTAGTATAGTAACCATTTTACTTATTTTAATTGACATCAAAGAATGAGAAAACTAAGTCATTAAAAACCCCTCTTAATCTCTGCCATAAATCCAGTTAACTGCCAGAACGTCACTACATTTTTTAATCGTAAAGCTCTTTAAAAATATAGTTTGTGCTGCACTAAGCTTATACAAATATTCTAAACTCAAAATCGTCTATCTTTATTACAGACAGCTCTTAGGGCTTTACATTAAATTTGATAAGTCAGTTTTATTAGTGTTTATATTAAACAGTTTAGGCAAGATATAGGCTAGAAGAAAGAATCAAATAATCATAATACAAGACATGATTTATTAAGTGTTTCATAATTCCTGCCTCAAGACAAATGAAGTATCCTTAAACTTTTAAGGCTGCTTGAAAACCTAACCATACATTTCACTGATCTTATGACATTACATTGTGTGAGCGAATGCAATGATTTGACCTGGGAGACGCAGAAAGCAAATGAAAGTGAATGGTGTTTGAAGGAAGTAATAGTGAAATGAAACACGGCAATGCAGCTGCTTCTTTATATGGTAAATGGATATCTTAAGATCTTTGAGTTAGGCCGTTTCACTCCAGAACTGTGAACTTTGTGAGAGGACACCAGTGTTGAGTGGCAGTATTCACATTACTAGGAGAGGGTACATTTCATTATGGTTAATGTCTTGTAACTTCTGTTTTGATGCAGAAATTTCTTAGAAGGCTGCAGCTTCTCTTTTACATTATTATGTACCTTTACTCAACTGACAATTTGCTTTATCTTCGTGTAGCAGGTTTCAATTCCTGTCTTACTCAAGAGCCTTTTCATTCCTTGCTCTTTCCTACAAGGAACATGGAATGTAAGATAACACAATGTTCTCCTTTTCCATACTGGTAAAAAGGGGGTTCTCAAAATTTTCGGTGGAGAACATTTGCCAGTGCATAGTTTCCAAACAGGTTTCTGATTAATGGAGGCCTAGATGACCATGCTTAGTTTCAAAGGCTAGTTTTCCGAACTTGAAGTGTGCATTTTGTTGGTATGCGCCAAGTCGATATGGAAACGTCCATTTGTTGAACAGTATCTCCTCTCGTCTTTAAAACCTTTGTTTCTGCGCGTTTTATGACCAGTCCTCCTACAACAACCATCTCATTTTGTAGTATAACAAATTAAGAGGCACGAGGTTTAGTAGTACCTGAAAGCAGTGGAAAAACAGTGATAACATTGCTTAGTGCTTAAAGTGGAAAAGCAGTTTTACGTCAAAGGAGTGCAGTACCTCGTACGATCATTACGAAATTGAAAAATTTCGTCTAGAACCATCGTGCTCCGAAGTAAAATTAAGGTTTGAAAATGAATACATGGTTTAAAAATGAAAACAGTTCAGGGTAGTCTCCTTGTACCCATATATGATTTAAAAAGGTTTGTGAAATAAATTAGTGAAATAAATCGAGTAACCTGACCATTTTAGATTGCTGTATCCTAACAAAGTCCTCCAGTTTACCCCCAATCAAGCTTTCGAAAGTACAGTTTACCCCCCAATCAAGCTTTCGAAAGTACAGAAGCCTGATAGCAAAGGTCCACTAGCAGAGCCTAGTCAGATTTATGGTGCACATTAAATGATTTATAATTAATGAAACTAATTCCATAAAGTATTTCGCTAATTAAAGTAGAGTGGCTAAGTTTAATTTCAGAAGTAAAGTTTCAGGAAATATGTTTTGGCGTCCATCTTTTAGTTGCGTAAATTAAGCTCAGAATAATCTCCCTTTTAAAGATACAAAAAAAAAAACACCTTTGCTGAAAATGATCATTTAGGCATCTTTTAGAGTTGAAAAATGTTTACTCTACCATTTAACGTTGAATCAGTTTTGGCGGCTAAACTGGATTTACTTACTTTCCCAGTTGAATTTATTGGTGATAACATTTAAAATTTCTGCATAAGAAATGGTTATTATACTAGTCTTTACTACTTAATTTCTGCTTGACTAAGAATCACGTTAACAGTAAAATAAAGTTACGTTGATGTCTTCATTTTAGCATTTTAAAATAGTTTACATACTCTAAAATTAGGGATAAAATCCCCATTCAGTTACTGCTGAACAAGAAATTTGAAAATTAGACCAACAATTACATAAAATTTGACATTAAAATTCAAAATGTGTAACTCCTTAAATCAACACTAATAGTCATTAACTTAAATTTACATTACAAAAACGTTAAGAGCAATGAAATATGCCAAATAACTATTAAAGCT
>JANJGK010000014.1:16070965-16073465 GCA_039081455.1 Macrobrachium rosenbergii | reverse complement strand
ACTTTAAACTTTTTACTTTTACCTTTTCTGTATTGCCCGGAAATTATTTATGAAAGTGCCCAGCTAAAAGCTGGGTTTGCTAAACCCAAAAATTGGTCATTCGCTTTTCGTGAAATTTCTCGCCCGGTCAGGGAAAACAAGATGACGACGATCAGTCACTGTCGTTCCCGATTACCGCCCACGTCACGTCGGAAAATTTCTGTCCTTTCCGAAATAACCAGGGACAGATCATAAACACCTAAGCATTACTCGTAAATAATCCCAGAACCAGAACCATTATCCCAGATATCCATTATCCCAGGCAGCCATTATACCCGTCGGGTTCGGCGTTGTCGTCAAAAGTGCGTCTCCGAGTTTGGATGAAGGGCATTGGAGAAGGGCCCCCTCGTCCGTACCCACCTGTTACGCACCCGATAATTAGTGGGTATTTATTGGGTATAAATGTGTTATTAGAGCAGCTAGAGGCGTCCAGTGGTCGGCGGGTGGGTTTGGGGGCATTGGGCCAGGAAGAAGGAAGGGTGATTTTCGGGGTTTCGTGGATACGGACCCGGGTACCTCCGATGTTCCACCGGGGTACCACCATCCCCAAGGGGGTGGGCCACATGGTCTCATTGAGGTTTAGGATGTGGGGAGATAAGCACCTCCGATGCTCTCTTTGGTATATAGACACGTCCCGTCACTCGACCCAACAAGATCAATATCGCGGCTCGCGATGACGCGTTGACAAAGATGATGACGATGATCGTCGTGGCGACGGAGACGATGAAGACCGATGCCTGTGACGATGATGACGAGAAAATGGTGGGCCCGCGTGGCCCAGATTGCAGTTGTTGTGATGCGGCTGATGGTGATGTGAGAAAATGGTTGCGGGTATTTGGCGACGGTGCAGAAATATGATGCTCCACCGCCGTACTGATTTCGGTCAGCCTTTTTTTTTTTTTTTTTTTTTTTTTTTTAATACTAAGTCTAAGGAACGTCACGAGGTTATTTCCATAGGTATACGTTTAGAATTTAATCACAGCACTTTGTTTAATACCGTTGATGATGAAATGTATTGAATTACAACTCGTAATGTAGTATGATTCATGAACCTCACGATGTTGTGTTGAATATACTTATTTTGAATTGAAATTCACGATACTAATATTAACGAAGATAAATTGCTCTGAATAGAGGCCGCAATTTATCAGTAGGAATCTTTTTTTTAGGCAGCACCTTAACGCAATTTTTCATGTCATTTTCTTGTTATCTGTAATATTGGTAATGGGAAATATTAATAGTCATGCCATAAGCACTGCAGTGCCTTTATCAATTACATTATTGGTTAAAAAAATCCACATTTATATAGTATATTCATATGTATATTTGTAAATATAACAACAGGAGCTTCCTGTTTTGGAAAACATGCGAAAGCTCAAGTTGTGATGACAAATATACATATGTATATTCAACTGTAGGTTTAACCTTAGCAAAAAAAAGCATGACGTGTAGTGTTTGTGTCTGCGGCAAATTACATTTATTTTCAGAGCGAGGACGAAAGAAGTGCTAGATTATATATACATACATACATACACACACACACACACACATATATATATATATATATATATATATATATATATATATATATATATATAGAGAGAGAGAGAGAGAGAGAGAGAGAGGAGAGAGAGAGAGAGAGAGAGGAGAGAAGGAGAGAGAGAGAGAGAGAGAGAGAGAGAGGTGGAAATTGAGTAGAGGGCCGGATAGAATGTTGTATACATGGAGAAATGATAGTAATAAAATCTCGGAAAACCTTCTTTTCAGCAGGATTCCCTGAGGATCCCGTGCTCCTGACCAAACAAGAGCACGATCCAGATTCCAGGAGCGACAGATATTCCCGCACCAGCACGAGTTTCCTTAGGGCCTCTCGAAGGCCTTCAGGGGTGAAACGCCCCTCGCCCGGCCCTTCGCGCGCTCGTACATGGAACCAACGGCTTCTAGATCTTTTACACTTTTTTTTTCCTCTCCTCCTCCCCCCCCCCCCCCCCCCCCATCATTCTTTCGGCACCTGCTGATGTTAGGTGATGATATGTATAAAATCACCAGAGAGAGAGAGAGAGAGAGAGAGAGAGAGGGAATATTATCTTTTTCGTATTAAGTGTGATTTAGCTTAAGGGTTCCATCAGTTTCCCAATCAGCAAGATATTCTGAACTTTGTAAAGGATGGAAGTAACGATCCAGGTTCCCAGAAGATCAGATCAACTATTTCCAAGCACTGGTTGGAGCTCAATTGAACTGGGATACTGAAGTAAGGAGCGAAATAAGTTTTTTGAAATTTTCGTTTTTTACAAGTACGTTAATTGTATGGATTCTATGCAGGGTTGTGGATTAGAAGCAGGTTGTTAGGTGGTGAGTGGGGCAGAGAGAGTGGGAATATCTTTCAACCTGGTATCAAGTTATAAATTTAGTCGGTACCTCTGCATTGACATTTTTTTCAGACAGAAAAATACGGCGTTCT
>JANJGK010000014.1:16062876-16068365 GCA_039081455.1 Macrobrachium rosenbergii | reverse complement strand
GAAATGGTAATTTCGGAGCTAAAGAAGAACGGCAGAAAGCTCTGCCTTTGTGCTATTTTCAACGTCACCTCTCCCCTCCCCTTTCCCTCATTACCCCTCCGCCCACTCCCGGTCCTCTCGAAATACGATCACTTTTTTTTTTTTTTTATCCAGAAGGTACGATGGATTCGCTCCAGTACCAAGTCAGGGATGCAATTTCTCATCCATCAAGAAGCAGGCATGCCAATTTCGTCGACTTCCGACGAGGCAATCGCAAGCCTTGCGTTAAATTAAACTGGAACAAGAAACTTATTGTTTTTGTCCTTCCCGCCAACGGCCCTCCCTAAAAAATGTAATGATAATAATTACGATAATATGAATTTAGATAGAATTTTTTTCTTTCAGGAACATCTTCCAAGGAATATGTGACTGCGTAATACCTAAGTTTGAGGTCTTTGGCAGGAAGGGACAGAGGTTTCACCAGAAACTATACTTATGCAAAATTGCTACCTGACATGAATATCGCTAGAATAAGTGTGATTTCTCGCAAACTCCGCCGTAAAGGCGGGATTTGCAAAACCAGCGGCAATAATAAAAAGGAAAGCGGACAAAAGGGCCACAGGTACAAGAAGGGGCCGATATTAATTTCACGACGTCTTGATTCGCGGTAGAAACTTTAATGGAATGCAAAAAGCAAGCAGTGCTTTTCCATCAAGGCGTGAAACGTGGGGATGTCTGATATTCTATTTTACGAACATCACCACCGCTGTTCCAGGGACTGCTAATATTTTTAACTTTACGCAACCGTGGAATTGATCTTATTTGATCCCACTACAGCAGTAAGTCTGAAACTAACATAAATTTTCGGTTTCTAGGACTTGACAATATCTTCAAGCAGTTCTGTGAAAACTAAAGATCACATAACTAAATATCCATAACCTCTTTTAATGGCACTTTATATGTAAACATCATGCGGCCGTCCAATTGTTAATGTGTGCACTTAAATAGTGAAACAAAGTAAGTGGTCCATGACAAGGCGATTTTTATCCACCAAAATTGAGTTTCATGGGAGAAAATTGGGCCAGCAAGAACCCAAAAGAAATGTAATATAAAAGTTAACAGCCAAAGTAACTGCGTATAACAGCAATAATAAAAATAAACAGAACTATTATGAAATTTATTACAACAAAATACAACTGATGGAGTCAAACCTGCGGGCTCTTTTCATCCCATTCCAGACCTTTTAAGGGACGCATCTCGAGGTCCAGATGCATATTACCATGAAAGTAGCCCTCATTCCCTTCCCTCGGTCGTTTACCATTGACTTCCATTTTTTTTTTCTGATTTCTTGTCTTTAGAGCTCCATTAAGAGAACCATTAGCTCTCGTTAGGCGCTCTAACCCAACCCCACCCCCTACCATGTCACGGACTCTTTAAGGGCCCACTGACCCGTCCTCCTTCCCAACTCAGGGGCAGGCCTCATGGCGTCCTCCGAGGGCAGTCCACGGCAGGACACTTTTATCCTTACAGCTAATTATTGTCGTCCTTTTCCGAGATGCTCTTCGTTCGAAATCCTTCAGGAACAAAGTCGAAAATTGCCTTCCTTTATCCTCACATACCCCCCCCTTTCCAAAAGCCACCTTCCCATAGGTCCTACCCCTCCCTCCCCCCGACAATCTTTAATATCCCACCTGGATTGCTCCCCCTCTTCCCCCACCTTCCAAGTCCCAAGAACCCCATCTCCTGTCGTCCCCGGTCACCCCAGGACGTCTATTCATTGATCCCGTGACAATGGGTCGACAATGACTGGGTTGAGGTCAGGAAAGAAAGGAAATTTTCGGAGAGAGAGAGAGAGAGAGAGAGAGAGAGAGAGAGCGAGAGAGAGAGAGCGAGAGAGAGAGAGCTACAAATTCCCATACTTGTGATAATTATTACTACCACATTCACTTTTGCTAAGAGAGACATTACTTTTTGTAGAAAGTTTATCCACTAAGAAAAGTTAAATGTGTACATGTACAGAAAAACAATAAACGAGAAAGTGGACACTGAAGTGCCGAAAACTTTAAACCTCGCACTACAATACGACAGCATGTTTGCACAAACCTTTAAACACGCAAACAAGAACAGCTGCCCTTAAACGTTTGCTTACAAATAGCTTTTTGAGAGAGAAAGAAAAAGTCTAAGCTACTAAGTGCTTTTGGAACTCTGTAAACATCGCACTCAGCTGGCCAGATTTATAATTGTAACGACATGAAATTTGTACAATGTATAAAAATAATAAATCTATTAAAATAATATATTTAAATTTACAAGTGACGCTACCACCAGGACTATATACAAAAAACTGCATACAGGCAAAATGTAAAATAATCCTATGCTGTATTCCGTAAGATAATACAGAATTATTCTAAAAACACTACATCTACCTACAGTAGCTGTATAGGCTAAGTCTTGTCAAGGAACATCACCTTCAGCAACAACGTACATTCATATACAGAGAGAGAGAGAGAGAGAGAGATCGAAAGGGGAAGAAGTCCCGTAAAAGGGTCCTCCTTCTTGCCTCCCTTCCACAGGGACAAAAGAATCTTTAATCCCCCGATCACAGTTCACCTTCTTCTTCTTCCATCTATCATATGCAGATGTCAGGTCTGGAAAGAGGGCTGACTGCGGCCCCTCGGTGGGTTAGGGTTCTGGCCTCTTTCTCTTTTGTATTCTTCTTCTCTTTCTTCTCCGTTTTGTCATCCCAGCGCACTCTGGTCTTCGGAGCAATGGAGGAGGACGCATACTTTCAGAGATTCTTTCCCAAAAACCGAAAATTTGTTATTCTGGTAAGTTCGAACTGAACACTGAAATACACAGAACATATTTTTAATATCTCTAACTGAAAACCCTTATGGAAAGAGTCAACAGATAATAAACCCAAGAGGGCTCCAAAGGGAAATCAGCCTGCAGAGTGAGACAAGTTATAAGGAAAGGTGATAAATAAATAAATGAGGGAATAAATACCAAAATTGACAAGCATGAAATTCAGGAGATGTCAGCAGACAACAGGTATGAATTAGCTCCTGGCTTAAATATTTGGAGATCAGGAAATTCCACAACTGTACTGGGTTAACTATTCCAGATTTTAGTTGCAGCCAAGATGAAACTCCTAGAAAACGAAGTACTATTAAAATGGCGCTAGAAAACAACAAAACTATGCTTGTAAAATTCTATTCGTTGATAAAACTGCATGTATGTCACATTCAGGAGATAAATGATCGTCTTAATATTTTTATTACTTATTCATAAAATAACCCGACCATTTAACGCAATAAAAGCTTAAGGCATATTTCCATTTCCTTAATTTCAGAAAGGAAACCCAGGAAGATAAAAGGAAGATAACGAATGTAAAGAAGGAATAAATCTTCGCGTCTTCCTTCTCCTCCCCATCTTCTGGTATCTGGGACCGAAGATACGGATGTCGATAAGAAGATTAACTGGTTAAAAAAAAAGGGGGGGGAGGAGAGATCAAGGCGTATCTCGTCTCTCTGGTTTTAACGCGAAATGAGAGAGAGAGAGAGAGAGAGAGAGAGAGAGAGAGAGAGAGAGAGAGAGATCTTTGGATAAAGAGGAACAAAAAAAAAAGGCAAATGCTAAAACGGAAATTACAAAAATATAAAAATTTAATCAATTTCTCAGACCATTTTACAAAGTAATGCTCTTTATAAGTAACTTCTACTTTTTTTTTTCTGGAAGCCTTAGCCCTTTCAAACTCTTAAGCAGGTTATGTCTATTTAATTCCTCGTAATTCAAGAAAGTTATTTCGCCATAAATCATATATACATTATATACATGTGTATACACACACATCGGCATATATATATATATATATATATATATATATATATATATATATATATATATATATATATATATACTGTATATATATATATATATATGTGTGTGTGTGTGTGTGTGTGTGTGTGTGTGTGAATGTGTGTGTGTATATGTAGAGAGAGAGAGAGAGAGAGAGAGAGGAGAGAGAGAGAGAGAGAGAGATGAATTTATTAACAAGCAAGAAATGAAAGAAACTAGGGGCAGTCTTGTGTTCCGAAAATACAAGAAATGTCGTACAAAACTATATATACAGCAAAGACCATCATTGGGAAACCTCCTGGCGTCAATGACCTTGGTCGTTACGTCACCAGGTTCCACAAACAAGTCAATCAGTCGATCAAAGGCAAGAGAAAAACAGAAAAAACCAACAACGAAAAGTCCTCTGGGAGGAGAGGCAGCCTGTAGGAGACGAAGACGAAGAAGAAGAAGACTCGTCTCGCTCCTTCGGGACGAAGAGTTTAACAAAACCAACAGACCACTTTCACGCCACCTGAGAACAATCAAAGAAAAAAAAAAGAGAAAATAAAAAAACAAAGGGACGAAAGAAGGGCAAAAAGCCGCCAGGGCAACGCTGCAAAAAACGCTTGATTTGATTATTTGCCTTGAGAGAGAGAGAGAGAGAGAGAGAGAGGAGAGAGAGAGAGAGAGAGAGAGAGAGAGAGAGAGAGAGAGAGCGAGAGCAGCATAACAACAGTCTTTCATATTCTGACTGACAATTTTATATATAAGTTTCTCTACACGATAGAGGAATACTACGCCTAAGGGTCATATCCACTGTGTATTTAATTTCGCAGCTGGCTAATCTGTAGAATAAACACTCAAATTCAACACCAGGAGCACCCCCCCCAACCCCCCCCCTTGTCTTCAAAACGTCCCGTTGAGATAAAATAGCCGTAATAACACGACTCCCACAAGATGCAATCTATACCAAGGCGAGGAGATCATCTAAGGGCAGAAATCAGGCGAAGCTATTACATGTGGAAAGAACGAATTATCAAAACTCCTGGGATCATCTTTCCCGCATCTATCGTTCGCACGGCAGCTTCGACGCAACGGAACGCCACGCACGATACGCAGTAACAATGGACGCAATCAATCGATGATTATGCTGATGTTGTTGTTAATCATATCACTACAGTTGCCAGTTCGTATTTTCCACCTAATATACTATTTATTTTAACAAAAATATTCTTCATAAATGAAACGACAAGCTTTCGTACAGATTCACAAAATCTATTTGGACTGTTAAGGTTCATCTGCGGTTCGGAAAGATGTTCTGAGGAGAAAGAGAGAAAGAAAGAAAAAACAAGCATCTGGAACCTGCGTTGTTACTAGAACCGCCAGACCGCATCCAAAAGAACACCCCTCCCCCACTCTTCCCCCACCCAAGGGACGAGAGTAACATCCCCCTTCCTCGCCCCCAATAAAACGCCATCCAGAAGCCCGACCTCCGAAAAAATTCACCGTCGGGCGATAATGATACAATGCCCTGAGGCTAAGACACTACTAGCTCTTCATCATCGTCATCCAGGGTAGCTACTGTGTATGAAAGAGAGAGAAAGAGAGAGATTCTTATGCAGAATCTTTACATTTGCTAATCTATCTCCCGTTATATTTAACATTCTTGTATG
>JANJGK010000014.1:16057876-16060376 GCA_039081455.1 Macrobrachium rosenbergii | reverse complement strand
CAAAAGCCCTCGTTAAAGTACTCCTGTTATCTCGGGGAGGAGGACGCTCGTCTGCCCCAAACCCCGGCGGCCAGCAGATCGCGCCACCAGCCACCAAGAGCATATATACCACCGCTTCTATTCTTCCGGGTCATATCGTAGTTGGGCCAAACACCGAACCACGCCCTTCACGGGAGCGCCCGGGTTCAACGCAGGCGTTTCTTCAGTACAAAGAAACGAAGCAGAGAACAAGCAAAGCAAGCTCTCAGAAAGGTTTGAAGTCGATAAGGGCTGGCGACGATAAATTCAACCCCAATTGCCTAAGACGAGCAGAGAGAGATAAGGATAGAAGAGGAAAAATCTTCAGGTGACCGACGATGTCAAACGAACTTGCTTAGCTAATTTGAAGCTACGTCAGCGAATGGCTAATTGGATAAATGAATGGATGGGTGAGACACGAACTCGGTGTATTGTAAGCGCTCGGAAGGATTGTAACAAATAGAACTGGGTACGATCATTCAAAATCAATCGTCCAAGACAAGCAGAGACAGATAAGAACTGACGAGGAAAATCCTAAGGAATATACAGTAGAGTTTAGGCCAAAGGCCAAGCGCTGGGGACCTATGAGGTCATTCAGCGCTGAAATGAAAACTGAAAGTAAAAGGTTACAAAGGTGTTGTAACAAGAGGAAAAACCTCGCAGTTGCACTATGAAATCGTTAGGAGAGGGTGGATAGCAAGATGGAATAAAGAGAATATGAATGGAATTACAGTAAAAGGAATGAAAGGAGTTGCAGCTAGGGCGGAAGGGACGCTGCAAAGAACCTTTAGTAATGCCTACAGTGCACCCCGTGAGGTGCACTGACGGGACTAACCCCATACGGGAAAAAAAAAGAAAATCCTAAG
The DNA here is from genome assembly GCA_039081455.1 of Macrobrachium rosenbergii. NCBI lineage: Eukaryota > Metazoa > Arthropoda > Malacostraca > Decapoda > Palaemonidae > Macrobrachium > Macrobrachium rosenbergii. The sequence continues at coordinate 16,059,492 of JANJGK010000014.1, read as the reverse complement.
GTGACTGGACGATATAGATGGACTTGCTTAGTTAATTCGACGCCATGTCAGTGAATGGCTAATTGGATAAATGAGTGAATGAATGAACAAGACATGAACTCCGAGTACTGTTCACTCAGTAGCGTCTGTCTTCTTCCCACGTCCGTTGTGGGATGATTGTGCCCGTTGGCTAAAACTTAAGAAGGGATTTCGTTCTTGTACTTTTCTTCATTATATTATTACTCTTGTTTGATTCACTGTAATACTGCTTCTACTCCAAATCATCACCGTAGTAATAACTCCAAATTGATGACTCGTTTTCCTCAATGATTCTACAAGAAATACCATTTTTTTTATTAATCAGCAACAGCTGAGTTGAGAAAGCATCCGCGGGGGGAAAGAAATTAATACGGTAAAAATATTTTAACAATTAACTCTTACCCTCACATTATGCAAAGAATAACAGTTTCACACATAAATCATAGATGACTTCTGGCATCAAATTTCACTCAGTAGATTAGCTGTGCGAGAGGAATGACATTTTCAAAATGTATGTACGTATGATTCACCACGTACAGAAAATGAATACAATAAGCATAAACCGACAGATGCTCAATTTCTCCTTCCGTCATCTCTCTCTCTCTTTCTCACTGGGATTGACTCCAAAGAAATACTCCTTTATAGAATCTTTCTTCTCCCCATGAATAGAGGCTTCAATGAGTCTTAAGAAGATGGCCGTCCGTCCGATGGGATCGATAAAAGAAGAAGAAGAAGCATGAATAAATTCTTCTCGGGTCTTCATTGTTCGGGATATCGCCTACAATGATAGATGTCCGGGGGTATAATAATGTATATCCCCCTTCCTTTCTCTCTCTCTCTCTCTCTCTCTCCTCTCTCCTCTCTCTCTCTCTCTCACACACACACACAACAATATCATCAATGCCTCTTTTTAAGATTTTCCCTCTTGTCCAACTATATATACAAAAAATACTTCCAAAAATACTTGGCATTCATCATGTAACAAAATAATGTTGATGGTAATTTCAGTAATGCTGAAGATTAATGACGACAAAAATAACGCTAATTAGGGAACATTTAACGACAGCTGAATCGGTTGTAATAAACTTACAACAGTCATTTGGGGAATATAATGCTTAGGGATATTTAACTGTATTTCAGCATATTTTGATTTATCCTTGTTTTGCAAAAAAAAAAAAAAAAAAAAAAAGTGCACAGAAGGAAATCTCATAACCCCCAGTTTACTAAAGAGGTGTTTATTTTTTTTTTTTAACAAAACGTTGTACTGACTTAAAGAGCAAACTTTTTTCCCCCCCTCTTGTTTGGAGGAGATTCTAGTTACAAACGCTGCGCTTTGAAACTTTCGTTCACAATTCACGGTCCTACTGTGTGTCAAGCTTCGATAATCTTATTTATTTGAAAATTCATTTTATTTTATGTTCATCGTTTTTTGATAAGCAAAATCTTCATTAAATTGAGAATTAATTGATAAATCAGTCAATAAAGGTAAACACTTTTAAGGTTAAGATTAAGAAGAGTAAAAATATATATATATATATATATATATATATATATATATATATATATATATATATATATATATATATATATATATATAT
>JANJGK010000014.1:16052876-16055376 GCA_039081455.1 Macrobrachium rosenbergii | reverse complement strand
ACCCAGAACCCGATAACACTGGCAATAATAATATAACAGGTATCTATCGACATCCGTTTTTCAAATCCTTTTGACAACACAACTTTAATCTGGACCAGATTGGTTTTCCCACTAATTTCTGACTTATCACCCGCGTGATAACGCCACTTGAAAATTCAATATAAACCCAAAGCTCCCATCAATTTTATGGACTATTTACAGTGCTGACTTGAAACAAATAACTTTCACCATTAGTTTTATAGTTCTCCGGCAGTCATAACTCTCGCAGCACTAAGTAAAAACGAGAAATAGAAGATAACGTGACCCAAGGGAAGATTCGTTAGGCTACTTAACGTCACATTAGCTCTGGGTTAACCGAAAAGACAAACGATGCGAAAGCCCTCGAACAATGGCCCGGGAACTTGTTAAAAGACCTTCTTCCACTGGACAGCGCAGGACCGTTTAACAAAAAGAGACACATTTCGATGTGGGTTTTTGGGTGTCGGTGAGATAAAAAAGGACAATGGAAGGCTTCCAGGTTGGTCCTTTCCTTCCTCTTCTTCTTTTCCTTCGTCCTCCTCTTCTTCTTCTTCTTCCCCCGGCGTAGGTAAGAGAAAGGGACCCAGTGATGGAATTGCTTTCCCCGCCAAAAAAACATATATGGAACAGGCCACAAGAGGCGGAAATGGAGGGAAAGAAGAATGAAATTGACACACCTCCCCCCTCCCTCTCCTTTTTAAAAGGCTAAATAGATTCCGGTGATCGGGAAAAGCCACACTCTTCCGTGAGAATGAGGAATGTGACGAAAAGGGAAAACGGAATACATCACAAAACCGACTTTTTATCCCTTTTCCCTCCATTATGGAAAAGAGTTGCCTTTTGTCCCGGCTGCATTCGCTCCGGTATGGGAACACATTCCTGGTGGCTTTTGCAAGACAATAATGTTACATGCTGCTGCTGCTGCTGCTGTGGTCTGGAACTCGTTTCCCCCCTTTTTCATTTCACAGGACGCGTTATTGGCCACGCTCAAGAAGCTCAGTGTTATGTGAAATATGTTCCGTCCTGCGTGAAATGCGTTCCTCTCGGAAGAAAAAGGTCCCTCGCGCAGCCGCAGAGGACTGGAGGGATGGGGGAGGAGGAGGAGAACCGCTGCTTAAAAGGAGAATATATATATGTATGTGCTCACCGATGTAGACCGAGCATTGGGTAGGCTACCTTTTAACATCCCCTTCCATTTACGATTGGAATGACTTCTAATAAAAATGGGACATTCATTACACCTCTCTTGATTTTTCCTTTTAGGCCCCAGAGAGTGAGTGAGAGTGAGTTGCGTGGGGTAGTTCAGGGTTGAAATACACAAGTTAAAACAGAAAAAAATAACCGTCCCTAACCACAATAGAGAACAGAGGAACAATCGATGTAAAAAGTCATGAATCAACGAACGAAACTCTTCACCTACATTCGCCTCTCTTTAATCAATTACACCGTTATTAACAATGGGACAGTAGGCAACATCAACTTAGCAATAAATAACGATCACAGACGCCATCCCTCTCCCGTAAACGTATTACTCAGGACTCTTAGCGGGTCCTGGTATCACCATACAAAGTTATTTAGATTTTTCCTCCAACTACCTATCCCGCCTCACAAGTGGAACACACAGAACCAAGACATTAATATCTTGCATCGCTGCTCTGGTATCTGATGACGTCACTGGAGGTATTTCGCAATTTACATTTAAAATAAAAAAGGATATGACCTGATCACATGACGTGACGGCTGAGTCCCTTAATCTAATTAGTTTGACGAGAGAGAGAGAGCTTTTGTTCATGAATGTTTCGTGGAAACCGTCTGAGAGAGAGAGAGAGAGAGAAGAGAGAGAGAGAGAGAGAGAGAGAGAGAGAGAGAGAGAGAGAGAGAGAGAGAGAGCGCTCTCGCTTTTGTTCTTAAATGTATCATGGAAACCTTCTGAGAGAGAGAGAGCGAGCGCTCTCGCTTTTGTTCTTAATGTTTCATGGAAACCTCAGAGAGAGAGAGAGAGAGAGAGAGAGAGAGAGAGAGAGAGAGAGAGAGAGAGAGAGAGAGAGAGAACGATTTCGCCTTTGTTCTTAAATGTTTCATGGAAACCTTCTGAGAGAGAGAGAGAGAGAGAGAGAGAGAGAGAGAGAGAGAGAGAGAGAGAGAGAGAGAGAGAGAGAGAGAGAGAGCGTTCTCGCCTTTGATCTTAAATATTTCAGGGAAACCTTTTGTTCAACTGGCCAGTTTTAAAATAAAGAGACCACGAATTTCGCAGCGAACATGCTATGGCAATTCTAGGAAGCTCTTGACATACGTTTCGTGTAAAGTTAGGCTTCTAAGAGAAAATGGACATCTTTTTTTTCGTGATACCACGAAAATACTGAAGCTTCTATATATATATATATATATATATATATATATATATATATATTATATATATATATATATAGTAATATATATATATATATATATATATATACTGTATATATTGCATATATGTTAC
>JANJGK010000014.1:16045376-16047876 GCA_039081455.1 Macrobrachium rosenbergii | reverse complement strand
AATATGATTTGGGTGTGACATTATAAAGGTTTAGGCGTGTCGCACAACATAGGCCTATCTTTACAGAGCACCGATGAAGATACCTGGGTGAAATTATTGACATGTGACCATGTAATACTTGGCGGATCTAGGTGAAGAATTTTGTGTGGATCAGTTGGGGGATACAAATGTTTTCTGTAGAAAATTAGACCGAAGTATTGTGTGTCCATCGAGATGCCTTAGTTTTTCTTGGGAGATATTTGGGCGGTCGTTTTATGCTTTGGTTGAGATGCGTGACACATTTTATGCCCCTCTCGGAATGCTCAATAGTATCCTACAGAGTGCTTTGGCGGATACTTTTGTAGATAAGTATTAAAACTATCATAAAACATCTTTTATGATATCCAGCCGAATCTAAGATACTTGCAGACATAAGCAAAATCTCTTATGTGTATAATTTTCACACACACACACACACACACATGCATCCTTGAATTTCTGTGTATCGAATGGAAGATAATACAAATACTGGATACTGATTATAAATGTGCCTCTTAGCCTATTCTAACCGGAATATATGTATGAATTTTTGAAATATCTGCGAGAATGCCAGTGAATCCTTCATGTGACCGAATGTATCATAGGAGAACAATTTATCCATAACCTTTCGTTAGTAGCCCAATGTATCCGAATGTCCCTCCCGGGATAATCGGTCTAACGCTTTAGTGAATTTATCCCCTTGGATACATTACTTTTGCCCGCGTATCTCTGGTTATTTAAACATATCATTCTAAAGATATACACATGTTTGCTTAAGAATGTTTGGTTACATTTTGCGGGATACTTCGGCTATGTATCCAGAGATATTAGGCAACTCCATTTGTGCATGGATTAACAATCTACCTAGACTTACCACAGTGAAACATAACGATGTGCTTTTGTACACAAATATTAGTTTCTTTTTAACGATCAACTGATTAAGAGAATGACTACAACTAAAATGAGGTCTAGCCGGCACTACCAGCTACAGTCACTGACATGCAAACAGAGCCGGTGGCCGTAGTTGCTATACCAGTCTACAGAAATTAATCATTATTGACGTGAGAAGCCGTTAATACCAGTTAGAAGTATATTGTAAATTATTCGCGAACTCAATTCATGGTTGAATTTATTTAGAGAATGAATTAAAGCATGCATCCGATAAGTCATAATAATCATAATTTTTACAAATAATACGCGATTTGTTGTTACTGCACTGCTGCAAGTTACAAAGATGACAACTGGGCCTACACGACAAGGACATTACAAACTATGACATCCTAAATGAATACGCAAACGAAAATCTACAAAAATAACGCACTTGGGATACCTACCCTAGCTACAGGAATCGGTTAGCATAAATTATCCAAGTACTCACTTGTGACTTGTAATTCCTTGACCTTGAAGGCATAAAAAATTACGGCTTATCCTAATTCAAGAAATTACAGCCTGGTCCGGCGCTTTCTCGCGCTCTCGAACTGCCATGACGAGTCTAGACAAAAAGCTACAGTCTCAATATCAATTGGCGGCTTCTTGTGCTTAATAATAATAATAATAATAATAATAATAATAATAGATAGGCAACAAGAATTTTGACATTTTTATTTGCTTGTGTAACACATAGGCCTTAGTCTCAATATTAATTGGCGCCTTCTTGTGCTTCATAATAATAATAATAATAATAATAATAATAATAATAAAAATAAACAGGCAACAAGACGTTTGAAATTTTTATTTGCTTATATAACACATAGGCCTACGGGGTTATATCGCACAGGTCATACTAACTATAAGCACGTAGGCTATCCATTGCTTTATAAGAATTATTATATAGTCTAAACATATAAATGAAATAAAGGTATATTTCGCACGCCCTAAGCCAGAACAGTATACATTGCAAACTCCTAACTGCCTAACCAAATTAGGCTAAACCATGCTAATTATAACGAAATGAAAATAACTAACCGGTTTAAAATACCTTTTAAGCAAATTAGCCTATTTTTTTTTCTATACCTAATGAAACTGTAAGGTGGTAGTTACCTCAAGGCCCAGCACGACGTCCTGACAGGTGGAAGGCGGAAGGCTCTCCTCGAGGGCGATCACCACTCCATCGTAGCCGTGGTTCTGGAGGACCACCTTCGAGGATGAGGTCACGCTCGATGCTACAGCAGCACAGAGCAGAGTGCCCCAGATTATGAAAATTCTGACGTGCATTTTGGAGTTATTTTATTTTTATATGGTTTACCGTTAGCTTCTGCCAATTTGAGAATTGATTAAGAGTATTTTTGTTAGGAATTCCCAAGAAATTCTTTCAGCACATCACGAGTTCGTTGATGGAACCCATAATTCTTCTGTGGATTGATAAGCGTTTTTGTCCGTAGGTTATCAGTAAACTTTTAACACAGCACCATCATTTCCAAATCGGTTAAAAATCACTTAACATCATTAGATATAAATCCTGGAAAATGCTACAGTACGACGA
>JANJGK010000014.1:16035376-16040376 GCA_039081455.1 Macrobrachium rosenbergii | reverse complement strand
GTTTTTACTTCTATTAATATTCCAGAACTCGTGTATATTCAGCCAAGACACAGTCATTATGTGTTTTTACTTCTATTAATATTCCAGAACTCGTGTATATTCAGCCAAGACACAGTCATTATGTGTTTTTACTTCTATTAATATTCCAGAACTCGTGTATATTCAGCCAAGGCACAGTCATTATGTGTTTTTACTTCTATTAATATTCCAGAACTCGTGTATATTCAGCCAAGACACAGTCATTATGTGTTTTTACTTCTATTAATATTCCAGAACTCGTGTATATTCAGCCAAGACACAGTCATTATGTGTTTTTACTTCTATTAATATTCCAGAACTCGTGTATATTCAGCCAAGGCACAGTCATTATGTGTTTTTACTTCTCTCGGCATTCCAGAACTCGTGTATATTCAGCCAAGGCACAGTCATTATGTGTTTTTACTTCTCTCGGCATTCCAGAACTCGTGTATATTCAGCCAAGACACAGTCATTATGTGTTTTTACTTCTATTAATATTCCAGAACTCGTGTATATTCAGCCAAGGCACAGTCATTATGTGTTTTTACTTCTATTAATATTCCAGAACTCGTGTATATTCAGCCAAGACACAGTCATTATGTGTTTTTACTTCTATCAATATTCCAGAACTCGTGTATATTCAGCCAAGACACAGTCATTATGTGTTTTTACTTCTATTAATATTCCAGAACTCGTGTATATTCAGCCAAGACACAGTCATTATGCGTTTTTACTTCTATTAATATTCCAGAACTCGTGTATATTCAGCCAAGGCACAGTCATTATGTGTTTTTTACTTCTCTCGGCATTCCAGAACTCGTGTATATTCAGCCAAGGCACAGTCATTATGTGTTTTTACTTCTCTCGGCATTCCAGAACTCGTGTATATTCAGCCAAGACACAGTCATTATGTGTTTTTACTTCTATTAATATTCCAGAACTCGTGTATATTCAGCCAAGGCACAGTCATTATGTGTTTTTACTTCTATTAATATTCCAGAACTCGTGTATATTCAGCCAAGACACAGTCATTATGTGTTTTTACTTCTATCAATATTCCAGAACTCGTGTATATTCAGCCAAGACACAGTCATTATGTGTTTTTACTTCTCTCGGCATTCCAGAACTCGTGTATATTCAGCCAAGACACAGTCATTATGTGTTTTTACTTCTATTAATATTCCAGAACTCGTGTATATTCAGCCAAGGCACAGTCATTATGTGTTTTTACTTCTATTAATATTCCAGAACTCGTGTATATTCAGCCAAGACACAGTCATTATGTGTTTTTACTTCTATTAATATTCCAGAACTCGTGTATATTCAGCCAAGACACAGTCATTATGTGTTTTTACTTCTATTAATATTCCAGAACTCGTGTATATTCAGCCAAGGCACAGTCATTATGTGTTTTTACTTCTATTAATATTCCAGAACTCGTGTATATTCAGCCAAGGCACAGTCATTATGTGTTTTTACTTCTATTAATATTCCAGAACTCGTGTATATTCAGCCAAGACACAGTCATTATGTGTTTTTACTTCTATTAATATTCCAGAACTCGTGTATATTCAGCCAAGACACAGTCATTATGTGTTTTTACTTCTATTAATATTCCAGAACTCGTGTATATTCAGCCAAGACACAGTCATTATGCGTTTTTACTTCTATTAATATTCCAGAACTCGTGTATATTCAGCCAAGGCACAGTCATTATGTGTTTTTACTTCTATTAATATTCCAGAACTCGTGTATATTCAGCCAAGGCACAGTCATTATGTGTTTTTACTTCTATTAATATTCCAGAACTCGTGTATATTCAGCCAAGGCACAGTCATTATGTGTTTTTACTTCTCTCGGCATTCCAGAACTCGTGTATATTCAGCCAAGACACAGTCATTATGTGTTTTTACTTCTATTAATATTCCAGAACTCGTGTATATTCAGCCAAGGCACAGTCATTATGTGTTTTTACTTCTATTAATATTCCAGAACTCGTGTATATTCAGCCAAGGCACAGTCATTATGTGTTTTTACTTCTATTAATATTCCAGAACTCGTGTATATTCAGCCAAGACACAGTCATTATGTGTTTTTACTTCTATTAATATTCCAGAACTCGTGTATATTCAGCCAAGACACAGTCATTATGTGTTTTTACTTCTATTAATATTCCAGAACTCGTGTATATTCAGCCAAGGCACAGTCATTATGTGTTTTTACTTCTATTAATATTCCAGAACTCGTGTATATTCAGCCAAGACACAGTCATTATGTGTTTTTACTTCTATTAATATTCCAGAACTCGTGTATATTCAGCCAAGACACAGTCATTATGTGTTTTTACTTCTATTAATATTCCAGAACTCGTGTATATTCAGCCAAGACACAGTCATTATGTGTTTTTACTTCTATTAATATTCCAGAATTCGTGTATATTCAGCCAAGACACAGTCATTATATGTTTTTACTTCTATTAATATTCCAGAACTCGTGTATATTCAGCCAAGACACAGTCATTATGTGTTTTTACTTCTATTAATATTCCAGAACTCGTGTATATTCAGCCAAGACACAGTCATTATGTGTTTTTACTTCTATTAATATTCCAGAACTCGTGTATATTCAGCCAAGGCACAGTCATTATGTGTTTTTACCTCTATTAATATTCCAGAACTCGTGTATATTCAGCCAAGGCACAGTCATTATGTGTTTTTACTTCTATTAATATTCCAGAACTCGTGTATATTCAGCCAAGACACAGTCATTATGTGTTTTTACTTCTATTAATATTCCAGAATTCGTGTATATTCAGCCAAGACACAGTCATTATGTGTTTTTACTTCTATTAATATTCCAGAACTCGTGTATATTCAGCCAAGACACAGTCATTATGTGTTTTTACTTCTATTAATATTCCAGAACTCGTGTATATTCAGCCAAGACACAGTCATTATGTGTTTTTACTTCTATTAATATTCCAGAATTCGTGTATATTCAGCCAAGACACAGTCATTATGTGTTTTTACTTCTATTAATATTCCAGAACTCGTGTATATTCAGCCAAGACACAGTCATTATGTGTTTTTACTTCTATTAATATTCCAGAACTCGTGTATATTCAGCCAAGACACAGTCATTATGCGTTTTTACTTCTATTAATATTCCAGAACTCGTGTATATTCAGCCAAGGCACAGTCATTATGTGTTTTTACTTCTATTAATATTCCAGAACTCGTGTATATTCAGCCAAGGCACAGTCATTATGTGTTTTTACTTCTATTAATATTCCAGAACTCGTGTATATTCAGCCAAGACACAGTCATTATGTGTTTTTACTTCTATTAATATTCCAGAACTCGTGTATATTCAGCCAAGACACAGTCATTATGTGTTTTTACTTCTATTAATATTCCAGAACTCGTGTATATTCAGCCAAGACACAGTCATTATGTGTTTTTACTTCTATTAATATTCCAAAACTCGTGTATATTCAGCCAAGACACAGTCATTATGCGTTTTTACTTCTATTAATATTCCAGAACTCGTGTATATTCAGCCAAGGCACAGTCATTATGTGTTTTTACTTCTATTAATATTCCAGAACTCGTGTATATTCAGCCAAGACACAGTCATTATGTGTTTTTACTTCTATTAATATTCCAGAACTCGTGTATATTCAGCCAAGGCACAGTCATTATGTGTTTTTACTTCTATTAATATTCCAGAACTCGTGTATATTCAGCCAAGGCACAGTCATTATGTGTTTTTACTTCTATTAATATTCCAGAACTCGTGTATATTCAGCCAAGACACAGTCATTATGTGTTTTTACTTCTATTAATATTCCAGAACTCGTGTATATTCAGCCAAGGCACAGTCATTATGTGTTTTTACTTCTATTAATATTCCAGAACTCGTGTATATTCAGCCAAGACACAGTCATTATGTGTTTTTACTTCTATTAATATTCCAGAACTCGTGTATATTCAGCCAAGACAAAGTCATTATGTGTTTTTACTTCTATTAATATTCCAAAACTCGTGTATATTCAGCCAAGACAGTCATTATGTGTTTTTACTTCTATTAATATTCCAAAACTCGTGTATATTCAGCCAAGACAGTCATTATGTGTTTTTACTTCTATTAATATTCCAGAACTCGTGTATATTCAGCCAAGACACAGTCATTATGTGTTTTTACTTCTATTAATATTCCAAAACTCGTGTATATTCAGCCAAGACAGTCATTATGTGCTTTTACTTCTATTAATATTCCAAAACTCGTGTATATTCAGCCAAGACACAGTCATTATGTGTTTTTACTTCTATTAATATTCCAAAACTCGTGTATATTCAGCCAAGACAGTCATTATGTGTTTTTACTTCTATTAATATTCCAAAACTCGTGTATATTCAGCCAAGACAGTCATTATGTGTTTTTACTTCTGTTAATATTCCAAAACTCGTGTATATTCAGCCAAGACACAGTCATTATGTGTTTATACTTCTATTAATATTCCAAAACTCGTGTATATTCAGCCAAGACAGTCATTATGTGTTTTTACTTCTATTAATATTCCAAAACTCGTGTATATTCAGCCAAGACAGTCATTATGTGTTTTTACTTCTATTAATATTCCAAAACTCGTGTATATTCAGCCAAGACACAGTCAATATGTGTTTTTACTTCTATTAATATTCCAAAACTCGTGTATATTCAGCCAAGACAGTCATTATGTGTTTTTACTTCTATCACCATTCCAGAACTCGTGTATATTCAGCCAAGACAGTCATTATGTGTTTTTACTTCTATTAATATTCCAGAACTCGTGTATATTCAGCCAAGGCACAGTCATTATGTGTTTTTACTTCTATTAATATTCCAGAACTCGTGTATATTCAGTCAAGACAGTCATTATGTGTTTTTACTTCTATTAATATTCCAAAACTCGTGTATATTCAGCCAAGACAGTCATTATG
>JANJGK010000014.1:15993761-16030276 GCA_039081455.1 Macrobrachium rosenbergii | reverse complement strand
AAATGAGAGATATTTGGATGAAGTTTTATAAGCTGATGGTGTATATATAAATACATAGTTATACATAATAATATATATATATATATATATAATATTTGTATGTATGTATGTATATGCCTAGTTAGAATGTACATATAAAATATGTTTCACTCTACATATAGGTTTTCCTTGTGTTCTACCGGAGCAATAATATTGCCAGTTACTGGCAATGTTATTGACTCTATTTCGACGCAATGTTATAACAAGAATTCTACGACTGACAAATTTAAATGAATACTCTTCCTATGTCATTGTATAGATAGGTTTAAAAGCTAACAACTGCGGAATCAAATAATTTTATGTATATATACATTTAATATATATATATATATATATATATATATATATATATATATGTATATATATTTATATATATACGTATATATGTGTGTATGTATATATTATATATATATTTATAATATACATATAAATATACATATTCATATATATATATATATATATATATATATATATATATATATATATTTATAAATATATGTCTATACATACAAATATATATATATATATATATATATATATATATATATATATATATATATATATATATACATACATACATATATATACATATATATATATATATTTATATATATATATATATATATATATATATATATATATATATATATATATATATATATATATATATATATATATATATATATATATATACATATATCCCCGGATTAAATGACCATAGTATCCAGCCTCTATAAATCACAACAGGCGAGACAGCCCATCATTGATTTATAAGAAACCATTAATCCCAATAACAAAAGAATTAGGGTCTGGGTTTTGCTCTCTTCGGCAGCGGTCCATTGACTCCTCCAACGAGATGAATGACCAGGACAGAGACGCCTTCAGAGCGAAATGTAATCGATGCTTTTCAAGATGCCTTTCATGCTTGAGTGATTGCGGAAGCATGTAGAATGGGGCGCCAGTGGCTTCAGGAGGGGTGGGGATTTGTGTACATGCTTAGGAGAAGTGCTTTAGGAGGTAAAGCATTTCATTTCTTTTTTTTCTTATCATATTGGTATCAATAACAGCATCGACCCTTAGGTAACAGACGAGGTCGTAATATCTCCCTATAGGTCTGGTAACCTCAGGTCATGTGTGCTAATTAATAGGCGTGAAATGGGTATTGGTAATTTATTGGTTAAAGTCTCCTTTAAACTTTTAGATATATTTAGCTAAATCTGATATATCTTAATTTTATGGTATATATATACAAATATATATATACGTATATACATACATACATACATATACTGTATATATATATATATATATATGTATATATATACATATATATATATATATATATATATATATATATATATATATATATATTTATATATATATATATATTTAAATGTTTGTGTATGCAGTGTATAGACCGCATACTATGTGGTGGTAAATTCGCATGGTCAAGAATATTTAGTAGCAATTCACAGAGTTGGTACCAAATCAGATTTCCCAGAAGAAACGAACGGAAAGGAAGGACCTTGCATATTTTTCATGCAAATGTGAGGATATTCGAGGACGACCTACATAAACGTACACCGGAATTCTCAAGTACGAGTGCCTTGAGCCCCGAGCCCTGAACCTCATGAAATTTTAATGAAAGTAAACAAATAAACCATCCGGAACACCTAATTTTCGACCCCTGAGGGCGGGTGTATTGGGATATTCACCAACTGCTTCCCCGCTCGACGCGCAAGTGAGTGCGGGAAAGCACATGGGATCTCCCTCAGTCTCTCTGTGCTCTCCTATTCAGAGCCAGGTTATAGATCTCTATCTGTTTACCCTGAAAGAACCGTTTAGCTACGGACGGTTTAGCGCGAGAGATGTTTATCTTGTTCTTCTCGCAGCCGTAAAACGAGTCACCTTTGTTGCTAGTTTCCTTCTCGAGCTTCTGTAAGGCGTTGTAAAGTATGCCCCGTCTGTGTTTGGATATGACAGCCGTCAAGGTATTTTGATTTACACGGGTAATAAAGACAATGAGTTCTCCTCGCGCGTCTGGGAGAACTCAAATAGGATTAGGGCTGGTCTTGGCCAGGAGGGAGCCACGCACAGACAAGGAATTTAAAGACTCCCACACCTAACCATCATCTCACAGACTCGTCAACATAGAGTTACGGGCTGCTCTAGGAGCAAGAGGCCGTGCTGGCACAAGGCCAGCTAAATCTGAAACAACAACAACAACAGACCCCCACAAAAGTGCCAAGTCTACGAATCTATCGTGGATGTTAAGGAAAGAAAATAAGTGATTGTGAAAATTTGAATAATGACATTTGCTTTAGGAGGAAAACGAAAAAAAATTAAAGTTATTAAAATTACAAGATGGTTAAATTTTTTTTCCAAATTAAGATGTACTGTGGTTCTATAACACCTTTACAGATGGTCCAATCGTTAAAGTATTATGCTGACAGCTCTGATATCAGGACTGATATCAAGGAATGGAGTTCTTTAATTTCGCAAAAACTTTAAAGGAGTAATTACCATCTGTGCACTATACAAGTTGGGTTTCAGTATGGCGAGAGCGAATTCTAGTTGATTTCATTGTAAAATCATTCTTTATCTTTCTTTCTATATATTCATTCATTTAATGATAACGATATTCCAAGCTGTGAAAATACACAGAAATTGACAAATTTCAATGAAATCATGCTTCAAAACAATTATGCTTCTCGATGTATTATTTTCATAACATAGCCTTTCACCAGCGTTGAAAGGCTCTGTTATCTATGATGAAAGGGCATATGCTTTCCATGATGTAGCCATTAAACACAAACATACCCAAGTACAGCATATACACAGAAGCATAGATCTGCAATCCTCCAAACACTAGATCTTGGTCAGAACAAGTTTTGACCTTAAATTAAAAAAATTCCAACCTTCCATAGATCTTAACTGATAAAATGGATATGGGCCTCTAGGTCGAGTTGGTAGGACACTCACCTCAGTAGCGAGAGGGAGAGAGACGGCGCTGGAACCCCCACTTGCGTTAAAACCCTCTGTGACTCTCTTAATGTAAGTAGTGATTTGGGTACTTCGGAAGTCGGTCTCTGTCGATGGCAGTATTGCATACATATACGTGTAACAAACTGCTGGTTATTCGATCAACTAACTTAAGCGACGATGAAAGGAAGATGGAGATGGCTTGGACATGTCCTTCGCACGACATCTGGGAGAATAGTTAAGTATATCTTTAGTTTAACCAGACCACTGAGCTGATTGACAGCACTCCTAGGGCTGGCCCGAAGGGTTAGATTTATTTTACGTGGCTAAGAACCAACTGGTTACCTAGCAACGGGACCTACAGCTTATTGTGGGATCCGAACGACATTATGACGAGAAATGAATTTCTATCACCAGAAATAAATTCCTCTAATTCTTCATTGGCCGGTAGGAGAGTCGAACGCTGGGCTTGATAATGTCAGCTAGGCTCCCGTGGGCACCAGGAGAGTTGGAAGACATAGACCTACTTAGATGAGAACCATTACAATTGAGGGTAGGGATGAGTGGAAATTTGTAGAAGATAAAACTCGGGAAAGTCCTATGTAGCAGAATTTAACATATACAGTATATATATATATATATATATATATATATATATATATATATATGTATATATATATGTGTGTGTGTATGTGTGCATTATATACAGTATATAAAAATATATATTATATGTATATTATATATATATATATATATATATATATATATATATATATATATATATATATATATATATATATATATATATATATATATATATATATATATATATGTATATATAGAGAGAGAGAGAGAGAGAGAGAGAGAGAGAGAGAGAGAGAAAGAGAGAGAGAGAGAGAGAGAGAGAGAGAGAGGAGAAGAAGAAGAAGAAGAAGAGGAAGAAGAAGAAGAAGAAGAAGCGTGTTGAAGCGATCATGAGGTAGCAAAATAACGACAATTTGGAGAGTGAATCTTCGATCAGATATCGAGAAAAAAAATAGGAGATAAAGAAAGGAGTTAAAAACAGAAAAAAAAATCTCCTTTTAGTGTCTAAAGATAAAAAAACCATCAACGAACTGTCATTTCATCTGCCCTGAATTCGTGATTGCCGGATCTATGTGATAAAGAACGAAATAAAAAGAAAGAAAAAAATTACTAACTTACTGCGAAGAATTCAATGAATATGATCTTCGCTAGTCTCTCTCTCTCTCTCTCTCTTTCTCTCTCTCAGCGTTAATCTGCGGCTAAATCTTAATTGCTTATTGAAAAGACTCATACCTTATGTATGGTATGCGTCATCCAGTCTTCAACAGAAGGCCATTTTTTCTTTCTTTTCCGTGAAGTGAGGATGATTTATTTGAAGTTATTCGGATACTCAGTTTTTGAGAGGTTACGATAGGATTTGTTCTTTGTTACTTCGAAGATTTGAAGAGATGAAGAAGATATTAGGGAATACTATTCTTTAAACAGATATTTATATATATATATATATATATATATATATATATATATATATATATATATATATATATATATACATACATACATATACATACGTATACATATTTATGTATATGTATATATATACTGTATATATACGGTATATATATGTATATATACATATATATATATGTATATATATGTATATATGTATATACTCGTATATACATATATATATATATATATATGTATATATATACATAAAGAATCTCTTTTGAACCTTCTGTATCACAGAGGTCATTTGTAAAAGTAATATAAATATCTATATATATATATATACTGTATATATATATATATATATATATATATATATATATATATATATATATATATATATATATATATGTGTGTGTGTGTGTGTGTGTGTGTGTGTGTGTGTATGTATAAGGGCAGCCAATCGGGACTACAAAGTCTACCCCAAAGCCAAATCAAAGTCCTTCAAAAGAAGGCATCACGGCGACCCCATATAAAAATGGGAACAAGCTGGGAAGAAGAAGATATATATATATATATATATATATATATATATATATATATATATATATATATATATATATATATATATATATATATATATGAATTTTATCAAATCAACATGATTCATATACAAGTATTATGCTACGAACGTCCTTTAATATCCAATTCGCTCTGCCTCGGAAATAATATATTTTCATATATGTTACCCGAATGGAAATTTTTTAGTTGATAATCAGTTCGTCGTCTCGTGGGCTCGAATCATGGAAGACAAGAACTCAGGACTGCAGTGACGCGGGTAACATATATGAAAATATATTATTTCCGAGGCAGAGCGAATTGGATATTAAAGAACATTCGTAGCTTAATGCTTGTATATGAATCACGCTGAAATGATAAAATTCATTCATAATATGGCTGCGTGTGCGACAAACGCACTACATGGTTAACATGGTAAAGGTGGGTTGATATCGATTCTAATTACAAATACCTGAGTTCGACAGTGATTTGTAGGTGGGATTCGGTATCAACTTATATACCTCACTTGTTGGCCGTGTGGTTAAATGCGCGTCACTGTAGTCTTGAGTTCTTGTCTTCAATGTTCCGAGCCCACGAGACGACGAACTTATTATCAACAAAAAAATTCCCCTTCGGTTAACATATATGAAAATATATTATTTCAGAGGTAGAGCGAATTGGATGTTAATATATATATACATATACATATATAAAATATGTATATATATATGTATACATATATATATATATGTATACATATATATATATATATATATATATATATATATATATATATATATATATATATATATATATATACTCATATATATATATATATATATATATATATATATATATATATATACATATATATATATATATATATATATATATATATATACATATATATATATATATATATATATATATATATATATATATATATATATATATATATATATATATTCATATTATATAGACAGACAGCTACACAGGTACATGACGCTTTACATAATGAGCCACCGACCATCTAGCCTCCCTCTTAAGCCACCGCACAACAGTAACACCTGTCTTTGTAATGTGTCAGGTTACAGGGGGTTACAAGAAAGGAAGAGTTCCCTCACTCCTTTGGAGAAGCTCGCACAAGGACACACACAGAGAGAGAGAGAGAGAGAGAGAGAGAGAGAGAGAGAGAGAGAGAGAGAGAAAGAGACGGTAGCGAATGCGGTCAAAGCTTTACAGAAATAATCCAGTAACAAAAAATGAAAAGTAAAATGAGCTTTATACACAGCTTTCCAGGGGAGCTTTGTAACCATTCAATCCGCTCTGTCTCTTTCTCGCGGATGAAAGAAGAAGAAATATAAAAAAAAAAGAGGAACTTGACAAGCGCTTTATAGCATTCAGAGTTCCCTCTGTCTCTTCTCTTCCCTGGGCCTTTTCCCGTCGAAAAGAGACACAGAAAAAGAAAGGAAGAGAGAGAAAGGGAGAGAAAGAGAGAGATAAAAAAGAGAAAAGAATCTCTCAGATGCAACAATGGCTCCATGGCAGCCATTTCTGGAGCAGTGGAGCCATTTTCTATTCTATTTCGCTTTTATCTCTGTTATTTCTTCCTCCCCTTTTTATAGATGTCGCGTCTTTTGTGAGTTTCCCTCTGGTGACTGTTTTTTTTTTTTTTTTTTTTTAGCCCTCGGGCATCCTTTTGTATGTATTATGGTCGTGTGAGTGTGTCTGCTTGTGCGTGTGCTTGTCTTCGTGTCTTTTCGGTAGTCATTTAATCTTCTCTCTCTCTCTCTCTCTCTCTCTCTCTCTCTTTTTTCACTTTCTCTCTTTTTGTCTTTTTCTCTCGGTTGCGATTTAGGCTTACAGTATTTTAGTCTAGCATCTTTCTCGTCCTTTGGAAATGAGAGAGAGAGAGAGAGAGAGAGAGAGAGAGAGAGAGAGAGAGAAAATTAAGACATACTAAATATGCGTGCCATATATATGAGGAACCACGCACACACATATGTTTATATATGATATATGTATATATACAGTACATATGTATGTATACTTGTAGGTATATGTATGTATGTATGCATGCATAAATGCATATATACATATATTTACACACACACACACACACACACACATATATATATATATATATATATATATATATATATATATATATATATATATATATATATATATATATTTATATATTCATACACACACACATTATATATATATATATATATATATATATATATATATATATATATATATATATATATATATATATATTTATATATTCATACACACACACATTATATATATATATATATATATATATATATATATATATATATATATATATATATATTTATATATATATGTACATATATATGTATATATGAAAAAGATATGCAGCGAAAATGTTTCTGAAAAATTAATTTGTAGCCAAGAAAGACGCCTAGAATTTCAAATTAGTTTAATATATTTAAGAAGTAATGCAATAAAAAAATCTGAATTTGGGGTCCAGTGATCTAGATCCACTAGCACAAATTCTTAGAGTTTTGCTAGGGTTAATTTTCATTCCTCAATAATTTGCACCATGCTCTAATTTTATCTAAATCTATGTTAAGAGAGTCTGCAACCACAAGTTTTTACTCGGCGATGCGATCTATGTAAATAGAGTAGCATCATCTGCATAAGCTACAAGCTTATTTTATAGACCAAACCACTTATCTTGCGTATTATAAACAATAATGGACCAAGAACACTACTCAAGGGATACCAGAGATTAAATTCCTTTAGCTAATGCGGTGCTTAATCAATAACTACTCTTTGCAAACTAGTAGTAAAAAAATCCATTGTAATATTAAGAAATATATCCTATCTCATCCGTCTGAATTTGGAAACTAGAGCCTCATTATAAACAAGTCAAAAGCAGCACTAATGTCAAGATCAATCATACGAACTTCATGACCAGAATCTAAGAATGTCTGTCAACACTGGAAACTGGAAGAAGACGCTCACACGCCCCCAGCTTCTTGAGAAAGCCAGCCTGCAAAAACTAAGGAGCAGATGATTATTTCCGTCATAGCCAATTAGACGTTTTGCCAACAGACTTTTAAAAACATTAGATTAATATTGGAGATGTAGCTAATGGAGTAATATTACCAATCCTCCAACTTGCGCAAAAATAACCAGTTTTAGCTACCTTACGAAAACACTAACAATCAGTAATCTGCAATTTTAACGAAAAACAAAGAGAGAGAGAGAGAGAGAGAGAGAGAGAGAGAGAGAGAGAGAGAGAGAGAGAGAGATGTACTCAGCAGTCTTGAAGAGGAAAGAGGGTTACTTTGGAAATGTAAACTTTTTCGATAAAAATTAGAAATAGGAAACTACGCCCAGTCAAAATGTTTAGCGTAAACAACGCAATAAAACTTCCCAGAATAGTCACTGAATGCTGTTCCCATCATCCCCTCAGGGAACTCTCTCTCTCTCTCTCTCTCTCTCTCTCTCTCTCTCTCTCTCTCTCTCTCTCTCTCTCTTTGAAGCGATGCCGCTTTTTGATATTCCGAATCGGCTTTTAACAGAATGAGAAAGAAATTTTTACTCCGCTTCGAGATCAGAGCATCCCGCTCTTTTCTCTCGTCTGTTGATCTTTGGGATAAACCCGGATGCTGGACGGGGGAGACAGACAACGGGGAGCAGTTCTGATACACTCCAAAAAGGCAGACAGACAAACAGACAGATAAAACAGACAGACACATGGAAAGAGATTGACCGCTTAGTAATAGACAGTAAGATGGTATATATTTATCTTCGTTTTTTTTTTTCCTGCGTTTACATACACGCGGATGATATTGCTTTTGAACGTGGAAGACAAATACATGCTCGTGTATACGGTGCACAGTTAAAGACACATAGGTTTTGCATAAGTACACACGCATACACAAACACACATACATACACACACACGCAGACACACACATATATACTGTATGTGTGTGTGTGTTGTACGTATATGTGCCTGTGTATGCGTGTGTACTTATGCAAAACGTATGTGCGTTTACTTGTGCACTGCATACATGTATATATATGTGTGTACACCATATATACAACCCTTGTGTACATGTATGCATACTGTGTCCATGCAGACGTTAGATTTTAGTTGTGCGTATGCGTTGTGCGTATGCAAACGCACACAACGATAACAGAACCCTCGGTATTCAACATTATTCAAAGAGTCTTCTTTACATCGAACTTGAAAGGAATTCAGACCTCAACTATAGCGACGGCGGGCCTTTCGTCCCTTTGATACAGGACCGTCCGAATCGGCCCTCGCTGTTTATTCAATTCTTCGGTCGAAAGTTGAACGAGCAACTGGACTAGAAAGACTGTGAATGGAAAGAAATACAAGGAGGAATAAAGATACATCACTCATCATATTTTGTTTCTTGTTTATTTAGCATTTAGCCAAAGAAAGTTTATTTTTAGCTCTTGAAGGTGTATTGACATGGGTGCATTCCCGGAATGTATTAGTAGTGGGACTTATCCATATTCACCTTGATCCTAAAGCTTAGTATTTTTTTTCTTATCTCGTTTGAGGTTGCTTAAATACTCTAGAAACCACTTACAGAGGTTATTCGTTCTTGGAGCTGAAAAGCTTTCCTTCTCTTTGAATCCATAACCGCTTGACGTTGCTGGATACAGAATACATAAAAGTCATTACTTTGTGGCTCATAATATTCGAATTTATATTCTTCCAGTTCTAAAAAAGGAAAGGTTTATTTACACTTGTAATAGGTTTGAGTTTTGGCGTCTGGAACCACTGTCACATTGAAGACTGTTTATTCCTTTAAACCAATTAATTAATTTATTTTAACCCCATATTTGAAGTTTATTCCTAAGCCGGATAAATTCTTCTCTACCCATCTATCCACCTTTTCTTCTTGCTCGGCCGTCAATTTATTCTTCCAGTCTCCGGCTTCACCTGCAAGGAATGGAAAGTGTAGGAGACTGATTACTTGACTGATTGATTAATTGAACTCCCTTATGTAACCTGGGTTCTCTAGGCTTGGAAGGAGAAGTATAGTATTTGACTTGGAGAAGTCGTTCTTTCAGTTTACTATTTAGAGATAACCAAGGCTTTTGTTTTACATTTTTGTAAAAATACATAAAAATAACCAAACCTTTCACTGAGCAGTTTAGTGTAAAAAGGGCTTGAGAAATAACCAGGCCTTTTACTGAACATTTGGCTAAAGAAAAGCTTAAGAAATAACCAGTCTTTTTAATGAACATTTTGGGAAAAAAGCTTAAGAAATAAATGAACCATTCATTGAAAATTTAAGCAGAAAAAAAAATTAAGAAATAACTAAGCCTTTCGATGAACATTTTGGCAAGAAAAGCTTAAGAAATAACCAAGCCTTTCAGTGAACATTTTAGCAAAAAGAGCTTAATAAATAACCAAGCTTTTCATTGAACATTTTGGCAGAAAAACCTAAGAAATGACCAAACCTTCATTGAACATTTTGGCAAAAAAGCCTAAGAAATAACCAAGCCACTCAGTGAACATTTCGGCAAAAATAGCTTACTTAATAAATAACCGAGCCTTTCATTGAACATCTGGGAAAAAAAACTTAAGAAGTAACCAAGCCTTTTGCTGAACATTTCGGCAAAAAAAAAAAAAAAGAAACTCAAGAAATAACCAAGCTTTTCATTGAGTATTTCGGCAAAAAAATAAGAAATAGCCAAGCCTTCCACTGAAAAAATTTTGGCAAAATAATGATTTAATTTTGTTAATAACAAAGGTAATCTCTTACCTTTCCTGAAGAGACCTCCTTCCTTTTCAACAATGTCAACATTCCTGCTCACTTTGAACCACTCCGACTGCTTCTGGAACCTCTCGTCCCTTGCTTTCATCTCCCCGAAGGACGTGTACTTGACTATGGCCTCCAGCTGCGCCTCCGTCAGGTTGGTCTCGAGGAAAGCGTTGAGTTTCCTGAACTCTTCCAGAGTGTTCTCCTTCAGGTCCTCGTAGAAGATGAAGTATAGATTCGGATGTTCTCTCTTCTCCCACGCCTCCTTCAGGTGAAGCCAGTAAGGTCCGTACAGCACTGTGGGAATGATACGTGAAAAGAACATGTAATACTTTTGTTCTGAATATAATTTACTTTCTTTTAACCACCTGATACAAGACTGATTAAGTCAGGGTTATGAATACTATAGTCAAGTAAAGAACAGGTCAGGTCGGTGACGTGACCTCGTCCTGATACTTCGAATGCGGGTTCGAACCCTGCTGCAGACATCGGAAACACTTAATATTCTTGCATCTGGATCTAAGGCTTTGTAGTGACAAGCTTATCCAAAAGGTGTGAAAAATTCGAGAAGTTAAGAGGGCATTGTGGTTATTACAAATACATACGTATCTGGTAAAAAGTAACCAGTAGATTCTATATGTGTTTCCTACATATATAGTAGATTCTATATATGTGCCCTACATTTGCTCAGTTAATTTACGTTTGCTTGAATTACACATTGAGTGCTCTTTAACTGTTGTAAATGAATGTTACAGGCAATGAAACCTTTAAGTATGTAAATATAAGGACTTCACTTTTAGAACTTATTCAATTACCTTCCTCGTTCAATCAGATTAACTTTTAATCACTGAAAAGAAAGAGGCAAAAATGTCTCACGGTCATCATCGACGAAATATTGGACGAATTCGTCAAAGGATCCCACGTAGTCGTGACCTTTCATGATCCTGCTGTGATGGTGGTAGGACACAATGACGTCCTTCGGGTTCCTTGCCACGTACACAACCTATAGGATGGAAAATATCATCCTTCTGTTTAATTGTGGATCTGATCGGATGACCAGCGTGAAGGAGGGGGTTTCTTGTTTCTTAGCAATTTCAAGCCCGTCGGTTTAGAATTTCTTTGGACTAACGAACTAAACATAATGATGTATTGTTCAGTGAGCTAAATGATAGAAAGGTTAATGAATGTGACTGCCAATAATTATGGCCTTCAGCATACAGATTGCAGAGTAAAGGTTTGATGGTATAGTCTGATATTCTTCCATCTCCACTTCCTATACTATCAAAGCTCTACTCTGCATAGTCTTTATGCCTACTGATGTCCAGAATTATTAGCAACCTTATTACCTAACCTCACCATTATTTAATTCACTAAGCAATATAGAATTAGGCTCAGTTTGTTGCTCCAGTGAAACCTTAAATCGACGAACTTAAAATGGCTAAGCAATTCTAAATTGTTCCTTCTATGCAATAACACCTCACATTGTGCTTCTGTATACCATTGTATAACATGCATGTGTTTAAGTGAATGATGAATCACTAATTAATATAATAAATATGCGCGCACACATGAACATCAGAACGTACAGATATTCGCATAAGACACGAGGTGATCTCTCGTTTCGGAGACAGCTAATTGTAACCTCAACTGAGCGTCATTGGTATCTATCGTCCTTTTAGGAAACTGAGACTAAAAAGAGAAAATATAAATAAGAAACAAACACCAACTCACTTTGGCTGTGTCTACCAAGGAGGGAGGCAGCAGGGAGAGGGGCAGGTGAGTTTTGATGGTCCTTGGATCTGGGGACACCGCGGCCCATTGCAGGACTATCCCGTCTGCAGGGTCCTTGCCGGGACATTTTTTGCGGAATTCGTCCAGGAAAGGATTCTTCGAAGTTGTGTCGTTCATCGATGGGATGGGCTTAAGCATGTCCGAGCTGAGATGGTAATTATGATAGTTAACTGGTACGATAATACTGATTTGTGCTACTGTTGTTATTGATGCTATTGTTTGTAATAATACTAACAATGTAAAATTAGGGAAATGACCTTCTTTAATACAGGTTTTGTTAAACAAAGTGGCAGTTTCAACAGCATTTATTTTATATAGTAAACGCTCAATTCGTCCTATCAGTTGCTTTTCTTGCGCTGGAATGGCTGTAGGCAATTGACCGACATTCATATCCAGTGGTTTAGTGATGTGTAGGAGGTATAGTTCTCGTGGGGTGTCGACTAGTTTCGTCCTTTTCGTTACGGCATCATTCAGGACAGGATCGCAGGATGCAATGGCTGTAATGCGTGGATTTTTCATCTTTTATCAACTAGTTTCGCCCTTAGACGGATAAAAGAGGAGAAATCCACGCACTACAGCCATTGCATCCTGCGATCCTGTCCTGAATGATGCCCTAACGAGGAGGGCGAAACTAGTCGACACCCCGCGAGAACTACCTCCTACACATCACTAAACCACTGGATATGAATATTGGTCAATTGCTTGCAACCATTCCAGCGCAAGAAAAGCAATTGATAAAACGAATTGAGCGTTTACTATATAAAATAAATGCTGTTGAAACTGCCATTTTGTTTAACAAAACCAATACTAACAATGATAATTAATAACAATAATGTTCATGTGGCACTCACTCGAACGCTAATTTCAACTACTACTATCAATACTACAACTTCTACTAATAATAACTGTATGGTAAAGGTATATGCAAGTAGACCAGCGTATCAAAACCATAGTGACTTATTTAAACAATCACAGACCACTTTTTTACCGAAATTTGATTTAGCAAGTTAGCATGCCCTGTTCGAAATACAAAGTAAGCCCTCTCTGTATAGTCTACCCTTTCATGCGCTGCATATATTCCGTAATAATAATGTATGACTGTAAAACATATGGGTATGTATTTGTCTAGAACACCATCGAGGATTTGTAATTCAAGATACTGAAAGTAATAAGTGATATCTTTTTGACATTAATTTCTTTGTCCGCTACGTTTTTATTGACTGAAATTTATGTTGTCTACGGATTTGAATGTGATGAAAACGATGGTTTTCATCACATTCAGGATCAAAAGAAGAGGAGGAACAAGAAAGAACAAACTAAAGAGACATAAAAAAACAAAAATCAGTAATAGAGAGAACTGTAAGGAAAGATAAGAGGACGCTAGCGAGGGAGTTTGTGTAAGAAGAAGAAGAAGAAGAAGAAGAAGAAGAAGAAGAAGATGAAGAAGAAGAAGAGGGGGAGGAGGAGGAGAAAACGTGAGACAAAAATGAAAAAAAGAGACATACGAAGTAAGAAAGGAAATGAATATAAAGGAGAAGGAAGACATAAGATAAGAGGAAAAGGGCCGAAGCATAATTGACACACTTACTCGATAAACGGTGACCTGTGCCGAACATCCTTATGAGCATCGGGGTGATTCAAGTCTGGGTTGCTTCTCATTGTCCAAACTATCTCCTGGGCCCAGGTGGTTCCACATTTCGGCCAAGTCATCACGACCACGTCGCTGCTTTTGTACTGTGCAGGGATTGAGAACAGATGGTTGAGAATATTCTGATTGAGAAAAGATGACTGAGAATATTCTGACTGAGAACAGGTGGTTGAGAATATTCTGACTGAGAAAAGATGATTGAGAATATTCTGATTCAGATGAATGAGAATATTCTGTCTGAGAAAAGATGATTGAGAATTTACTGATTCAGATGACCGAGAATATTCTGACTGAGAAAAGATGAGTTAGAATGTCCTGATTCGATATGTTAATTGCTCTTCCTATTTGGCGAAGAAGACTCGATTTGGTCGTTCTTTTAAAGGAGAAAAATCGAAAGATTAGGAATAGAATATTTGCGTTTAGTAATGCAGTAACCAAGTGAAACACACAGCCGTTAGTTTTTGCACTGAGGGGAGTGAGAATGAATAAATTCGACGTGGATCCCCAATTGTGGGGATTGAGAACGGATGATTGAGATGAGCTGAATGTAGAACTTTTCCTTTGTACTATGGAGATTGAAAGTCGATGACAGCAAACACATAACTCTGAATATTATATTGAGAATAAATGAATACGACGTCGCTGCTCTAGTAATGTGGAATTGAGAACAGATGACCGAGAGTTGAACGTTTTTGTAATGAAGAGGTTATGGCGGGAATGGCTGCCAAAGTCAAACTTAGTTCAGTTGAAGAATTAGGGGGGACAAATGACTGATAAATGGAACAAGATATGAAGCAAGTAAAATATGCGACGAAGTTTCTTCGGCGCAATCGAGTTTTCTGCAGAGCCGCTACAGCGTATAATCAAGGCCACCGAAAATAGGTCTATCTTCCCATGGTCTCGGTATAATGCTGTACGAGCTGCGGCCCATGAAACTTTAACCACGGGCCGGTGGTGGCCTATCCTATATAGTTGCCAGAAGCACGATTATGGCTAACTTTAACCTTAAATAAAATAAAAAAAACTACTGAGGCTAGAGGGCTGGAAATTGGTATGTTTGATGACTGGAGGGTGGATGATCAACATATCAATTTGCAGCCCTCTAGCCTCAGTGGTTTTTAAGATCTGAGGGCAGACAGAAAAAAGTGCGGACGGACAGGTTAAGCCGGAACAATAATTTTCTTTTACAGGAAACGAAAATTGAACTACATATATTAATTTAAAAAATAAAAAAATAATCACCTCGATTTAAATGATGAAAGATATGCAAAGATACATACAGCTGATAAGTTAGTTATTGGAATATTATATGATGGAGTAATTGATTTTAGTATGAATCTATGAATCGATATGCGAACATTGAACAAGCGCAATGAATCGTAAAATATAAAACGAACATCATTTGTGTTTCTTTAGCTAATTAACTGCAATAGATTTTATACTTATAAGATAATTTGCTGAACGATCAACCATCCGGCAACTAACAAGAGATTGTAGGATTTCAGGAATACAGAGCATTAAGAAAAATCGAGGAAATAAAGGACTGGTTACATAATCGCACACTGTAGCTCTGTAGCTCTACAGCGAGAATAAAAGAAAATAAGAAAACGAGGTTGAAAATATTTTACATCTTGGATGAGACAGTGAGCCCAAAATTCAAATACCCGGGTGACATTTTAACCTGCAGCGATCGGCTTGCGATCCTTCTCATGGAAGCGAGAGGTTGAACCTCTTCGAAGGGTTAATAAAGTAACGTCTTCCACACTCCCATTTCAGTGGCCTCCCCCTCCCCTTCCCCCCCAACCCCTTCCCCCTGAAACACCACCCCTAGCCCCCTGTTCGTGTGGAGATGCATGAAATTGCAAAGAATCGAACTGCAGATTCCGTGGTGCTTCTGCATGGCAAATGATACGCCGTGGAAATACCAGATCTTCTCCCGAAGCCCCGAGGGAGAAGAATCACTATCATTAGGCCCAAGACTATCCTTTCCTGAGGTAAGGTCAGGTCCTCCGACAGATACGGCTGCAGGATCCGTGTCAGCGGATCGATAGATCTCTGGGATCGCGATGAAAGACGCCCCGAGAAAAGGCCGGTGCTTCTTCAGTTCGCTTCGGTGATTGATAGCTTTCCTTCTCTTACGAATGTTATGGTAAAGGAAGAATGCAGAGTCTTCCCTTTTTATTCTTTCACTCGGTCACGTCGCTGATAACGTGACGATAAAGCAGATTCCAAAATACTGTGTTGATTAACGGGGTTCCTAGTTTTACAAGTTATTCGTGGACCTCGTCTATCTTGGTCGACCCTTTCCGATCTCGGTGCCTAAAGCTCTCTTCCGAGGAGAAAAATAGGAGAAATATGCATTTTGATGCTGCTTGCAGGTACGCCTCATAATCATATTGGTCTCTCTCTCTCTCTCTCTCTCTCTCTCTCTCTCTCTCTCTCTCTCTCTCTCTCTCTCTCTCTCTCAATTGAGCACAGAAATATGGTAATTTAGGAACGAGTGGTGTATCAAAGGCAGAATAGACAAGTCTTTGAAAGTATATAATCCTTATATAGTGCTGTAACTTTTCTATAGATGTTTTTCTACACAAACGAGTATAATAGGGAAACATGCATTAATACCAAAGCTCCTTCACAGAAATATGGTAAGTTAGGAACGAGTCTTTGAAAGTATATAATCCTTATCTAGTACTGAAACTTTTCGATACGTTTTTCTACACAAACAAGTATAATAGGTAAACATGCATTAATACCGAAGTTCCTTCACAGAAAAATGGTAAGTCAGGAACGAGTTGTGTATCAAAGGCACAAGAGACAAGTCTTTGAAAGTATATAATCCTTATCTATTGCTGTAACTTTTCTATACATGTTTTTCTACACAAACAAGTATAATAGGTAAATATGTATTAATACCAGAGTTCCTTATGCAAATGAAAAGAATATTGGTTAGACAATAAAGTTATCTGGAAGCCTTATCATACCGAAAGTGCTTACCTAGATTAAGATAAGCAACGTTAAGTAATATTTAGGTGTGACGTGTACTTTGCTGGGAGATGTATGAATGGCAGGCAGTTGGTTCTCTGTTCATTCGGATCAAATCGGTGCTTGGAATGGTGACCGCCAGTCAATGCCAGACGCCGTTGTCAGTCACACAGGATCTCTGGCTCATTGTGGGGATGTGGCTATGGGCCTAGCATCTTCATCCCGTGTTGATCGCGGATATAACTTTCTTAGTTTGCCATTGAAAAAATATTAATCAAACTTGCAACAGACTGTAAGAGTTTGTTGTAAGCAGGAATTCGTCACGGGGAGGTCTGAGAAGCAACGATTATATGACAATGCTAATCAGTGCGTCTTATGTTTATAATTATTTTAAAATGCTGAATCACCAATAAGAACACTGGAACTCCCCGTTCACTTTTTTAATTTTTTACTTGAATGGGGGTCATCTTTAGTCGGGAATATAATGATAAGGGTCCACATTCATTTGGGAAGATCAATAATTATCGTCGGTTCAAAGAAGCATCCTCTTACCTCGAAAGTATAGAGTCCATTTGCAAACCTCTCGAAATTAGCGGGATAGAGCCATCTGCCGGGATGCAGCCGCACTAAACCTTTCTGGTAGCCCGGGAAATCTCTGACTTGCTTCTGCAGTTCGGGTCCTTCCAAATGGACGCTTTCGTGACCGCTCTTCAGCTTCATTTTATAAATAGCTTCCTTTTGACGCCTTGGAGTTCTGGAAATCCCTCCTGTCTTCTGTGATCGGAGAAATGCTTGATTTCCACAGTCTAGGAAATAGAATTTCTTGTAGTTTTGGAGAGAGAGAGAGAGAGAAAGGGCGTCCCTGGGAAAATCAGAGATGAAAGAATTACAAGATGAACTAATTAGGCAAAAAAAAAAAAAAATTTACATACGCTATTAGATATGTTATGTGTCTGAGGGTATTTGAGAGCCATACGTCAATTAGCACCGTCTCTGTTCAGATATTTTTAAATGTTAAAAATCCAAGTTGACATCATGCTAAGTGTTAATGGTCAATCAATGGTCTATATGCGATGAGGACGCTTATGCAGAATACTTTATATAGAAGGCACACGCGTCCATATATCGGCAATGATTGAATTTATATAATTATAAACACATACAGTAAAATAATATGCATAATAAAAGCGACGCACCACGTGTACACATTTATCGATATGTATATATATATATATATATATATATATATATATATATATATATATATATATATATATATATATATATATATATATATATATATATATATATATATATATATATATATATATGTGTGTGTGTGTGTGTGTGTGTGTACATAATATATGTATATAAAGACACACACACACACACACACACACATATATATATATATATATATATTATATATATATATTTTTTATATATACATACATATATATGTATATATTATATATATATTTTTTATATATACATACACTATATGTATATATATATACAGTATATATATATAATTTATATATATATATATATATATATATATATATATATATATATATATATACGTGTGTGTAAGTGAATGCAAAGTAATACATTAAACTTGATACGCATAAAAGAAGCAATAAAACAGTCGGTAGAGAACTTACTCCCTATAACCCTATAACCAGATCATAGAAACAAAAAACAAGCACAATTTAATGTCCTGACTTGTAGACCAAGACTGACCTTTCCAAAAAAACACAAAAAATCACAGAAATCCTTCGATAATTTCTCGGATATTTTTCCAAAAGGAAAGACAATCAGAAACAAAACACTTTGATTACCCAAAGACACGAACACCCATTGTTCTATATCAGTGGACACACTTGGCAGAGAATGACTTGAGGATCATTAATTCCCGAGTGTAATTATTTCTTGTAAGCAGACACACTGACCGACAGATCAAACAAGGTGAAGCCTCACCGCCGGTATTAACCCGGTATGTATCCACCTACGCGTCACCTCCGAGCTGCTAGTACTAAACATGGCTGAAGCTCAATGGTAAGCCGTGTTTAATACCAGCCCCTTGGGGATCAAAGATATCATTTATTAATATATAGAAATGGGTGTATCAACCTACGCGTCACCTCCGAGGTGCTAGTACTAAACATGGCTGACGCTCAATGGGACGCCGTGTTTAGTACTAGCCGCTCGGGGATCAAAGATATCGTTTATTAATATATAGAAATATATAGAAATGGGTGTAATAATACGCGTCACCTCCGAGGTGCTAGTACTAAACATGGCTGAAGCTCAATTGGACGCCGTGTTTAGTACTAGCCCTCGTGGATGAAAGATATCGTATATTAATATATACAGAAATATATAGAAAAGGTGTATATAATACTTTGATCCCCTAAGGGTTGCTCGTCCCATTGAGGCTCCGCCATATTTAGTACTAGCACCTCGGAGGTGACGCGTAGATGGATACATACCAGGTTATAATCACGACAGAAAAGGGAACAACCACTCAAGCAACTTACAATTCTCGTAGAAAGACGAAAGTAAGGCAATGTCTCTCTGTCGCTACTCTCGTCCTTGGTATCAGAGCATTCACTGGCTTGGAAGTTCTACGATGCGAGAGATAGAAGAGCAACGGAAAAATGCGCCGCTATTAGATAACAGGGTTACGTCACTAACCATCCTCTCTTGAGTTGCTGCTACCCGTTTTTGTCTTTGACGCACGCTGTCACTAGAATTCTCCAGATAATTCTGCTAATTCTGCTGGATATCTCATATATCTAAGGTATAACTTGACATTCATTCACACACACACACATGTACAGGTGCGTGTGTGTGTGTGTGTGTGTATATATATATATATATACTCGTACATATATATATATATATATATATATATATATATATATATATATATATATATATATATAATAAACAGAGTATATGGCCAAGAGGAGACTGAAACAACGGAATATAAAATCTTTCGCCTTAAAGCATTTTCAAGCAACTGTTTGCTTGAAAATTCCTTAGAGTAAGAGCGAAAAATCATGCATTCCATTCCGTTATTTCAATTTCCTCGTGGCCATATATATATATATATATATATATATATATATATATATATATATATATATGTGTGTGTGTGTGTGTGTGTGTGTGTGTGTGTGGGTGTGTGTGTGTGTGTGTGTACATATACAGTATATATATATATATATATATATATATATATATATATATATATATATATATATATATATATATATACATATATACATATATATGCATATACATATACATAACAAGTAATTTCATACCGATTATTCATAAAACTATAATACAGAACGATGGGTGGAATGGCAATAATGGTTCGATAAAAGCTTGCTGAGTCAACTATCTTGCCATATTACAAAACAGGTTGATAAACATCAACAGGAAAATAACAGTAGGAGTTTATTTATAATATGTGTTCAGGCGGACATAATAAGACGCGGTGATAAGGTCTATTTTATCGTTTAAGAATCTGATTTAGAATGCTTAAGATTACATTGATGTCAAGTGAAATATTGAGCATTTTCCTTTTCCTACTCTAGCTTTGTTTATGTGTTTTTAGTTTTCTGTAAAAGAAAACTTTATTCTGTCCGCACTTTTTCTGTCCATCCTCAGCTCTTAAAAACTACTGAGGCTAGAGGGCTGCAAATTGGTATGTTCATCATTCACCCTCCAATCATCAAACATACCAAATAGCAACCCTCTAGCCTCTGTAGTTTTTATTTTATTTAAGGCTAAATTTAGCCATAATCGTGCTTCTGGCAACGATATAGGATAGGCCACCACCGGGCCGTGGTTAAAGTTTCATGGGTCACGGCTCGTACAGTACAGTATTATACCGAGACCATCGAAAGATAGATCTGTTTTCGGTGGCCTTGATTATACGCTGTACAGAAAACTCGATTGCGCTGAAGAAACTTCGGCGCATTTAATACTTGTTAGGTTTTGTTTAGAAAACATCAAATACTATTTGTATATAAATTTTCTGAAAAAATAGAGAATATTTCCTAGCATATAGTCTAGCAATGATGACGTTGATCATTATTTGTAATGTATTCCGTTAATTGGTTGTTTCTCTAAATGGACTTCAATTTGGTATATTGATTAAGCTCTCTAGTTCTTATTTATACGTTATGGCTACACACATTCAGATAGTGTGTAAGTGAGCACGCCAGTTTGTGGGTACTACAGTCACGTGGTAACTGTAGAAGAGAGAGAGAGAGAGAGAGAGAGAGAGAGAGAGAGAGAGAGAGAGAGAGAGAGAGAGATTAAAGTCAAGAGAAAGACCGAATGCCCTCTTGCATCACACAGTGACGAAGCAAAGTGAATGTTTGCCGAGTCTCAAAGCACAATGAGGAAATACTTATCTCCACCGATCTTCATCTTCAGAGAGTCGTTTGATTTAGAAGTGAGTCCACTGTTTCATTTGATTAAGAAGTGAGTCCACTGTTTTATACCATTTCTGAGTGCGGTTCAGTGGAAGCTTTATTTCGATACCGTGTGTCTCCCTAATCCATTTTGTCTCGACATTAATATATTCGTTGAACTTTTGTGACCGAAATTGAGAGGATTGTTAGTGAGTTGTTGGTCGACCACTTTCTAATCTGAATCTCAATGCGCCATTACAAACGTCAAGGACTAAATCAAAGTTCAACTAAATCAAGATCAGCGTGTTCGATCCATTCTAGATAGATTCGTGGATTTATTTAGTTTTCCTCTTCATAATTCGGTAAGTCTTACTGCCCTTAGAAAAGTGAAAGCGAGGAAGATTAAGGTTTAGTGTTCATAACGAGTGTACAAACTGTTTTGTAACGCAAGACAGCAACTCGGGAGTTTGACGGAAGGTCACGAACACCGGAAAACAATTCAGGATAAAAAAGTAAAATAACAGCATGTATGGAAATGAGCGTCTATAGTCCTACTCTAGACCCAGGATCAATAGAGTACTCTATTAATCCTGCTCTAGACCTATAAGCTAGCCACCCCTCCTCGCAAATCGAGCATTCTTAGGATACTTTCACTAATGCTTTCACTAAATTCGTGTGGTATTACGAAAGCTACATTGCAGTTCCGCTTAAGTATGGAAAAAGTATTGGATTAAGTATCGCCGTGACACGCCCAAGATACAGCCTGAATGTTGAGCAACACTAGTTAGGATGTAGTGGGCATTCCTTTGCTATTGTGACTTATGAAAAGACCGAGGTTTTAGTCTGTATTGTTTATGAAGCCTTAAATGAGGTTACAATAGTAGTAGTAAATATCAATTAGAAGGAGGGGGAGAAAGTAGGTTACGAGCGTACGGTCTCAGATTGCCATGAAATACCTTATTTGAGGTTACTTTTAACAATTCTTATGGGAGATATTCTTGATGTTTCAGCTTTTATTAGCCAACAGCATCAGTTTCTTTTTTAATTCGTACACTGCGTTCATATTTCAATTCGTATATAACTTCTGTTTCAGAGTTCAACACTCACGTCAGTTCCAAACTCAAATAAATGGGTAATACTGAAGGTCGTGTTGATGACCTTGCCTACCAAATGTCACTGAACTTTCAGAAACCCTTAGCGGACCTAGACAAGCGGCGATTAGTCCTAATGAGGCACGAAAACAACCGTTTATCTTCATTTATATTAGGAAACTTTCCTTAGCTGAGTGGATAACTTAGTGGAAGCTGGAAATGGGTTCCTTAGTTGTTGTTATATCCGGAAGACCGCGTACTATAGCTCGGGATCCTTCTCAACAGAACAGTTCTGGCCTTCCTTCGGGAAGAAAGAGTTATTGTATAACCCTTTGAGTGTGAAACTTGAAACTCCCCTTCTAGTGATAAAAGTTACGGTAAGCCTCAGAGGGCGTGGTAATTTGCATCCCTACTTGTTTAAAAAAGAAAAAAAAAAAGTAAACCTTTGAGAGCAAGATTTGAAACCCTACTTCTTTGTGAGAAATAGATGCATCTGACCTTGGAAGGTTGGAGACGTGCAACTCTAGTTCCTAAGGGAATACAGTGACAGTAAGCTTTCGATGGTGAGAAACTTGCAACCCCACCTCTTGTGAAAATAAATGTTACACTATCACTTCAAAAGTGTGAGAGTTGCATCTCAGTTTCTTGTGAGAAATAATTTCCAGTAAGGCTCTGAGTTTGTGAGATTTTCAGCCACACTTCTGATGGAATAAAATCCTGTAAACAAGAAGCTTTTGACTTCTGGAGCAACGCTTTTAGGAAGAGGAACTTTCGGCCATTCGGTGCTGAGACAGTGAAAACAGAGAGTTGGAGGGGTTGGACAGCAAGGGAAAGAGATACAGAAAATAAATGAATTGACGTGGAAGGATTTAAAAGTGGAACTGGGAGAGAACCTATAGTTGCAACAAGTGGTCTGGTCATTATTATTATTATTATTATTATTATTATTATTATTATTATTATTATTATTATTAATGCATTAATAAGTAACGGTTAGAGGTGTTGGACAGCAAGAATGAAAAAGGGAAGCGGGAATGGATGTAGAGTGAAAGGCTAGAAAATGGATGCCGCCGAGGACCGAAGAGACGCCGCAAACACCACTTGGTAATGCCCTACAGTGCACCGCGTGAGGTGCACTGACGGCACTACTTCCCTACGGAGAGAATAAAGGTCATCCGATAAGAATGACCAGCTTCTAAACACTGGTTCTATCCCCGTAGGGTGCTAGTGCCGTCAGTGCACCTCATGCGGTGCACTGTAGGCATTATTTAAGGGTCTTTGCAGTGTTCCCTCGTCTCCTAGCTACAGCCCTTTTCAATCCTTTTACTGTACCTCCATTCATATTCACTTTCTTCCCTCTTCCTTTCCAACCTCTCCTAACGATTGATTCCTAGTGCAACTCGAGGTTTTCCTCCTGTTACACCTTTCAAACCTTTTCCGCGTTGTGAATAACCTCATAGGTCCCAGCGCTTGGCCTTTGGCCTAAATCCTATATTCTATTCTAAACACTGGTTCAGCGTTTCATCAGTTTCTTTGTCTTTCACTCCGTTTCTTTTCAGTTTCATCCGCCCCTTCGGTAATGAAACTCGCCAGTGGCCATGAAGTCGTGCCCTTGGGGGACGAAGAACTGGAAAGGAGGAAGAAGGATTTCCCAGGATGCGATGAGCCTTGGATCAGGATCCTTCCGGGCAGATGGCTCTTCCCGAGGAAGTTCTTGAAGTTTGCTGAGAGGATTTACAATTTCGAGGTTGGTGTATAAGTGACTTTTCTGTTCACCTGATTAAGGTCTGTGAGCGATTTGTTTTGTTACCATCTCTCTCTCTCTCTCTCTCTCTCTCTCTCTCTCTCTCTCTCTCTCTCTCTCTCTCACAATATATATATATATATATATATATATATATATATATATATATATACATATATGTATATATACATATATATATATATACATATATATACATATATGTATATATATATATATATATATATATATATATATATATACACCTACATACATCACTATATATATATATACTCAGAAGTGTGTGTGTGTGTGTGTGTGTGCGCGCGCGCGTGTGCGCACGCATCCATGTGTGTTTCTACTGTTATCTACCTAGCTGTCTATTTAAGCTTGTCAGTGTCTGTCTACCTGAGGTATACAGTAGTTTGAATTGAAGCGGTGATTTATTTCTCAGATATGTGACGAACGTTTTGTGTCTTGAAAATATGTTCAATGAACTTGCTAAGTTACATTTTATGATGATCTCTCACTCATTCCTTAAATGATGGCAGTTTTAGGGGTTTGAGATTATGACTGTTTAGTAACTATCATTTGTATACCTGAGATGCTGTTGCATACGTTAATGAGAAGCTTTGACATTTTATTTTGTTATTTATTTAATGCAAAATACTGGTATATGTTTTTTATAAGCCGTACAAACTTTCTGATTCTATATTCTATGTATTTGTGTATTGTTTACTTTTAACAAATTTCTAAACTCAATATCTCTCAAAGAATTATCTTATTTTTTTTCGTTAGCTCAAGTTGAATATGTAGATGTAACTATATCTGATGTGCCTAATCCTTTTAGGCATAGATTACACTTCATTTTTATAGTATGAGACTTATGATATGACAGCGTAAAACTCATTAAGCATTTTAATATCTGCAAAGTCTTTGTATAAAAGTCAAGAAAGATACACACAAAATCATTTTAGAACTACTTATCTATTTAATATTTTATGTGGTTAATCATTTAGGGCATGGATTACACCAAGGCCAAGAGAGACAAGGTCTGCTCACTTCCCCCCAAATCCCCCATGTAGGCGGAGCTTTGCCTACCTCCTCATTGCGTCAGCAGGAGATTGCCGCAATGAGCAGGTACCTCTAAGATACGTCATCGCCTACGTAGTTACCTCAGGTGGGAGGCGACTCCGCCCACTTGGGTAGACCTTGTCTATCTTGGCCTTGGATTACACTTTATTATAGGACGGTGAAAACTCATTACGCAATTTACTGACAGCAAATTCACTGTCTGAAAGTTAAGAAATTTGCAAAGAAAATAGTTTTAGAACTACTTATCTATTTATTTTTATGTTTTCACCTTAGATAAGGCAAACAGACGTCGTACTGATGACCTACCCAAAATGTGGGACAACGTGGACGCAAGAACTCATCTGGACGATGAGGAACAATCCTCACTTCAATCATCCCTTGTCATCATGGGATCTCAGTTCTAGGGCGCCATTTATAGAGTAAGGAATTGAGTTTTGCAAACACCATGCAGAGAGAGAGAGAGAGAGAGAGAGAGAGAGAGAGAGAGAGAGAGAGAGAGAGAGAGAGAGAGAGAGAGAGAGCATTTTAGAACAACCACGAAAAGAACAATTTCAGTATTACACCCTAAAACCTTATCTTCAAAATCGAGTAGGCCTAGAGAGATTGCTCATAAATCTAATAATGACCATTAACTCTAAACATTTTCAAAAGACATAATTTCTTCCCTTTTCACATTTTTTCTCGAGTTTTGACATGTTTATGCCAGTGAAGACAGACGGGAGCTCCCCCAACAATTCTATTGTGGAAAGTTTCAAAGAATTGTGTATCGGGAAAAACCCAGATGATGGCGTCAACCTCCAGCTAGCTGAAGCCGTTCCTGATCCAAGGACTATCAAAACACACCTTCCGTTTTCTCTGATGCCGCCATCATTGCTAGATACTGCTAAGGTTAGCGATTGGACTCAAAGTCTGTACAGTATGTTCATGCTTCACACTCGCGCTATCCACCCTTATGGGGGTTAGTGATTTGTAGCTTTTTTTGTTGTTGGCTGGCATATAATTTATTCCTTTGGCATAATTTTAGTCAGTAAATAAAATTATTTAATGCTGTACAATGTTTAATAGTAAAATGGTAGATATAAACCCCAATATTAATGAATCATTAAGCATAGTCAGAGCCCATGTGGCAGGCATGACGTCACGCACTATAGGTTACTCTGCCTGTTCATGGGGAGCCCTTGTATTCTCTAGAGTAGACCTTGGTGCCGTCAGTGCACCCCACGTGACGCACTGTAGGCATTATTAAAAGGTGTTAGCATCCACCCCTCGGTTCCTAGCTGCTCCCACTTTTTAGCCTTTTACTTAACCTCCATTTCTGCTTCCTTTCTTCAATCTTGCTGTCCAACACCTCTGACTATTACTTCTTAAGGTGTTTTCTCCTAGTACCAGCTGAGATCTTTGTACTTTATCTCCTTTATCTCAAGGATCTCTTTATCTAGCTGTCCAACCACTTTAACACCTTCTTTTCACTGCCTTAGGCGCTGAATGGCCGAAGCCCCCCCGCCCCCGTGCTTGATTTGACAACCTGAATTTCATATATGAGTCAGTCACATGCTATCTGTCTGTTTATCCCTCCAATCATCCATCTATCAACTGAAAATTAAAACAAATGCGAATAAAACCAATTTTAAATAGAAAGAAAGAATATCAGAATATCTGATGAAAAATGATAACGAAAACTATGTAATTCAAAGTCATTCATGATCCATTCACATCCTCAGGTCGTGTATGTAGCCAGGAACCCAAAGGACGTCGTCATCTCGTTCCATCACCACACTAGGATTGCAGCGTCATCCTTCGGCTACGCAGGATCATTCGAGGATTTCGTCCAGTACTTCTTGGATGACGATCGTGAGCGATTATTAAATATTTATGAGAGCAGAACCGAGATATAATTTTGTTTATTCTTTTTTCAGCTCAAAGCATTTGATCTCAGTTAGTTGTAATTTAATTTGTCTTTCATTCTTTTGTTGTGTTATTGGAATTACAAGGTTTCATCCTTATCTGGAGATATCTTATTGTGTCTCAAAAGGAATGATTTTATTGTCGTTCGGGTGTCGAGATAATTCTGAAGTTATGCCCCCTGGGAATATTCGATTCCCATTTGACTAAGGTTTGGAGAATCAGTAATATTCTATTTATCTCTATATGTAGATTTACATTAGGCTGTCCATCTGTCAGTCTGTCTCACATACACTCAAATATTTAAACAGTCATGCAATAACTCATATACAACATTGTTTGCATTTGCACGAAAAAATTATTTGATCACTAGTAAGCACGTTCGAAACAAGTAAAAAATGCTCTGAAGTTTCTTCGGCGCAATAGAGTTTTCTGTACAAAATATAATGCTGTATAAAACTATCAGCTACGACCTCGCAACGCTCAGTTACTCCCCAGATTTGGTGGAGTGAGGGTGCGTCGCACGCCTCCAGAAAGCGCTGCCAGATGCATGAAAACTTAACCTTAAATAAAATAAAAACTACTAAGGCTAAGAGGGCTGCAATTTGGTATGTTTGATGATTGGAGGGTGGATGTTCAATATACCATTTTACAGCCCTCTAGCCTCAATAGTTTTTAAGATTTGAGGGTGGACAGAAAAAGTGCGGACAGACAGACAGACAAAGCCGGCACAATAGTTTTCTTTTACAGACAACTAAAATCAGGAAAAATATTCTTCATTCAGTGCCGTATGGCCCCTACTGGTATCATCTGAAGGAGGCGTGGGAGAAGAGGAACCACCCGCACCTCCACATCCTCTTCTACGAGGACCTGAAAGCTAACCTGCTGGAGGAGCTCAAAAGACTAGACGTCTTTCTCGAGACCCACCTGACGGAGGAGCAGCTGAAGGCCATAGGGCAACACGCGGCCTTCGACAGCATGAAAGAGAGGTGGGAGGCCCTGGAAAAGGAGATGTCTCGAGACGTACCGAAGGGCGCCGAGGTTTCTGAGAGCGCAAGACTCCGAGAGGAATACGTTAAGAAGGAAGGCGGATTCTTCAGGAAAGGTAAGCAGGGTCTCGTGTTGCAGTGAGATTCGAGAAGGGAAAAATTCTAGACAGAACTCTGACTAAAGTACTATCAGAGGAGCTACCTATCAGCATACAGGGTGGTATCAGACCATGGGAGCACAGAGGCAGGCAAGAAGTTCTAAATGGGTTAATGACAGGAAACAAGACGTCGTTGACCGTCATGACATTGCTCCACTCACCTTTGGCAGCCATTCTGGAACATAAGGGATCTTTGAGGGGGTAACGCAAGACTGGTACATTTTCTCTAGACCTGAATTTTACGTAATGCGTGTTTGCGTAACTATAACAGCAAATCTCTGTTACTCTACCTGAACTGACGAACTGTTTTTGGTTAATATCTGACGTGATAATATTCAATGTTGCGAGAATCCATGGCCAACTATTGAGGTTATTTATCATATGCTACCTGGCACGGGTGCCGTTATGTTAACGGATGAGCTGAGCTAATTTGATAGGCCCTTGGAAAAATAGGTGATCCTTTAATAGTTCATGAAATATCTAATGAGTCTTGATGTCTGCTATTTTGTGCAATAAAAAGTCTGGTGAATGTTTTGTTCCTTCTGCTGCCAAACTCTGGAACTCTCCTGCGCCTTCTGTTACAGTTTACACTGACTCTAATGACCTTTGATCTTTCGATCTCGTAGGGGGGTAGTGCCGTCAGGGCACTTCATGTGCTGCGCTGTAGGCATTACTTAAGGTTCTTTGCAGCATGCCCTCGGCCCCTAGCTGCAACTCCTTTCGTTCTTTTACTGTACCTCCTTTCATATTCTCTTTCTTCCATCTTACTTTCCACCCTCTCCTAACAATTGATTCATAGTGCAACTGCGAGGTTTTCCTCCATTTACACCTTTCAAATCTATTACTGCCATTCTCCTTTTCAGCGCTGAATGACCTCATAAGTCCCAGGGAAGGTCTGTCGATTTTTTTTCAGGTCTCTTCGGGTATGGGTTGGATAAACTCGCTAGGTTGTCCGTTTTATTGACCTCGATACATAGGACAAAAAAATACATTTAATTTGAATGAGTTCTGATGCTTATGTTAACGTCCCTGAAATCAATTTTATTCTGATTCTCCTTCGTTTTGCAGGTGAAGTTGGTGACTGGAAGACCAAGCTGGCTTCCGAATTAAACGCTAAAATTGATCGGTGGACTCGAGACCATCTGTCCAACTTGGGAATCAACTTCAAATATAGTATCTGAGAGGAGAGCTACAAGAATTTGAGCTGGTGATACGCCAAGTTCACAAGAGCAACGCTGGATTCATCGGAGCAGAATTGGCTCCTGCGAAAGACGTCACAGGAGACATGGCACTAACAATCACAACTCGCGGACCATATTAATATCCTATTTCGTAAAAAGTT
This sequence comes from Macrobrachium rosenbergii, assembly GCA_039081455.1. Lineage (NCBI taxonomy): Eukaryota > Metazoa > Arthropoda > Malacostraca > Decapoda > Palaemonidae > Macrobrachium > Macrobrachium rosenbergii. The sequence continues at coordinate 16,000,245 of JANJGK010000014.1, read as the reverse complement.
TATAAGAATAAGATTTTTAGGGTTTCTTCTCTTTTGGTAGCTTCCATTCATATCACTTATTCGTTTATTTTGTTTTATCCACGTCAGTAATACTAAGATATTTTATTTAAACACACACACACACACACTCTCATATACTCACACACACACACACACACACACACTCTCATATACTCACACACACACACACACACACTCTCATATACTCACACACACACACACACACACGTACACCCACTCGCACACCAAACACAGAAACACAGGGGCCATCTTCCAACACTACACAAACAAACACGGCAAGAAACCATCATTACAAGACTTGATAAACAACCCTTAAATAAAATACCGATGCAATTCATATCGGGACATAACAATAGCAGACGGAGTTTTTATAGTCACAAGCAAACCAAGTTTAAATACCCAGACAGAAGGCGACAGATCCTTGCCGTCGGGTCGCCCGAGAAACAGGACCCAGGGTCAAGGTCACCACCGCCGAGCGGAGCCACTCCCGAGCACCACACACGAAGAAATCAATGATTTTATTAGGAATATAAGATGTAGAAATAGAATGTAGAACCAATACAGTAATGTAGTTTCACCTTTTAACAACATATTACGTAAATATTATGTAAACAACTAACCACCTTATTGTAAATTGTAATCCAAGCATTGTAAGCAAAAGATATGGCAAACCCCCCTAATCCTATCCTGCTGGTATAAATATAACGGAGGATGCCTCTATGTTTTAGTTCTTGCTTAAAAAAGCCTGAGATACAGGCGAAACCGACCGTAGCAATAAATGGAAAACACACCACGACTCTGTGTACTTATCCAGAACTTTGAAGAATTAGTGAAGACAGAAGTAATGAAATATGAAAAATTTGGCATCAGAGAAGTCAATGCCACATGGGCGGTTGCCTACAAATATATACAGGTATATATATATATATATATATATATATATATATATATATATATATATATATATATATATATATATATATATAATATATAAAATGCATGTACAGTATATACATACATACATGAAAACATACGTACAGACACACACATTATATATATATATATATATATATATATATATATATATATATATATATATATATATATATATATATATATATATATATTTATGTATGTATGTATGTATATGTGTGTGTGTGTATGTATGGCTTCAGATTCTAATTCACAGTTTCCCAAGGTAGAAAGGCGCCTAGTTTGTTCTATGAGCCCCGTGGGAGAGGAAATGCCCCCTAAATAGTAGACGAGTCTCTCTTGTGACCAGTGTCAACCACATACATCAGGCCAGTTAATTCAGTGAAACTACTTCTTCAGTGATAGTAAGTGCTACAACCTAGACATTGCTGCCCTAGAAAGCTCCAATGGCTTTGGGTACAGATAATGTTCCCACAGCAGAAGAGTGCCTAGTAAAAGGCTTTGGACCCCTTCATTGGAGCCTATATACCCTAAATGGCCGATGGGCTCTTTCTCATGATGCCTATTTCAACCACTATTTCCCTCATATGGGACGCCAGGAAAGGAACAGTTGCCGAAGAAGAAAATATAAAAGTATGCTTGAGAAGCGAAAAATGGTCGGGAGAAGAGTTCATTAGATCATGCATTATTACAAAGGAGATGGCAGAGCAAGTTGCTGAATGTAATGGTGGGCAGAGAAATGGCCACAGTTATATCAGAACATGATTTATTTTAAGTGAAATGCAAGATATCCGGAAGTTTGTGTTAGAGAGGAGAAAATGAAGAGAACATTTACTGGGAAAATTGGTAGATAATTGGAACGGGGTAGGGCTAAAGATATGAAGGTCGGAAGATTACATGCGGAAAATGTGAAGTTCAAGGAGGGGTCATTGGGCTGGCGGGGAGGATTCGTAGGCATAGGGAATGAAAAGAGTAGGAAGTGAGATAAGGAAATCAGACTATGGTAATTACGTGACAGAAGAGATCATGAGCAGGTTCAAATGAGGACAAAGTAGTCAAGATGGTAGTTAGAGAGAAAAAGAAGACAAGTACTTAAGGTAGAATAAGAAACTGTTTTAAAACGAAACAAATGCAGAGAGAAAGGTTAAGGAGCAATGATAAATTCTCAATGTAAAAGATGCAACTTCCGAGATTTTATATGGAGTAAGGACAGTTCTGGGTTGAAGGAGTAAATATTTTGAATATTTGTTAGATGTGGAGGAGAGAGGTATGCTAACTTGAACGAAGCAAGAGCAGAGGTGATTAATGCATGTTTGAGAATTCTTGAGGAAATTACCGTTGAGCACATTTGAGGACAATGAAGAATTTTAAGACTAGAAAGATGTAAGAAGTTGATGGGATAATGAAAGTGTGATTAAGTGGCTGACCAGGTTGAGTAACAGACATCTGGGTGAGGGAAAGGTTCCGAAGGAATGGGTGAGATGAACAGGGGTTCCACTGTGTCAGTGTGTCAGGTGAAGGTGATAGAGGATACTGTAAAAAATTATAGGGCTGTATTATTCTCTAGTATATCAGAGAAAGTAAGACAGCTGGAAGAAGGACTGATAGGAGAAGAGTAGTGTGGCTTAAGAAGAAGATGATAGTGTGTGTGTGTGTGTGTGTGTTATAAGTGTTTGTTTTGGAACAGAAACGTGAGCTTAAAAGCATAGTGAAAAAAAGCTGTGTGTGGTATGCATGACCCTAGAAAAAACTTCTGTTAGACTTAACAGAGATGATAAGTGGAGGGTGTTGGTTCGATACACTACTGATGAATCTTCTGTGTCGGTGTATGAAGCAGCTAATGTCCTGGAATTTGTCTGCACAGTAGTGTTATCCATGATTCAACAATTTATGTATAAACTATACCATGTAAGGTAAAAAGGATGACGGTAACATTATCCACACTGCTATCGAGATAGCAGGATGAACCATGCCGTTCTTATAGGGGGAATAGATTCGAATCTTGGTCAAGGTGGGAATATTTATCATGTATCATAATTCCCCTAAGGGGTAAATTATTCTCAAGGTAAAGTGAATCAGATATAATTGGTTACTCGTGGCATAATGGTTTAATATTCGAAGGTAAGAAAGTTACATGTAAATTAGTGACATATATATATATATATATATATATATATATATATATATATATATATATATATATATATATATATATATATATATATATATATATATATATATATACACACACATATATATAAGTGTGTATGTGTGTGTGTTTGTGAAGGAGAGAGAGGGAGAGAAGAGGAAGCGTAATATCATACTCTGCACTAACACACCATATCTCATAAGGTTATCTGTTACATATACATAACCCTCGTTACCTTGAGTTCAGAACCAGTGACAGTGAGTATTCGACTTTCATCCTCAGTGCACCTCCACACGTTACCTCTGCCGTAATGTAAATATTAATCAATTGGTGTTTCGTTGTGATTCGTTGCATTTATTCTCTCAAGGCCATTCCAGTGACATTCAGTAGTGACTTGATTGAGTATGGGACTATAGAGCCAGGAAGATTAAGTGGAATGTGCATTATAGGCATAATTATTTGAAAAATGCTATACGCAATCGGAGGAGTTTCCGGTTAAGCCATTTGAACAGGCACCCTGCTTTCAAAGTCACACTGCTTTTGTTGGCCTTTTTATGGAAATCGATGGCAGATTATCAATATTTATAACGTAATTAACTTTGATAAAATAGCTTTTATTAAATAAATAGAAAACACAACTCAGTTACCGTGGATAAAAAAAAAACTATTTTTCAAGAACAAGTAAGAATAATCAATACAAAACGTGGCCATCAGAGTCTCGGATGGGGCATCAAGAATCGACCTGTGTCTGCCTACCGTCTATCTATTTCCTTAACGTGCATGTATCCTTTAACAATATCTCAGAGGCAAAAATTAGCAGAGTTTCTACTCGTCCTTACAGCTAAGGAACTCTGAATATTCTTTTGAAGTTTGAATTGCAAGTCAATGACCCCAGTGGGTTCGTTCCATATGAACAAGGTTCATATTCTGAATAAAAATAATAATAATGTGGTCTAGTTTGCATTCCCTGTTGTTTATGCCGATCACACTTCTTTTGCACAGTCTCGACGATGCAGCTCGACAGTGGCCATGAATACAAGGTGTTTGATGAGGAGGAGATGGAACACATAAGGAAGAATTTCAAAGGGTTCGAAGAACCTCTGATCAGGCTGAATCCTGGCGGGTGGGTCCTGCCCAAAGAGTACCTCAAGTTTGCCAACAAGATCTACAATTTCGAGGTGATATGTTTCTTTAGCGGTTTTATTTTAGAAAGGGGATTATGATTCCGAATTATATATATATATATATATATATATATATATATATATATATATATATATATATATATATATATATATGTAGTTGTATATTGGTGTGTGTGCATATACATGTATAAATATATATATATATATATATATACGTGTGTGTGTGTGTGCATACATGTAAATGTGTGTATATATATATATGATTTTCTTTTGGAGGTGAAGGTTTCCTTGTTGCACTCGTTTCAATTAAGAAACGTATTTATCACAAGAAATACCACATTTGATTGCTAAAGATATGTACTCGTATACAGTTAAAACACTTCTGTTACTCTGGCTCTGCTTAAAACAAGGTTGGTTCTATACCAAAACTTACGTCTTTTATTGTCAAATCGAATCGACAATGCTTCAGTCCTCATCAAGTGCCAGTCGAAATTTTGGTTTCGTTCCGGTAATCTTGTTATTACTTGGCTTTTGAATTTCTCAGAACGCTTTTAGATCACTGTAAAAAAGACATTCATGTATATATATATATATATATATATATATATATATATATATATATATATATATATATATTTATATATGTGTGTGGTGTATGTATGTATGTATGTATGTATGAATGCAGCTATATAAATATATATATATATATATATATATATATATATATATATATATATATATATATATATATATATATATATATATATATATATATATATACATGTGTGTGTGTGTGGTTTATGCGTATGTATGTATATAATACACACACATATATTTATATATATATATATATATATATATATATATATATATATATATATATATATATATATATATATATATATATATATATATATATATATATATATATAATGTATATTATATTCTGCTCAGATTAGGGATACCGATGTTATGGTGATGACCTTCCCGAAGTGTGGTACCACCTGGGCTCAAGAAATTATCTGGACCATGAGGAATAACCCAAATTTAGACCATCCATGGGCCTCCAAACCACCACTGACAAGGTCACCTTTTATGGAGTAAGTAGCGGGCTTTCGGAAAAAATGCCTTTGCTATTACTGAACGCCCTGGAGATGATAAATCCTTACTTCTCTTTGATGTTTTCAACTTTTTAGCCTCAAGAAATAGAGCTGTTCACATATTAACTGGACTTGCGGTACTGGAACTAATTATAATGGACATCACTTTCCTTTTTGTTCTATTTTTTTTCTGCATTTCCTTTTAGCTACGACATGCTGATGGGGAAAATGCCGGAACCAGGTTCATCAGCTTATCCAATTTATGAAATGTTCCTAGAGATGTGCCCAGGAAAGAACCCAAACGATGGCATCAACGTCCAGCTAGCTGAATACATTCCTGATCCAAGGACTATCAAATCACACCTTCCGTTTTCTTTGATGCCACCATCGATGCTAGATACTGCTAAGGTAAGACGTTTCAAAGCTGCAAATTATTGCATACAATACCCCAAGGCCATGAGAGACAAGGTCTACCCAATTGGGTGGAGTCTCCTCCCACCTGGGGTAACTACGTAGGCGATGACGTATCTTAGAGGTACCTGGTCGTTACCGCAATTCACCTGCTGACGCAATAAGGGGATTGGGGGGGGGGGTCTCTCTTGGCCTTGCGATACCCAATCCTCTGGCTTCAATGCACACTCACGTGCAAGTTATTCTTGGGTGAATGGAGCACACCAAAACTGTGAAGGAGGAGTGTTCCATTCATAACGGACACATATTGGTTATAAAATTTTTCTTCTGGTGAAAAGCCGCCAAGAATATAATCTCAAAATTTCTTCCTTGCGTCCATATCAAAGCTTTCACTGTGTACTGTTGTACGACGTTTTCAATTACAAAACTCTAAGTATAGCACGGATTTGTAGCAAAATTTTCATTGAAAACCTAGCCTAATTCAGTTTGCAGAAAGTTCAAAAAGTAACAAAAAAAAGTTTAGAAGGTTTGGGAAAATCTAAACTTTGACTCTTTATATTCTTAAAGCATTATTTTGGAATCGACAAGATCTTCTTGTCCATAAAACAAATCGTACCAGGCAAATGCTTAATCTCACTTTCGTATGCAGTTTCAATCTATTTGATTTATAAATCTAATTAAGCTTGCCTACTGTTTTATTTGCCAATTTCAGTCTTTCACTAATC
>JANJGK010000014.1:15976261-15988761 GCA_039081455.1 Macrobrachium rosenbergii | reverse complement strand
AATCTTAGAGCATTTTGCTTTATATGCTTTGGCATTATCCGGACTTGCGTTATTCAGCATCGCCCAAGTAATAATAATAATAACGATAATAATAATAATAATAATAATAATAATAATAATAATAATAATAATAATAATAATAATAATAAGAAGAAGAAGAAGAAGAAGAAGAAGAAGAAGAAGAAGAAGAAGAAGACGGAGAAGGAGGAGAAGGAGAAGGAGGAAGACGAGGAGGAGGAGGAGAACGAGGACGAGGACCAGGAAAGATAAGTCATCATTTTTACCAGTTTTCGATCTTAAAACTCTACGGAAATACACAGCCTCCTCTCGAAATTTAGTCTCTGTAACGCCATTATCAAGGTCTAGAGCCCTTGGCCGTTACCACACCTATTGTCTCTTTTTTCGTAACCACTCCTCTCAAGTCAGATGAATTCTATGAAACAGTTGCTAAAAGCAGAGAATCGTATAAAACATCGAGCTAGTGTTTTCATGAAACAGCGAAAAGTGAAATGAAGAAGTCAGTGAAACATGAAATATGAAACTTGAACTATAATTGTGACGAACGTTCTCTATAGGGCCGCTTTTACACTAAACATTATATAATGTATATGTATATGTATGTATATATATATATATATATATATATATATATATATATATATATATATATATATATATATATATATTTGTGTGTGTGTGTGTGTGTACACACGTACACACACAAACACACACACATATATACATACATATATATATATATATATATATATATATATATATATATATATATATATAAATAAATAAATATATATATATATATATATATATATATATATATATATATATATATATATATATATATATATATATATATATTTGGCAGTCAACACTACTTCGAATGGAAATATATTCACTTATTTTCTGTGACTGCGCCAAGACAGAATTCTGCTTGCAATCGCCAAATTGATTAATGCGCGGAAGCAGTGTTGTCTGTTTTGCTCTTTCGCTAACTTTCCCCGTTCCTTTTACTGTACCTCCTTTCATATTCTCTTTCTTCCGTCTTACTTTCCACCCTCTCCTAACAATTGATTCATAGCGCAACTGCGAGGTTTTCCTCCTGTTACACCTTTCAAGCCTTTTACTGTCAATTTCCGTTCCAGCGCTGATTGACCTCATAAGTCCCAGTGGTTGGCCATTGGCTTAAATTCTTTATCCAGTTCAATTCAGCTGACTTTCCCAGACATTCTTTTGTGAAAATCTAATGGAATTGTCCTTCATTCTTCGCCGACTTTCTCGGAAATGCTGATGTAAATGTGGCTGCATTTTTATCATGGGCTCCTGAATAGCTTCCTCAGTCACTTATGGAAAATTGACCCGGTAAGTATTACAGCATTCCTGCTAATGGACGGAGAGACATACAAACAGCTAGATGTAAATAAACATATTTTAGGGAAAAGAATCACAACGTGATATAATAGAAGTATATATTTGAATTAAAAATTCATATATACAGGTATATATGTATGTGTGTGTGTCTGTTTATACCTTCATGAACAGACACACACACATACATGTAATATATATATATATATATATATATATATATATATATATATATATATAATATATATATATATATATATATATATATATATATATATATATATATATATATATATATATATATACATACACACACATGTACATAAATGTGTGAGTGTGTGTGTGTGTGTGTGTGTGTGTGTAGTATTTACAATTAAAAATAACAATAACCCATCCAAAGGAAAAAAGGAAATGAGAGAAACATCTCATACCAAAAACAATCCAATGATTCGCTAAGGAAGCATCTGCTGCCTCTAATGTTACCGAAGAGAAAAAAAGTGTTCGCTGGCCAACCAGATGCTTGGGATAGTCTGCTAGATCATGAGATGGCGTATCTGAATCTGAGTCCGAAATTGCTGATCTTATCTTCGATCCACTTGTTTACTTTGGCGTCCTGATCGGGTGTCAATCGGTTCTTCCAATCCCCAACAACACCTATTCGGATCGAGAGATGATCGAATTGAAGACAGGTAATCAGATGATATGCCGATACCGAGAACAATTTAGATTAAAAGTACTGATGAAACTGTTGCAAAAATTGCCAGATGGGTTAGACTGTTGACTGAAAGGGTATTTAGCCTTAGGTCTTGTTATATTGGTGATCTACAACTCTCACTGTAAATTCCGATTTGTAAACACTCGCCTTTTTCATCGACATTATCATCATCATCATCATTATTACCATCATTATCTTGGCTAAATGTGTCATAAGACAGAGAAACAGCTTCAGCAATCATAATAATAATAATATTAGCAATATCTGTTATTATTATTATTATTATTATTATTATTATTATTATTATTATTATTATTATTATCTACTAGTACATAAAAGTTTACTGATGGAATATTGCACTAAATGTTGTAATCTGCAGCTTCCTTTGACCATAGCAAGGTTGTAAAAAAATAATTGACACTGTTTTTATAAATCAAGATATAAATAAAAACGAGTAAAGTGAAAGGAAATACACCTCTCTTGTGAATATTAACATTCCCTACCTTTCCTGTAGAAGCCTCCCTCTTTCCTCACATACTCATCCTTCCTCCTCCGTTTCTCGCACGCTTCCTTCTCTTCGCTCCCATTCCCGGCAGGATCTCTTCCTGCTGGCCTCTTCCACTCGGCCCTGGCCTTCATCTTCTCGAAGGACGTGTACTCGACGATGCCCCCCATCTGCGCCTCCGTCAGGTTGGTGCCGAGGAAGCCGTCGAGTTTCTTGATCTCCTCCAGAGGGTTTGCCTTCAAGTCCTCGTAGAAGAGGAAGTGGAGGTTCGGGTGGTTTCTCTTCTCCCAGGCCTCCTTCAGGTGTAGCCAGTAGGGGCCGTAAAATACTGGGCGGCAGATTTTATCAGTTTTAGTAAGGAGTTTATACACACACGATGTATAAAGTATGTACATTTATATATATATATATATATATATATATATATATATATATATATAAATGTCTTTTACTGTAATCCAACAGTATATATATATATATATATATATATATATATATATATATATATATATATATGTATATGTATATATATATATATATACAGTATATATAATGTATATACATACACACACAATCACGTGTGGAATAGATATATACTTGTGTATATATATAAGCATACATATATATATATATATATATATATATATATATATATATATATATATATATATATATACATAAAACCAAGGTCTAGAGAATAGACCTTGTATATAACATTAACAATAAGAGAGAGAGAGAGAGAGAGAGAGAGAGAGAGAGAGAGAGAGAGAGAGAGAGAGAGAGAGAGATGTACTACATCTCTACAGATGAAAACAAATTCTGTTATAACGAATCTAAAAGAAAAACTATCATTCACATCCATATCAACTCGGTCAATAAGAACGAACAAACAAACAAAAGCAAAATAAGGGTATATTTTACCATCGTCATCCACGAAATACTGAATGAATTCGTCGAAAGATCCGACGAAGTCGAGAACCTCCACCATTTTGTGGTGATGGTGATAAGAGACCACGACATCCTTCGGGTTCCTCGCTACGTAGACAACCTATTGATTAGATTAATAGGATGCTGAACGTGAGAAGCAGAGAATTGATATCCAACGCGCGCGCATGCACGCTAGCGCAACACACACGCATATATATATATATATATATATATATATATATATATATATATATATATATATATATATATATATATATATATATATATATATATATATATATATATATATATATATATATATATATTATATATATATAGATATAAATATGTATATATGTTTTATATATATATATATATATATATAGATATAAATATGTATATATGTTTTATATATATATATATATATATATATATATATATATATATATATATATATATATATATATATATATATATATATATATATATATATATATATATATATATATATATATATATGTCGCATACACGCGTGACTTTCACATTCAAAAATATTAAAATATAATTATCGTCTAACATCGATTTGACCATACTTCGGGGATAACTTACGCGCAAAGGAAATTGTAATCAATAAGTGCCTGTATTGCTCACTTATATATATATTATCTCCTTGGGTAAAAGTTATTCCTAAATATGTATTGAAATCGATATTAAAGAACATAGAGACACACACACACCAGAGCTACATACCTTGGCGACATCTAGCATCCCAGGTGGCAACAGAGAAAACGGAAGGTGCGTTTTGATGGTCCTTGGATCAGGAGACGCCTCCGCTTGCTGGAGAGTGACTCCGTTTTCAGGGTCCTTGCCGGGACATTGTTCCAAGAAGGCGTTGATGAATGGATTATTAGGAGGTGGCGATTTTGGGTCGAAGTCTGGCAGCAACATATCAAATCTTTTCGTGTAAAGAGAGATCTTTATAATGGAATTTAAACAATTATACATGTGAATAATGCAGATATGTTCAAGGTCCATTAGAATTTTCATTTATTTTAATTCCAGTTTATCTATTTCATTTATTTACTCTTCTGTGCTTTTTATTTACCTTACAAGAATAATATTAATTGATATTAAAAATTTTGTGAAATTTATGCAGATGAGTGCATTCCAGCGTTAATTATGAAAGACATTATTTGTATACTCGTCGATATTTTGTTAGATTGTCAAGGGAAAAGGATTTTAAAATTCATGAATTTATGTAGCTGGATACCTTTGAATGTCAATTTTGAAATCGAGTGCTAAGTGAATAATTTCATCCATAGTCTTTTAGCACCGTCAATATTATTCCCAGAATATTTTCTAAACTCATGAAATCTACATTTACTCTGTAGGCATCTCTGAAGGTTCTTAACAGCGTGCCTTCGGCCCCTAGTTTCTTTTACTGTACCTCCTTTCATATTCCTTTCTTCCATCTTACTTTCCACCCTCTCCTAAAAATTGAATCATAGTGCAACTACGAGGTTTTACTCCTGTTACACCTTTCAAACCTTTTACTGTGAATTTCCGTTTCAGCGCTGAATGTCCTCATAGGTCCCAGTGTTTGGCCTTTGGCCTAAATTTTATATTCAGTTCAATTCAACTCCTACATTTACTCCTGTCACTACTTATACTAACACTACTACACACGCTGTTGACACCACTTACTCCAGAAACGGTGATCTTGCCGAAAGAGGTTTTCTAGCCCGAGGGTGGTCAAGATTTGGGTTGTTCCTCATAGTCCAAACGATCTCCTGGACCCAGGTGGTTCCGCATTTCGAGTAAGTCTCCACGACGACGTCTGTTTGCCTCAGCTGAAACAGAAGACAACAGAAACTTGTCCTCTGTTCATTAACGAACTTCAGGCAAGCTTATAGTGAAGTTCTACACTCCTGACGGACTTCAAAAAGGTTGTTGAGACGACTTCTCTGTCGCCGGACTTTCCAAGCTTAAGGTGAAGTCTATCCCTTAACGGACTTCACGAAGCTTGTGGTGAAGTATCCTTATGCTACGGACTTCGAAAGCTTATGGTGAAGTCTAATCTCTCAAAAGGACTTTGACCATATTAGGAATTCTACCCGTAATGGACTTCTCAAAGCCCATTGTGAAATATTTTTTCTAAATACTGTCCGAGTTTATGTAATATACTTCAATGTAAATATGATACAACATTGAAATTTTCTGAAAGTCATATAAAGGATGTAACGCAAATGTTTAAATAAGGTTGTTAGTCTGTAAGGGAATCACCTAAACAAGTGAGATTCATATAATAAAAATGCAAATGATAATAGATATGCTGAAAATGAATTCACCATAACAGCAAGAAGGTCAGCCTCATTGTGTCCCGCCTTCTGACGTAGATAATTAAACCATTTGTAATTCATATTTCAAAGGAAATATCACAGCATCAGAAGAGAGAGAGAGAGAGAGAGAGAGAGAGAGAGAGAGAGAGAGAGAGAGAGAGAGAGAGAGAGGTGATAACAAACTGAAATGGCGTTTGAATAAGGACAGGGAGAATGAAGGACATAGCAAGGAAAATGGAACATAAAAGGAGAGAGAGAGAGAGAGAGAGAGAGAGAGAGAGAGAGAGAGAGAGAGAGAGAGAGAGAGAGAGATAATGGAGGTGGTAACAAATTGAAATGGAGTTCGAATAAGGACAGGGAGAATAAAGGACACAACAAGCAAAATGGAACATAAAGGAGAGAGAGAGAGAGAGAGAGAGAGAGAGAGAGAGAGAGAGAGAGAGAGAACATCTCACTTCTTACCTGAAAGTTATAGATCTTATTAGCGAACCTCAGGTACTTCTTGGTGAAAAGCCACCTTCCCGGCTGAAGCCTCACCATTCCTTTGTCGACGTAATTCCCGAAATGTTTCCTCAACTTCTGAGTCTCTTCCTCCTCCAGGAAGGTCACCTCGTGTCCGCTATCGAGACTCATGGCGAAACTGTGGCAGTGATAATAAGCAGAGTGTTTTAGAATCGCTGAAGCAGTTTTGATATTCAAAATTCAAAGTTTTTATTTTTTTATTTTTAATAATTTCTGAGAAAACCAGCAAAGATTTCGGTACGATTTCTCATTTGCAATATTTTTCCTTAATAATAATAATAATAATAATAATAATAATAATAATAATAATAATATTAATTATAATAAACAAGACAAAAAGACTTTTTGTAAGAAAATAAAGCAGGAGACAGGAGCCGTTAGAAGTTAAGGAATTGTGTGGTACTAATATACTTCAAAAACTACAAATGAGGGTTTTTTGTCTCTTGTATAATAATAATAATAATAATAATAATAATAATAATAATAATAATAATAATAATAATAATAATAATAATAATAATAATAATAATAATAATTTACAAGTTGTTAAAGACTTCTAGAAATATCCTGCCCGAGGACCAGATACAATAAAAATATCAGATTAAAGCAATCCCTTTCGTGGTTTTAGCTGGACCTTAGGTTAAGTTCATATTTGTTTTTCCTATCCCTGTGGGTTCCGGGTGATGCTCTGACACAGAGGCTGCTTATGGAATATATTGATCCACCACAGTCCTCCTATGCGAAGCTAGATTTAGGACAAGTATATTTAACCATACACTGAGTGTGGAATAATAATGATAATGCCAAAAAGATGAAAAATGTCGAGATGCATAGAAGAAAGTGGTAAAAAGGTAAGCGAAGGTGGAAGAATGGATGAGAGTTTTTTGAGATGGTTTGGTTAAATGGAGAGAATGGGAAACAGTAGATTGGCAAAAAGAGGTATGTATTATATATATATATATATATATATATATATATATATATATATATATACATATATATACATATATATGTGTGTAATGTGTGTGTGTGTGTGCGTGTGCAATGGCGTAAAAATGAGGTTCTTATAAGAGTGTTGTCGCCATGACCTTTAGGAGCAAAGTTGTGGAATAAGATGATGAACTGTGAAAGGCTTATGTTAGCAGATGATGCAATATTGATTGGGAATTGTGAAGAGAAACAACAGATACCAGTGCAAGAATCTGAGAAAGTCTAGGAGGGGGAGAATATTGAGAGTAAACGTTACCCGGATTAAGGTCATGAAGGCAGTTGAGAACAATGAAGAAATAATTTCATAAATTATGAATAAGGGTAGTACCTCATCCAAATATATATATATATATATATATATATATATATATATATATATATATATATACTGTATATAAAACCAAAACTAACACATGAAAACCGTGTATTGAATCTGCTTCTTTGGCACCTAGTTTTGTTAACTTTGGGAAAAGTTCGTAAAAATATACTCAAATACAACGTACAGGTGCTGAATGACGCATAACATTCATACAAGTACACAAGCGCACACACAAACATATATATATATATATATATATATATATATATATATATATATATGTATATATATATATATATATATATATATATATATATATATATATATATATATGTAATTATATAAACTCCTGTTATTATAAACCTACAATACAGTACTACTCACAGTATAAATGAAGGTAAGAAAGGCCCTCCAGCGAAACCCACAAGCCACAAATCCCGGCGCTAACTGAGATACAGATTGATGATATCCCCTTGCCGGATCACGTGGGGGTCGTTATGTAATGTTAGTTTCGTAAACATTGACCTTAGGCGTCTCTCACTCTCAGGGTCTTTCTCTCCGTATTCGGAGGGGCTGTCAGGGTTGCCTTATAAATTCTAAGCTTGACTGATACGTTTCGTGCTATATATTATCAAGAGGGAATATCAGTTTAGCTTTAATAATGAAAAAGACACAGAAAACAAGTTTATATAATGTTGAGGCTAAATATGGTGTTCTATCATCCAATTGTCCTTGTATGGACGGGGTTAAATACAAATGTGTACACGTACATTTAAGTACATTTGACCTTAACTTTATGCCACTTCGAATGTTATTTATCTTTGACAAGGATGCTGGCTCTTAAACAAGCTTCATCAGTGATACACACACACACACATATATATATACTGTACACACATATATATATATATATATATATATATATATATATATATATATATATATATATATATATATATATATATACATATATACGAATAACACGTAAATAATCACAAGCAAATAAAATTTCTACGTCGCAACAGATAACAAAAATAATTCGTAAGTTAACAACTCCAGCCATAGGGATGGCGCTACCCCCGTCCCCACGCCACCCCCCCCCCCACAAAAAAAAAAAAACAAATTCGAACTTTTCAACCTTGCCCGAATTCATCCCGAGCGAAAGCAGGTAGGTTGAATAACTGACTGGAGCTAAAGGGTCATACAGTGTCGCTGCCCCTTAAGCAGGGGAGTCAGGTGAAACGAGAGAGTAAATTGACTCCTGACCCCGAGGTCGCGGATTGACCACTGGATTGAAAAGAGCGCCGGGTTTAGCGTCAGGGAGCCAGATATTTGCCGAGGCAGGTTCATAGAATTCGTTCTCAGCGTCTGAGCGAGTGAGTGTATTCTTGATTGGAGTAAGAAATTGCAGATATAAATAGAAAATCAGCGAATGTATTTGAAAGAGATATTTGCCGGCGAATGAGGTTATAGAATTCGTTCTCAGCGTCTGTGCGAGTTAGTGTATTCTTGAATGAGGCAAGGAAGTGCAGATATAAATAGAACATAAATGCATGTATTTAAAAAAGACATTTGCCGAGGCAGGGTTTATAGAATTCGTTCTCAGCATCTGTGTGAGTGTATTCTTGAATGAAGTAAAAAAAAAAAGATGAAAATAGACAGCTAGCTGACATACTTAAAATGAATTGATATAAGAATAGATAAATCAGGGAATTAAGTTTGCTAAATAAATCAACAGTTTTACAGGCATCCACAATAAATAGAAGATAATTAATACGTGTGACAGGTAAAAACCATGACGTGACTAAACATAAACAGATAAATAAAAACGTTCTTTCTCCCATCGATCTCAATAGCGGTGAAGCTAATATTTTTAACTGTGCAAGTCATGGCAACAATACATGTGCTTAAGTCATGCCATCCCTGTCATACTGATGTATACACGAGTAAAGTATTACCGAGGCGAAACCAATTTTTCATTCACGAAACTTGGTTATATAAAATATTCAGATTATTCCATTAATCTATGCTGATTTTATTTGTTATCTTTCCAATATTTTAGCTGGTCCGCTAGTATGGTCGCTAGTGTTGTGACATGCCACTCAGATGTCGCGAGTTCGCGCCTCCCCAAGGGAGATGAAAAAATCATCCGCTCTGTATAATGACCAGTTACTGCCGCAGTGTGGGGTCTGCGGTGGGAGGATGGAACCAACATAATTTGGAAGCTTGAATTTCAAGTCAATGGCCCTTCTGTTCTTACCCCATGTGAATAGGTTTTATCTACTGAAATAATAATAATAATAATAATAATAATAATAATAATAATAATAATAATAATAATAATAATAATAATAATATTACTGGTGGAATACGTGTCTCATTTATGTATTTATAAACACGCTATGAATATATGACCGTTGATCAAAACAACTTTGTCATGTGTTGAATGAGCCATTGTCACAGGTAGATGGCTCATTTGATAAAGCAAAAATGTATCTCTTATTGCGTAACTTTAATGTTCAACACTCATAGTAAAGAATAAAGAATAAATCCCCTTGTCAAAATTTATTTTCATTAATAACTCGCATTTTTTTAATCTGATGAACTACATACAGATGTCACATCTCACTAAACTTTAAAGATGTGCAAATGTCACTTTTCAGTCAATTATAAAAGAAAAAGATATCAGCGTAAAGATGACGAAACACTTCATGTGTGATAAAAGCTATAAATTACGATTGGTCAATTACCTATGATCACTAGTAATTACAGTGAGAAATTACTGGCGCCCGTTCATTGCGAGCCTTGTATGGAACCATAAACAAGTGATGAATACCGTAAACGACCGGTAATTACCCCTAGTGCTTACCAATAAATTACTGAGTGCAGACCTATCTCCAAATGCTATGTAATTTATAGAAGTATTGTCCCTTTATTTTATCTAATAATTTTTCTTTTGATTTTATTGTCTCCAAAGAGCCACCAGTCAAAAAAGATTGAGATTTCTTTTTCGTTTCTAATTTATCTGGCAGTTTTCTACAATTCCTGAAGATATTCATAATTTATGTGAAGATTTTCATCACAGTCTTAACGATCTCCAAAATTCGTCACTCAGCCAAGACCAAATTCGAAGCCGCTTTCCCTGTGACGTCATAAAACCAGCAATATCTTCTTCTTCTTCTTCTTCTTCTTCTTCTTCTTCTTCTTCTTCTTCTTCTCTGTGTTCCAAGAGAGACAGAAGGTCAAACACAGCAAATGAACCTCCACACATGTAGTCGAGTCAGTACCTTCTTCCAAGTCATTTTCTTCAGGCTCCATATTTGAAGCTGAGGCCGATTGGGTCCAGGTTCCTCTGGATCCACTGGTCAACTTTGACCTCCGTGTCAGGGGGTTAACCCACCTCTCCAGTCAACGGATCCACCTGAGAAAGTTATCGGATTGGGATGCAAGGGGATCGAGGATTTTGGGGGCTGGTGGGAGGCGAAGTAGCGCTTCTGCTGAGCGTACCGAGAAGTTTCTTTGTTTTTAGGGTTAGTTTTGTAACGGAAAGTTAACGCTTTTTTTTATGAGAAGAAAGTTAAATTAGTTTTATTCAGAAATAGCAATTGTTTCATTTTTACATGGGGTACTATAGTGTTACCTTTTTTGGTAATGAAAGGGTGTTAAACCTGTTTTAGACAGAAGAGGCGGTTATCTTCTTTTCCATCGAAAATACAACCCTATTAATCCTTGTTGTAATGGAAGACGTGTTAAATCATACGTCTTTCTTTAAAAATAAAAAGTTTCTTTTTATATATGTTTCGTCGTTCAGGATTTAACGAACCAGTTTCATTAAGACAAGGAAATATCTTTCTGTCCCACAAAATACAGTTTCATTATTTTGGTATTTTAACTCAGTTATCCAACATGACTCAGAGCCAACTGGATTCTAATGATACTGATCTGCGATCACAGTGTAAGTTACAATGTATTAAGTTCCAAAGGTGTTCGAACTCCCGTAGGAGGGTAGTGCCGTCAGTGCACCTCACGTGGTGCACTGTATTCATTACTTAAGGTTCATTGCAGCGTTCCTTCGGCCCCTAGTTGCAACCCCTTTCTTTCCTTTTACTGTATCTCCATTCATATTTTCTTTCTGCCAACTTACTTTCCACCCTCTCCTAACAATTGTTTCATAGTGCAACTGCTTTGAGGTTGTCCTCCTGTGACACCTTTAAAATCTATTTGATCTCAATTTCCGTTTCAGCGTTGAGTGACCTCATAGGTCACAGTGCTTGGCCTTTGGACTAAATTTTATATCGCATTCCATTGCCGTCTTTGAACTTCGTCCTCTTTCAATGAATGCATAAAATACTTGATGCGTTAATTCCTTGCACTAGGATTCACAGGAAACATTATGTTTCCTGCGTCCAGCATTAACCTCAAACAAAAAGAGTAAAAAGGACATAGGTAAGAAGTGAAAAGTACATTTCAGTGAGGTGAGTATTCAAGGGTTTAATTTCTTTTCAGTTTAAATCAGAAATATATCTATACCCATTTTTTTTTCTTAGGATGTGAGTGATAAATTACACATGCTTCCTAGACAAGTATTTTCCAGTGTCAGATATCGTAAGGTACACAAACTGGCCAATAAGTGATACAAGTTCTCAGCAACAATGCAGCGTTTCATTACTGCAAAGTAAATGCACTGGTAGTCCTAGCTATCATGAAAAATGAAAAAAATAGAATATTATACTAGTAGATAAGTCAGTTTTTGCTTTTCAAAGGACGAAGCATAAAACTTCATTGTTTTTATTTTCAAAA
>JANJGK010000014.1:15958761-15971261 GCA_039081455.1 Macrobrachium rosenbergii | reverse complement strand
GCGAGGGAGACAAGAAGGGGAAGGGCAAATGTGTCTTGATGATCCTTGGCGCTGGCAAGCATTCCGCCAGTTGCAAGTGTATCCCTTCTTCGGGTTTCCTGCCGTGACACCACCTCTCAAAGGCGTCGTATAACGGACTGCTCGTCGAATGAATGTCTCCCGTTCCCAAACGGAGTGCGAAGGCGTCCATTCTGCGGATTTCGGGAGAGCCAAAATGAGATCACTGAACAGAATTCAGAATTGAGATGTTTCCGGTCATCAGCTTTTCTGACTCTCAGCCTGACGTAAGGGACCTTACGGGGTTATTTTCCATGATAAAGAAATAATGAATAAATTTCAGATCTGTCTTACTGATGAAGCTTTGCTACTTTATCTTTGTGATTTTTGGTTTTCTGTAATAGAAAACTATTGTGCCGACTTTGTCTGTCCGTCCGCACTTTTCTGTCCGCCCTCAGATCTTAAAGTCTACTGAGGCTAGAGGGCTGCAAATTGGTATGTTGATCATCCACCATCCAGTCATCAAACATACCAAATTGCAGCCCTCTAGCCTCAGTAGTTTTTACTTTATTTAAGGTTAAAGTTAGCTATAATCGTGCTTCTAGCAACGATGTAGGATAGGGCACCAACTGGCCTTGGTTAAAGTTTCATGGATCGCGGCTCATACAGCATTATACCGAGACCACCGAAAGATAGATCTACTTTCGGTGGCCTTGATTATGCGCTGTAGTGGCTGTACAGAAAACTCGATTGCGCCAAAGAAACTTCGGCGCGTTCATTACTTGTTTCCTTCTGGAGTCTGTCATTTTAAAGCTATCTCACTCCTCACTTGTTTCTAGGACGAGAAATAACAGAGAGATGGACCGACTATATTCAAGCCATCGACTTTTCCGTTTTTCTCTCGTAGTTATTTAGTATCATAACATTTTCCTGACAATTTTGCTAAACCTGCCTACCTACATTCAGCCAGTTTATGGACGATAAATATTCAGCAGACACTGGAAAGGGTCGTAACAGTCATACCAACTCACCTTTGGTTTATCTAAATAAATATTTTCTTATTTGTATATTTGTTTGTCTTTATTTTTCTCGATAATCCTTTTTTGTCCAGCGTTTTGCTACAGCTTTCCTTGATGTGATTTTCACATATAACTACATTATCCTAAAGTTAATGACCCTTTTCTTTAGTTGTTGTAAATGTTTGGTTATTTAGAATAATAATAATAATAATAATAATAATAATAATAATAATAATAATAATAATAATAATAATAATAATCTAAATTCAAATACTATCGTGCAGAGGGCCGATAACTCGGCATTTCAGCAGGAAAGTATTTTAATTTAGATTCAGTTTCATCATTGTCTGTGTTGATTGTATCTATTTAATAATAATAATAATAATAATAATAATAATAATAATAATAATAATAATAATAATAATAATAATAATAATAATGAATCTAAATTAAAATACTATCCTGTTGAAGGCAGAGTTATCTGCTTTCAGCGGGAAAGTATTTTCATTTAGATTCAACTTCATCATCGTCTGTGAGATGATAATAATAATAATAACAGTTATACTCGTATCTTACTCTAAATAGGGTGACCTTACAATGACGGGCAACCCAGAGTCAGGCTTATCCAAGTCGGGGTTATTCGTCATGGTCCAGACGAGTTCCTGCATCCAAGTTGTACCGCACTTGGGCCAAGTCATCACCACGACGTCGCTCTCTTTATGCTGTGAGAGAGAGAGAGAGAGAGAGAGAGAGAGAGAGAGAGAGAGAGAGAGAGAGAGAGAGAGAGAGAGAGAGGTTACTAACACTACTCGGTGGAAAACAGTATACCTTGCAGATATGTCACGTGCATTGGAAATAGTAACTGAACACATTTACTGTAAGAGTCATTGCATGGATTCAAATACAATGAAAAAAAGTGTTAATATTCACAAAATAATTGTATAAAAGAATCAAATCCGTCACGCGCTTTGGAGATAGTACTTGGTTAACTGAGCACGATCATTGTATAAATCACTGCAGAAATTCAAATACACTAATGTCTTAATATCATAAGATTATAGTATGAAAGAATAATATCCGCTAACCTGAAAATTATAAATCTTGCTGGCGACATTTGTGAAACCAGGAGGCAAGAGCCATCTGCCGGGCGTTAGGCGAATTAAGCCATGAGCATAACCTTTAAAGTCTTTACGCAATTTATCTGTTTCAGATTCATCTGTAGGGATCACATCGTGGCCACTGATCAGTTGCATTTTGACATTGATCTGAAAGAAGAAGAAGAAAAAAAGACACTTACGGGAACACAAAGTAAATAGTTAAATAAAATTATTATTGCTCGGTGAGGTCCTATGCGTCTCTTGCCTCTGAATTTGGTGCTGACTAATTACTACTTTGCCCAAGAATAATGAATAAGAATAACAAGGATAATGATAAGAAATGCTCTTTATATGGCAGACAAACACAGGGCATTAAATAAAAGGAATTATCCTGTTCTGAATCCCAAAGGGCAAAATAGTTGCAAGTAGAACTTGCGATATAAGAACCGTTTACAATTATTCCTTATTGCATCAGGAACCAAGATGTACGATCTCTTTTAAAGAAGAAATCACGCCTAGCTTTGCCGACTGTTTCAGAGCATGTCAATTCATCAAAACGTTTTTTCATTAGACCTGGTGATTGTGACTGACTGAAGAGTCACTGTAAATTATAGGGTTGCAATCGTTGTCCAGGGGAAATATAGAGCTCTGTGTAGGGAGGCGCTTCAGAGCACACGGTGTTATGAAAGCCTGTGCTGCAGTTGTGAGCTTCAAGTGTCTTTTATGAAAGACCCTCTGTGCTTCAGACTCAGTATCATGTGCAAATTTGGGCTTTCAGTCTGTGTCCTGATTTCCTGAGAATAGAATATAGAATAGAATATAGAATTTAAGCCAAAGGTAATACTGGATACTTGAGGATAGAGTCTCACGAGATTAGAGTTATCTTTTACTTGACCTTTGTTCTTAAAGGTTATTAATTACAATGCTATTTTTCATTCTTTTTCTTTTAAAACTAAGTAATACTTTTCCCTACAGTTAATAAGACAGATACCTTTTCACATGAAAGAAATTATTAAATACACCTATCTTTCATGAATCACATTGTACTAAAGTAATTAATGAGGTCTATCCTATTCCCTTCAATTACCCCTGTCGCTTACTTGCATCCTATCCAAGTAAGGAGGTCTAGCTGATCCTATTTTATCCAGAAAACCCGAAAGTCTGTTCTTATCCTACTCTAGAAACCCAGAAGATGACATAATACTAACCAAATAAAGCTAGAGACCCTCCTTTCATGCAAGTAATTCGAACCACTGTTATCAGAATATCTGATAACTTAGTGCGTTTGCGACAAGAGACCAGCATCCATTGCTTGAGTTGCCGTTATAAAGATGTCATTTTCTCCCCAAAAACTAGGACCAGTAGTTAGAACCAGAACTCGTCTGATTTTAATCTAGACGTAGACGTTTTCAGCCATATGGCTGATTATCCAATTCTTATGTTTAAGGACTGAAAGTTTGAAATTAAGAATGATAAAGGGGCAGAAATGATTCGCCTTACACGTTCAAAATTTCATCCACCATTAGTGAAATGCCCACAACTGAAAAGCCAGTTTAGTTCATTCCAACGTGAAGAACGTTACTTTAATATCATTGCTAAACTTTTACAAGTAGTATTACCATGTATAGTATTAGCTTTCAATCATCGCTTGTAAACTAAAGTATAAATGAAGTAACAGACAAGTAGAATTAGGCACCGAGTTATCAACACTCAGGGAAGCGGATAGTATAGCAACTACTAATCATCACAAAACAATGAATTGTCAGTTAACGATTTTATATATTCGTGACCATTTTCGGTTTCCTCTCCAGCTTTGTAAGAATTTCCTGCTTTTTCCTACTTTTGTGCTTAGGCTGTCATAACAGTAAACAACACAGCACGTCCAATGTGTGCTTTTCAGCCTGTGATAAGCTGACCAAGAACTTTCTACTAAAACCTTTCTAAAATAAAATGATCTCTGAACTTCATTTTTCTTCTAAATCACTTCTCACCGCTTCACTGCATTACACTGGCGTTCATAAATAAGCAGAGTTAAATCAATAACTCCAGAGCATCAGAAATACAAATAAATGAATAATCAACACAACCTTCGTTGACAAACACTTAGTGATACAGTGTAACTGCCTACAACCGCTTAGAATTCGGAATTTCTTATTCATCTGGCAGTCGCTACTTGCTGCAGGCATTGAAGATTGAGAGTTATCGTTCCTCTGGACGGTCAGTTGCCGGTGTTAGTTTACAACTAGGCTGAATAATTACGACTACTGCAGAATAAAAAAAAGACTATTTATACCCTCTTTGTATTGAACATGTATGTGGGCATTGCATCATATGAAATTAGACAGCCAAGAATTTTTAACTGACTCTCCAAAAACAATAATGAAAAAATCACCCTGAACTTTTAGGTGTTGCCATATCAGCAAGCAACTATGTGTTACTATTGTCACAATCACAGTAATGTTGTCACGGCCAGGAAGGCTTCATTTCCCAAAACTAAAATTCTTCTTATATCAAATAGTAACTACTGGCGTGAATAGTATCGAGCAGTAATAACAGAAGTAATTACAAAAGTATATACAGTGATTGAAATCATTATGCATCACCTCTCGAGCTGACACTGGAGATTATAAACTCTTACTGGAGATTACTTTTCACTCACAAGTAACAGATATCATGATAACGGTGAGAATATGGAATAACATTGGCGGCCCTCCAACAGAGAATATGTTCAATTTTGTTCTATCCATTGCATTTTTTTCTTTGGTCATCAACAGTAACTGATATACGTTTCAGTCATTAGGATTTAGAATAATCATGAATACCATACCATTATGTGAGATGACTTTTTTTTGTCATTTTCTGGAAAAAGCTGTATTTTATATTGTTCCCGGTACTGAAGGATTTATGAACTTCTGAATTCTTAGCCTCCAGAATTTCATGAATTAGATTCCAATTAATCCACACTGGAACCAGTGAAACAATTAACTACAGCAGGTAAAAGATACTCTTAACTAGGTCTTCTGCCTCTCTATCTTTATATATGTATATATATATGTATATATACATGTATGTATATATATATATATATATATATATATATATATATATATATATGTATATATATATGTATATATATATATATATATATATATATATATATATATATATATAATGGATGAAATAAATCTGAATATATTCATCCACTGTAGTAAGAGAACCTCATTGTATTTTTTTTTTCAGTAAGTGCAATCACTTGTTTCTGTATTTCCCTCTACTTTCTCTTACTTCCTAATGAGCACCATACTTTTTGGAAGCTTGAATTTCGAGTCAATGGCCCCTGTGGGCTTGTTCCATATGGATATGGTTCATCTTCTGAATAATAATAATAATAATAATAATAATAATAATAATAATAATAATAATAATAATAATATTCGAGGCTTTATTCAGCTAAGATCCCGTCACAAAGAATCACCAAAGAAAACAACCATTCGCTAAAGACAAACACAACGTGGGTCAACATTCAGACAGGTTATTAAGATAAATGCTAATTTGCCACATCCGTCTTATTAAATTTAATGTCTACAAGGGAAATATTCATATAAAATTTCATATTCAATACCTAAAGGTTATATCAAGATCATTCAGGTTCTTCTGAATCCATTTGTCGACCTCGGCTTCAAGGTCAGGGGTCAGCTTGTTCTTCCAGTCGCCAGTTTTGCCTGGAAAATGTAAAATGTATTAACTGAGATACACAAGACTTCGTGACTCAGTGATTATTATTATTATTATTATTATTATTATTATTATTATTATTATTATTATTATTATTATTATTATTATTTCAGTAGATGAAACCTATTCATATGGAACAAGCACACAAGAACCATTGACTTGAAATTCAAACTGGTTTCAAATTATTATTTCAGTAGATGAAACCTATTCATATAGAAGAAGCACACAGGAGCCACTGACTGGAAATTCAAGCTTCCAAAGAATGTTGGTTTCAACATCCCACCGCAGAACCTATACTGCAGCAGTAGCTGATCATGATACAGAGCCAGTGATTTTTCTTCGCCCTCGGGGGGGGGGGGGAACGCGAACCCGCGACATCTAAGTGGCGTTCCACGACACTAACAGCTATCAGCGGACCACTTTATGGACGCAGAAGAGGAATTATGAATAAAGTATTTTGCAGTGTAGCTTGTCAGGGCAAGGATTGCTTATTATTTGGAACGTTTTTAATGGTAATGCATAGATTCATTTATACTTATCACTATAAACAAGCAATTAAAACCACTCTATCAATATTATATATATATATATATATATATATATATATATATATATATATATATATACACACACATACATACATACATACATAAACACAACACACACACACACACACACATATATATATATATATATATATATATATATATATATATATATATATATATATATATATATATATATAGAGAGAGAGAGAGAGAGAGAGAGAGAGAGAGAGAGAGAGAGAGAACATATAACACATGCAGCTCTCTCTCTCTCTCTCTCTCTCTCTCTCTCTCTCTCTCTCTCTCTCTCTCTCTCTCTCTCTCTCTCTCTCTCTCTCTCTCAGCCTTAGAAAAACTGACAAACGAAATGATGGACACCTCTAAACATTTCAAAATGTTTCTTAAAATACGAACGATCGGAAGTAAAGAAAAATTCCCAAGATGGATAAAATGTAAGATGTTGTCAAAACCAGTACTCACTATGTCACTATATTTTATGTGCTTATTGGCAAAAACCTCCTTCCTAAAACATCAAAACCAGTAGTCATTATAGGCCTATTCTATGTACTAATTGGCAAAAACCTTCTTCCTAAAACATCAAAACCAGTAGTCACTATAGGCCTATTCTATGTACTAATTGGCAAAAACCTTCTTCCTAAAACATCAAACCCAGTAGTCATTATAGGCCTATTCTATGCACTAATTGGCAAAAACCTTCTTCCTAAAACATCAAAACCAGCAATCACTATAGGCCTATTCTATGTACTAATTGGCCAAAAAAACCTTCTTCCTAAAACATCAAAACCAGTAGTCATCATCACTATATTCAATGCGCTTATTTAAAAAAATTCCATCCTAAAGCAGCCAAGAATGGTGACGAAAACAAAATTCCAAGAGAGTACCTTTCCTCAAGAATCCTCCTTCCTTCTGGGCGATGTCCTCATTGAGGACATCTACCTTCGCTCCACTTCTCTCGAAGTTCAGTATCGGGGTGACGCCCCTCGTCTTCATCTGCTCGAACGAGGTGTACTTGGCGATGGCTCCCAGCTGCTCTTCGCTCAGGTTTGTCCTCAAGAAGGCGTCGAGTTTCTTCAGCTCCTCCAGAGGGTTTGCCTTCATGTCCTCGAAGAACATGAAGTGCAGGTTTGGGTGGTTCCTCCTCTCCAGCGCCTCCTTCAGGTGAAGCCAGTAAGGGCCGTACATCACTAGCAAAGGCAGAGAGAGAGAGAGAGAGAGAGAGAGAGAGAGAGAGAGAGAGAGAGAGAGAGAGAAATTGATGTTACAATGCAGTAGTATTGTTAGTTTCACGAGGAATGTAATCTAAACTATGTAGAAACTTCAAATTTGTTTACAACCGAAAGACGAAGTTGGTTCGTTCTTAGAATTAGAAATACGGTATTACCTTTGTTGGTGTCATTAATACCAGACCGTTGTAAAGCTTTCCTGAGAATCCCTGACCCTGGAGCTTTATTTTATTTATTTATTTATTTCTGCCATTCCACCACCTACAATTGTTTTTTTAAGCTCATAGGAATCAGTGTTTTCATGATATTCCACATTACACATTTGGTAACATTTTCTTGTAGAATAAAGCAGCAATGCCACAGAAAAATTATATTCATTTCAGAACTTTCTTGCGAACTGCCTCCCACTTATTCTAGAAAATGCACTATCAAGACTTACAGTCATCGTCGACGAAGTACTGAACAAATTCCTCCAAAGTCCCAACAAAGTCGTGTCCCTTGACAATCTTACTGTGATGGTGGTAGGACACAACAACGTCTTTTGGGTTTCTTGCAACGTACACTACCTTTAAATCAAGAATTATTTTGCTTCATCATATCAAATTTACTCCGAGAAAAAGTCCAGATTTTTTTTTCTTACTTTCAATACGTCAGATTTATTCCTAGAAAAAGTCAAGATTTTTAATCTTAAATTCAGTATATCAGATTTACTCCTAAAGAAAGTCAAGATTTTAGTTTTCTGTAAAAGAAAACTATTGTGCCGGCTTTGTCTGTCCGTCCGCCCTCAGATCTTAAAAACTACTGAGGCTAGAGGGCTGCAAATTAGTACGTTGATCATCCACCCTCCAATCATCAAACAGACCAAATTGCATCCCTCTAGCCTCAGTAGTTTTTATTTTATTTAACGTTAAAATTAGCCATAATCGTGCGCCTGGCAATGCTATAGGACAGGCTACTACCGGGCCGAGGCTGAAAGCTTCATGGGCCGCGGCTCATACAGAAAACTCGATTGCGCCGAAGAAACTTGGGCGCATTTTTTACCTGTTTATTCTTAGATTCAGTATACCAGATTTACTCCTAGAAATAGTCAAGATTTTTTCTCTTATATTCAGTATATCAGGTTTACTCACTGAAAGAACATTGTTGTTTTCCAAATGGAATTTGTTATATATATACAGTATATATATATATATATATATATATATATATATATATATATATATATATATATATATATATATATATATATATATATATATATATATATATGTGTGTGTGTGTGTGTGTGTTTGTGTGTATTATATCTAGGCAATACGTCTGAAACACAACAAGAACTCCGCTTACATTTTTATTAACAGGCAATCAAGAGACGAAAAATCATGAAATAATGCACTGAACATTCTGAAAGCATAAAATTCTACGAGGTTTTCTGTCTATTAGATGCCACAGGCAAAGCGCTACCTTAAACTTCAAGTAAAAGAAACCTCTGTCTAACCTTGCTTTCATCCAGTATGGCTGGCGACATCAGCGAAAAAGGCAAGTGCGTCTTTATCACCCTCGGGATGGGGCAGAGCGCTGCATACTGCACATGAACCGCATCTCCGAGGGCTTCGTCTGGATGCAACCTTTTCAAAGTTGCAGATATGTGTGCGTTACTTGGCGCAACTTCCCCCGGATCTGGAGGTGGCGAGAACACGTCCAACCTGTGGGAGCACCGGGGAACTTCATCAGCTCTTTATTGGACATCCTTCTGAGTTCGTCACTTAATTTCATATTTTCCACTAAATAGTAGAACATTTTTATAAAAGGAAATAGCTGGTAAAGAGAATAGTTTTAAAAGAGCTCAAGTTATCTCATTTTGTATAAGGAAATAACTGGTAAAGAGAATAGTTTTTAAAAGAGCTCAAGTTATCTCATTTTATATAGGGAAATAGCTGGTAAAGAGAATAGTTTTAAAAGAGCGCAAGTTATCTCATTTTATATAAGGAAATAGCTGGTAAAGAGAATAGTTTTAAAAGAGCTCAAGTTATCTCATTTTTTATAAGGAAATAGCTGGCAAAGAGAATAGTTTTAAAAGAGCTTAAGTTATTTTATATAAGGAAATAGCTGGTAAAGAGAATACTTTTAAAAGAGCTCAAGTTATCTTATTTTATATAAGGAAATAGCTGATAAAGAGAATAGTTTTAAAAGAGCTCAAGTTATCTTATTTTATATAAGGAAATAACTGGTAAGGAGAATACTTTTAAAAGAGCTCAAGTTATTTTATATAAGGAAATAGCCTAGCTGGTAAAGAGAATAGTTTTGAAAGACCTCAAGTTATCTTATTTTATATAAGGAAATGACTGGTAAAGAGAATACTTTTAAAAGAGCTCAAGTTATTTTATTTTATATAAGGAAATAACCGGTAAGGAGAATACTTTTAAAAGAGCTCAAGTTATTTTGTATAAGGAAATAACTGGCAAAGAGAATAGTTTTAAAAGAGCTCAAGTTATTTTATTTTATATAAGGAAATAGCTGGTAAAGAGAATAGTTTTAAAATACCTCAAGTTATCTCATTTTATATAAGGAAAGATCTAGTAAAGAGAATAGTTTTAAAAGAGCTCAAGCTATCTTATTTTATATAAGGAAACAACTGGTAAAGAGGACAGTTTCAGAAGAAGAGTTCAAGTTATCTTACTCGATGAAGGGCGCTCTCACACACAGAGGAAGCTGCGCGTCAGGGTTGTTGAGGTTTGGGTTCTTCATCATGGTCCAGACGGTCTCTTGCATCCACGTCGTGCCACATTTTGGCCATGTCATCACCGTCACGTCACCTTTCTTGTACTTGAGACAGACAGACAGATAGAAAGATAGATATTAATCTATTCTATGGACAACTTAACTGTATAGAAACTTCAGTGTTTTGTATCTAAGCTTGTACCCGAGATAGAAAGCTAGATACAAGGTCCATGGCTAGATATGCAGATGGATGGACAGATAGCTAGATAGATGGATAGCTAGATATACAGATATTAATCTCCTCTGTGGATAACTATACAGAAACTCCAGTGTTTTGTATACAAGCTAAGATTCACGAAGGGAGGAACTACTCATTTCAATGGAATTAGAATTGTTAGCTTCATTATCATATAAGCTACCAAGCTCTTAAATCCTAGTGCAACTTAATTCTTGAAAGAAACAAAGAGACCAACTGACAGTAAAATGTAATGAAGAATGCAACGATGTTGCTGATATTTTGAGATATATCACGTACCTTGAAAGAGTAGATCTTGTCGGCGTATTCCTGATACACTGCATGCATGAGCCATCTTCCGGGCATTAATCGAATCAAGCCAGGGGCGTAGGCTTCGAAGTGCTTCACCTGCCTTTCCCTTTCAGCTCCCTCCACAGGAATAACTTCGTGGCCGCTGAGGAGTTTCATTCTTGGAAGACGTTGAGAGGAAAAAGACTTTTCTTGATGAATTCTCTCTCTCCCTCTCTCTTTCTCTTTACACTTTCAGTTAATGAAATGCATAGTGTAATAACACTGAGTTCTCTACAATGCCTTGAACAAGTCACTATGACTCGACCTGCCAATCTGATGCCACTCTTATCCCCTTTCAAACATGAGATCTAGATTTCCCACTCTTATCTCGAGTCTCGTCATTTGCCCGAATTCATGAAGTGTTGTCATTTCCCCGTGAGATAAAAGCTCGATCACCAGTTGATATGTCTTCGTTTTATTGATTATGCTGTCCCTGCACCTGCATCCAAGCTAATCTTTCCCGTTTAGTATCCACATACAAAAACGGATCTTTTCTAGATAGTGACCCCCAAGGGTTTACGGGGGTCGTTATCTAGGATTCATATTTCTTGGGGGTCATTATCTTTATGATATTTACAGTCTTTTTATGTTTTTACGGTAATCCCCAACGGGCTTGTAATAAATACGCCGCAAAGATGGATACTTACCAGGTTAAAACACTTTGGGGGGACACTATCTAGGAGAGATCCTTAAAACTTTCTCAAAACATATTTCTCATTATCAAGTTTAGATGATAACTCAGGGGGCATCTTGAACGCAAGTTACATGACAATATCATTATCTAAATGGATTTATAATATTGTCTCGGTTAATGTTGTCAATCCATACGTAAATCCTTATTAACAGTGCAAGCAGGATTGACAGTACAACTGTAATCAGAGATCTTCAATGCCGATTGCATACTCCCTCCGGCTTGTTGTATCGACGGAGTATTCAACTCCAGGTATCAGGTATATCGGAGTTCTAACAAAGATATAATTTCCGAACGATCAAACTGACAGAGATAGGGTTACCCCACTTCATTAATTGCATTATCATGAAACAGAAGAGGAGAGAGAGAGAGGGAGAGAGAGAGAGAGAGAGAGAGAAGTCCAAGGACGTTGCAAGATTCATATCGATAAGCAGTCCTTATCTCCAGTCAAGACATGTACAGTAGAACTGACAATGTAGCCTCAAAGATTCATTGTTACTATATTTCGCATCTAGACTGTACCGTCAAGTAGGCCTAATAGATATAATTGACATACAGAAGACCGGAAATAAATCTGATAGAATCTAAGCACATCACCACTTACTTGGTCGGCAACCGAGGGAGAAGACGTGTTTACGATCGAGGCGATATATACAAGCTCAGACCCATGAGAATCCAGCGAGTCTCATCATCGCCTGACGACGGTTTTGCCTTGAAGTGGGTGCGTGACGCTGCGTTGCTCGCCCTCGGGCCTCAGTGGTGGCTACAGAGACGTCCCATTATTCCTTTGTGGTTTGACTTATCGCAGTCATAGGAAGATGGGAGTCTGCAGTGACATGAAGCCTCTGCAGAGCATTATCGCCTAACG
>JANJGK010000014.1:15948761-15953761 GCA_039081455.1 Macrobrachium rosenbergii | reverse complement strand
ATGTTTTTAATTACTGAGTAGTGATCATTGCATTTCAAGGCATTCTCAGAGCTGAAGCTCAGTACAAAATCATCCCTCCACACTGAACCCACATTGACATTACCCTTTCTGAAGAAACCTCCTTCTTTCTTGGCGATCTCGTCCTTCACGACTTCCACCTTGACTCCCCCTTGCTCGAAGTTGAACACAGGGGCGTTGTCCCTCGCCCCTCATCTCCTTGAAGGACGTGTATTTGACTATGCCATCCAGCTGGGCATCTGTCAGTTTTGTGTTGAGGAAAGCGTCCAGCTTCTTAATCTCTCCAGAGGGTTCGCTTTCAGGTCTTCGTAGAAGATGAAGTGGTTGTTTTTGTGGCTTTTCCTTTCCCAGGCCTCTTTCAGGTGGAGCCAATAAGGGGCCGAATACCACTGAAAAGAACGAATAATGTTGAGATATTAAGAACGAGTTGATAAGGAATAACTTCCAGTGGTTTGGTTTGTTCTGAATTGTGTTAGACTGTTCTCTGCGTGACTCTGTGTTGAACCCTTGTCTAGTGCCCTGGTTCTTTTCATTGTGCAGCTGTGTTCTGTATAAGTCTGCGCTGCAGGCTATGTCCTTATGGCACATTGGTTTTTTTTTTGCTGTGTATAGCTTGGTGTTGTAATGTTTTTTTTTTCTGTATAAGCTTCTCTGTATCGTTCTGCCGTTAATGAATTGTACTTCACTGTTCTACTCTGTTTGAGTCTGTACCAACTCTGCCTGTATAACTACTGTACATCTAAATAACTCCATATTGTGTTGAATGACTTACCGTAAAAAATGGTATTTGTTTTTATATGATTTTTGTCAAATACTGATAAGCCTAATACAGATAGCTAACAAATATCTGATAAGTAATGGAGCAAAGCAAGTTGGCTAAAGAAAAAAAAAAACCTACTGTCCCAGCAATTTCATGTACGTGAATCATTCCAAAAATACTACATTACGGAGAAATTTCGATCTCCTAACGGTTAAATATCATAGCAAAATAACACAAGAGTTATGTTATACATAGTAAAATAACAGAAGTATTATGGCATATAAATCTTACAGTCGTCATCGACAAAGTACTGTACGAAGTCTTCAAAGCTTCCAACATAGTCATGCAACTTCAGTAATCTTGAATGGTGGTGGTAAGATACTATGACATCTTTCGGGTTCCTTGCTACGTAGATCACCTGAAAATGAAGAAAAGAGAACAAGACTTTTAAGAATGGGTGACTGTAGTCTCAAGGACAGTATCAAGAATATTTCAAAGAACGCAGATGCCCAACAACCTACTATATATTTATGAGAATAGTGACTTGATGACCATAGGAGTTACTACATCAAAAAGAGATTTGGGAGATATAAGAAAACACATAAGTTAAGTACACCTTAGTTTAACCAGACTACTGAGCTGATTAACAGCTCTCCTAGGGCTGGCCCGAAGGATTAGACTTATTTTACGTGGCTAAGAACCAATTGGCTACCTAGCAGCGGGACCTACAGCTTATTGTGGAATCTGAACAACATTATAGCGAGGAATGAATTTCTATCACCAGAAATAAATTCCTCTAATTCTTCATTGGCCGGCCGGAGACTCGAACTCGGGCCTAGCAGAGTGCTAGTCGAGAACTCTACCGACTCGTCCAACGAGGAACTTGAGAAAACACATAAATAATAACCTTGCATGTATCCAATATCGAAGGTGACATTAAAGAGAACGGCAAGTGTGTTTTGATCAGCCTAGGCTCAGGGAACTCCTCTGTCAGCTGCACGTGCATCCCGTCTGCAGGATCTTTGTTAGGACACACTTTCTTGAAAGTCATGTAAAATGGGTCGTCTGATGGGGGAACTTCTCCAGGTTTCAGAGTTGGGAAGAGCATGTCCATCCTGAAACGAGCAACCAGAGAGACCTACGAGTTTATTCACAAACGTTAACTCGATCTTTCTATTCTCTTAAAGTCCATTATTAGCGAAAATCATGAAAAGTTGACTTAATTTTTTTCACCAATTCCTCGTTCCCTTTGTTAAATCCAAAGGTCCCTCAAAGTAATTTTATATTGTTTAGCTGATTTGCAGTTGGTTTAATTTAAAGTAAAAAACACATATATTTCCTCCAAGTTATGTGTAAGGCTCAATGCAACAATTTCATTTTCTCATTAGTCCTCTTCTGAAGGGTTCATGAGAAGCCATTTTCAGTGCTGTTTTGTTTACAAAACTGGATCTCTGTTAGTGGATCAAAGTAAGCCATTTTCTGTGCTGTTTTGTTTGCAAAACTGGATCTTGGTTAGTGGATCAATGGAAGCCATTTTCTGTGTTGCTTTGTTTACAAAACTGGATCTCTGTTAGTGGATCAATGTAAGGCTATTTTCTGTTTTGCTTTGTTTACAAAACTGGATCTCTGTTAGTGGATCAATGTAAGGCTATTTTCTGTGTTGCTTTGTTTACAAAACTGGATCTCTGTTAGTGGATTAATGTAAGGCCATTTTCTGTGTTGCTTTGTTTGCAAAACTGGATCTCTGTTAGTGGATCAATGTAAGGCCATTTTCTGTGTTGCTTTGTTTACAAAACTGGATCTCTGTTAGTGGATCAATGTAAGGCCATTTTCTGTGTTGCTTTGTTTACAAAACTGGATCTCTGTTAGTGGATCAATGCAAGGCCATTCTCTGTGTTGCTTTGTTTACAAAACTGGATCTCTGTTAGTGGATTAATGTAAGGCCATTTTCTGTGTTGCTTTGTCTACAAAACTGGATCTCTGTTAGTGGATTAATGTAAGGCCATTTTCTGTGTTGCTTTGTTTACAACACTGGATCTCTGTTAGTGGATTAATGTAAGGCCATTTTCTGTGTTGCTTTTTTTGCAAAACAGGCCCAATGTGCGCAAATTCAAATATCCTTCAGTTCAATCTGTAATACAATTGAAGTTGAATTACCTTTCCCCTGTTGCAATAAATGGATAAAGTCTCGATTGCAGAAGGAAAAAAAAAACTAAAACTCAAAGCTATGAAATATAATACCGAGACAAATGGAAGAGAAGAAAATAAGGAAAAAGGAAAAATAACACTCACTCGATGAAAGGCGACCTCGTCAGGATGGGCAAGTTGGAATCTGGGTGATCGAGATTGGGGCTGTTCATCATCGTCCAGACGATCTCCTGGGTCCAGGTCGTACCGCACTTGGGCCAGGTCATCACCACCACGTCACTTTTCTTGTGCTACAGAGAGAGAGAGAGAGAGAGAGAGAGAGAGAGAGAGAGAGAGAGAGAGAGAGAGAGAGAGAGAGAGAATTATACCCTATAAGTTGATATAATGGCCAAGATATGGACCTTGATTACAACTAAAGACCTTTATTGAAGCTGATATGATACCTACTGATGAACTTCGAATGGTTTGGCTATCATATTATTTTATCCGTTTGGATAACATAGTACGATAGCACCATTATATATATATATATATATATATATATATATATATATATATATATATATATATATATATATATATATATATATATATATATATATATCCTAAATAATTAACCGTGAAAAGTTGATAGTTATCATTTAACAGTTAAAGATACAATATCCCCTATACAAACAACTCACTAACTAACTACAAATGTTTTACCTATTACCTACCTGGAAATTATAAATGCGGTCAGCGAAGTTCTGGAACCCGGTGGGGAGGAGCCACCTACCGGGCATCAGACGAATCAAACTTTCTTTGTAACCCTGGAAATCCTTCTGCTGTTTCTCCTTTTCGGCTCCTTCCAAAGGAACCACTTCGTGGCCACTCTGCAGCTTCATCTTCCTAATAGGATCTAGGAAAGAGTGGAAGAGAGTAATATTTAGTTCTCTCTCTCTCTCTCTCTCTCTCTCTCTCTCTCTCTCTCTCTCTCTCTCTCTCTCTCTCTCTCTTCAAATGTCCGAGACCCTACCAGCATTCACACGTTAATTGACTCAAGTTTACATTCATATCAGCAGACTGACGAGTTTGTTTGCCTGCTTGGCGGCCGAGCGCGGTCATCAAACACTAACAAACGCCATCAAGGAGGAAGTAGTTGAATTTGCCTTATTAACAACAAAACAACTATTAAGAACAATAGTTAGATGAGTAACAATAACAAATACCCATGAGGCTATTCTAAGATAAATAGAGGATATCACTCCTAAAAATTACAGCCCTTGGAAAGTTTACTGGCAATGAAATAATAGGCATGATTGCTAATAATGTGAATAGCCATAGGAGTGTCTGCAAATACTGTAATGACCTCCGCAACAGTAACCTGAATACTTTAGTTACAAATGCAGATAATAATTACGGAGTTTCTGCTCGTCCGGTTTCGTTTTCAAGGGACTGAAATGTGTGAAGAGGAATATTCAAGGTTACTTTAAAGGTGGCCGGTGAAAAAAAAAGAAAAAAAAGTCACAGAAAAAAAGTAACAATTTTGGCTAGGAAAAAAGTGACAGGAAAAAAAGTCGCATTAATTTATGGTGGCCGGTTATAAATTCTAAGGGAAACATTCACAATATTTCTTGGGGGTCATTATGATATTTTTAGTCTTTTGTTTATGTTTTTGCGTTTTTACTGTATTCCCCAACGGCCTTGTATTAAACACGCCACAAAGGGGGGATACATAAGGGTTAAATCCTTAGGGGTCACTATCTAGGAAAGATTAATGTGACTTTTTTCCCTGTGACGTTTTTCCCTGTGATTTTTTTCTGTAACTTTTTACCTGTGACTTTTCAGTTTTCTGTAAAAGAAAACTATTATGCCGGCTTTGTCTGTCAGTCCGCACTTTTTCCTGTCTGCACTTTTTCTGCCCGCCCTCAGATCTTAAAAACTAATGACGCTAGAGGGCTGCAAATTGGTATGCTGATCATCCACCCTCCATTCATCTAATATACCAAATTGCAGGTCTCTAGCCTCACCAGTTTTTATTTTATTTAAGGTTAAACGTAGCCATAATCGTGCTTCTGGCAACTATATAGGATAG
>JANJGK010000014.1:15906261-15943761 GCA_039081455.1 Macrobrachium rosenbergii | reverse complement strand
AAACGACGCTTTTATTCAAAATACACCAAAAAGTATAAAATAAAACTTTCTGTGATCCACAACATAGAATTGTATGCAAGTTAGGGTAAGCGGACCACGATTTTACGTTCAGGCATAAGTAAGCACAAACGTCGTGCATACAAGAGAATTTTTTTTTAGGAAAGCAAGAAAAAGAATGCAAGATTAGGCGAACAGGAGCCCCATGCTTTTAAGTTTGGGCGTGAGTAACCATTAATATTGTGGATCACACAAAGTTTTATTTTATACTTTTTGGTGCATTTTATTGGTGATTTTTTAGTGTTTGACAGTTGAACAAGAACTGCTTGTATCACCGAGTGACTGAACTGATTGCAGAATCCCATACACTCTAGTTTCCACGGTAGTCACGAAAGTGTATGAATCTACGGTCCCGACACTGCATATTTCACGCCTATGAAACCATAATCCCTTAGATAGGCGTTTATGCATACTAACAACGATAAAATTGCAGTAGTATTCATTTTTTTTAAAGTTTTTTAAATATTGCATTATTACAGAGTTTGAACATGTGCACCAAATCTGGGCAAAATCGGTTCGGTAGGAGTGGGTAAAAAATCGGTTGCAAGTTTTGACCCAAACAGACAGACAGGAAGACATACAAACAGACAGACAGACAAACAAACAAACAGACACAGAAGTCAAGTTAACCGAGCAACATACATGCAATTTATATGACAAACAAATAGGCTCATATGCAATGAATTATATTGTCAAGGTAGCGAAAGTACAATTATTGTCTTGCAAGTGGGATAAATACATATATTGGCAAACCTTTGTAATGTTGCTGTACAAAACGTAGTTTTTGCAAATATTGGAAAAGTATTGTTATTGTTGGCGTCGAAAAGTTTGTCAATGTAAGCGTCAAAAAATATTGTCGGAAAACGTAATGATGTACACTCGGCAAGGAAAGTGAGGATACAGTTTTTTTAAATCTTCGGACATACATTGCTCAATAATGCGACATCTGGCAACTTTAGAAAGGGGAGGAGCTTCAATCTTATTGTGTTTGTTTTTTGCTTGACCTCCTATAACTTTCAATCATATTCTACGGTTCTGAAATCATTGATACTTAAATGCAATAGTAAGCTTTACAGTATTCGTTCAAGTTGTAATTTGCAGGGACAGTTCTGAGCAAAATAAACATTTTTCGATATAACCTACTATTATGATTAGCAAGAATTCGCTAGCAAATTGCCTCCCCTCCCCCCCTCCTTTGTTGTTGTTGGTTGTTGTTGTGTTTCATTTACTGCCAGCCGGCCGATCGATAGACCATCTGTCTATCGACTTAAAACCAAGGGTTTAAAAGATTAAAGGCGCTCCCATTTTTGATAAAGATCTTTCCTTCGAGGCAAAAGTAATCTGGCTTGGGCGTTTCTCCTACAGGCCAAAACCTCCCCTGCGGGCAGCAGGTGCAATGAGTCAAAGCATCTGTGTTGGGCGCACCCCTGTCCCATAGGAGGGGATAAAAGGCAAAAGCCCACGAGGTCTCCACACACACGCGGGCTGGAAGATATGGAGTGAACTTGTGAAGACGTCCTCAACACCTGGCCCCACCGATGCCCTTGCATCCTAACCACGTGGCCCTTCCCAAAGTATACTTCTCCTCGTGCCCTTCAACCGTATTCCTCGAGCCCACACGCCATTGCTTGGAGTTTCGAGGAGTCCCCATCGCCTTGCCCCTTTACGGAAGCCCTTGCATCTCACCACGTGGAAGAAACTCGTCCTCGGAAATCGCAAGTCATCCACGGACCGCCTTCTACACGCCCTCGGAAAATTTGCTAAGGTAAAGTGCCCTGGAAGAGCCCCATTTCAGTCACGCTTTTGTCTCGTAATATTTGCTTAAAGAGAAAGCCAGAAATCTCCCTTGTCTAATGTCCGTGCGCCTCTTGCATCGGCAGTATTAATTCTTTATTACTCCTTTGGCACCCTCAGTGCAGCTTCGAATTCATTATTCTTTTGTCTATTTTCATTACTGGCGTATAATGTGCATATCTCTCATTTCAGAGGGATCCTATTTCGTGGAAGCTTCTCGGACCGTGTCTGGAATCCCCCAGTTTCATTCAATCCCGTAGGAATCTCCTTCAGGATAGTAATCTACTTGAGTTCCTCTTTCCCGTACTGATATCATTTTTGTAAATACACTCCTTTAAATTTGCCCACGTGTTTTACGTAATATTTCCCTCAGTAACAAGAGCCCTAAGCTCATATGAAATTCTCCTTTGTTTTCCTCTTTTTTTTACGTTTTCCCGTACCCACAAAGTCAGAATCACAAGGCTAAATTACCGTAAATTGTTGCTACCTGTCTCACAGAGCATATTTCAAACTAAAACCACGGAAAAACGTAAAACTACCAATTAACCTTACACAAATGAACTTATGACACCACAATGAACGGAATGCTTGCATAATCGGAAACGCGATCTTCCATAATGAAATCAAGAGTTAAATTTGAGCAATGTCCAACGAAAAACGTGGGGAACAATAAAGGAACGAATGCAATGTTATGATGAGAGAGAGTTGCTGTTGTGTAGGCCTAGGCCTATATGTAGAGCTACTCATTTCATTATTATTTTTCATTTAGAGATTGAGCGATACTATATTTGTATAGTATGTTTTAGCAATGGAGAGAGAGAGAGAGAGAGAGAGAGAGAGAGAGAGAGAGAGAGAGAGAGAGAGCGAGAAATTATGGCAACGTCAAGAAACATCCAGTTACTTGTGTTTTCCCGCCGAAGTTAAGTTCTCGCGCTGCCCCGCACATCATAGAGAACGCTCTTGCGGATTTAAATAGATTTGGTCAACCTACCCTAGCTGTCACAGCATTTACTGTCATTAATTCCAGCTGACCTTTAACACCGTGAAATACAAATATGAATGTGTAAAAATTAAAGAAATTATCATTACCTCGTATGATGATGCAAGAATAAGCCTGTTCATAACGGAAAACTAGTAAATATTGCCGTTCTGATAATCAGTACTACACCGAGATATCCACACACTATCTTTTAGATCTCTATGAACGAAGTCATCTGAGAAATTCTGGTTACTTCGGACATCCATGGTGTTTTTAAGTATCTGAACGTTTTTGTTTTGCAGATTTAACATATATGATATAATTTGCATTGTATTTTCATATTCTAGAGTTGATTTACCGAGATTATGTGTTTTCTATAAGAAAAAAATTAAAATTCGATGAACAAAATCTAATGAAAGCTGTACCCTCACTTTCCTTGCCGAGTGTACAGTACGTATCGAAAATATTATTACGGTAAGTGTGAAAGACTATAGCGGAGTCCACCACTCTTTGCAGCTAAGCCTCGCCCACTGCACGCCAGTGATTGGCTATCTCTCGAAGGGGGAATGACGTCACACTAGTTAACAGTCCAAATGATTACCAGTACGGATTTGACTCCGTTCGGTCATGTTGGGTTTCGTACATGAATCGTGGCACCACAGATTAGATACACAAGTATCTTGCTTTTTTTTTTCCTTTAAATTGGTGTTAACCCACATAAGCGATCCCACATAGACCACATTAATTGAAATGAAGCATAGACTTAGGCAGCCATGTCAAATTTTAATATCATTGAGAGATTAGGCCTACACGTCAATTTCTTATATTTTGAAGCAATGACAGTTTATAGGAGTACACATCAAATTCTTATATTTTGATGCAATGACAGGTCATAAACCTACACGTTAATTTCTTATATACTGAGGCAATGACGGACTAGTCATAGGACTACACATTAAATTCTTATATTTTGAGACAATGACAGGGCATGGGCCTACACGTCAATATCTTATCGCAAATAGTTTTCTTCCAGTATCTGTTGGAAATAGAGTAACTTTGAATTAATACAGTAGTTTCAACTCCACGATATATAATGTATAAAATAAAGTGGAATGTACACGCATAAGCAAGTGCACACCTACACCACAGAGAATAAAAGTAAAACTTGTTGGCACGTAGCCGATGGCACACACATATCAATCATAGTACTGTCTCAGCCTTACACACAACTATCAAACTGCTCTCAATGAACTATATTGATTATATATATTTACAAAAGGGATAACAAATTATATTACTGTGATAGTAGATATAAGGCTGCTGTAGCATTTCTATGAAAATGAAGGCTATGGTAGGAAGGTATCGTAAGATAGTTAACGAAATAAGGAAAAAATAAATGATGCTGAAAAAGTTATGTATGAGATGATCCAAACCAGTCTGCGAGTAGCCCATGATATTCATTTGCTTTGGGGGGCATTCGTGCAGATTACCCTGGTGGACAAAAGGATACATGAATCAGTAAATTTTTTTTTTTTTTCTCTCTCTCTCTCTCTCTCTCTCTCTCTCTCTCTCTCTCTCTCTCTCTCTCTCTCTCTCTCTCTCTCTGTTGTTAGGAGAATATTCTAGCGTAGACTATATCCACAAAGATCTCGATTACTTTTAATTAAAACAAATTACTAAATTTCAGTTAGCAAAAGTAGG
This sequence comes from Macrobrachium rosenbergii, assembly GCA_039081455.1. Lineage (NCBI taxonomy): Eukaryota > Metazoa > Arthropoda > Malacostraca > Decapoda > Palaemonidae > Macrobrachium > Macrobrachium rosenbergii. The sequence goes on along the minus strand of JANJGK010000014.1, from coordinate 15,939,230 downwards.
CAGATAATTCTTTACACCAGTATTTTATGAATAGGTCTATGTTTATTCTGCAATGTTAGGTCACCGTATGAAAAATTTTCGAAAACACAAAACTCAAAACTACAAGCACCATAACAACAAAAAGAAAACGAAGAATAACCACGATAAAGCGACTGAGTATAAGATAGGCCTATAATCCAAACACCATAAGCTGCATAAACCGACAAAAAGACATAAGACATTATAGGTCTACGTCCATTTTTATGCCCCTGTTATTTCGAAAGGAGATAGTCTCCTTAAGAAAATTCTCAGCAAATTATATCCAATATGACGTATAGCCTGTCATACCGCAACTGTAAGTTAAACATAGGCATACTCTGGTTTTATAGAATGCAGTCACTCCTTGTCATCCCTGCGAATATGTAAACGATTGCAATGTTATTGATTTTATGACTTAAAATGTAGTAAAATTTCCTGAAATCAATATGAAATACCAGTCTGTATAGCTCTGAGAAAGTCTTTGTGTTTAAGTTTTGAATGGTGAAGACGCTTGACAATATCAGACGGTAATAATATTATCATCGTCCAGCGATTCAAGTGCACCGATTCAAACGCAGACATTCCCTGTGTCACCTCCGCATTCAGGTGAACCTCATTTACGAAAAACAACACTTCGTTCATATTTTCCTTTTTTTTTACCCTATTTATTGAGATGCTTATTACGATTTTATTTCAGGGGATAATATAACGTTTCCTTTTTTATAATCTGCAGAAAGTATTTTAGTTCGGTACAACAACCATTGCAATACTAATGAAGATTAAAAGAACCACAGATTAACCAACTTTTCGAAACTATTGCTAACCAATCAGCTTCAAGGGATGGTTATGACGTAAGCAGTGGGCGGGGCTTAACTGCAAAGAGCGGTGGACTTTGCCATACATGAATTTTCTCCAAAATAAACTTGTAACTCGACCAAACGTCAATATGAAAAAAACACTAATTTTTTTATCTATTTTGTCTATTGTCGTGCTTAAATGTGTGTAAATTTGTCCTTTTGCTGTAGTAAGATAACACACTGACATTGTACAACAGAACAAGCTAGGAAGAGAGAGAGAGAGAGAGAGAGAGAGAGAGAGAGAGAGAGAGAGAGAGAATGGGCGTTTATACAGTAGAAGTATATTTATGAATGTATATATGCATACAAACATATGACAGACCCATAGTTTTAAATCAGCTGACAGAAATATAATTGAGCCTTCTCTTCTGCCAACATAAGAGTTCAGGTTACTTCTTGTCTTGAAGTGACTACGCCGTTCAGATTATTAAAAATATCTGTGAAAAATAAATGTTTAGTTGAGATGTTGCATGTTCTATTTTTCACCCAGTTAAAGCTGCTCTCATATTGATTGGGCTGTATCTGTATGTCTTCCCGATAAGACTGTATCAAAGGCAATTAAGCCAATCGGTGGCTAATTCTTACTTTATCGTTCGTCCTGGGGGAGCCCGTAACTTACTTCATTGCCCTATCTTCTTACTTTATCTGCCACAAGATCGTTGGTTGGTTTAGATTCAGCTAGCTCTATCAAGCACTGGCACTTGTCCAAATTTAGTAAAGTGTAAAAGGGATTAAGAAACCTGGCAAAGGGCTAATGGCTCTGAACTCAGATTAACAGAAGGGAAAGTCATAAATTGGGCGTGCTGTCCTTTTTTACAGTACTATTCTGACCAGTGTTCTATGAATCTCAAGGACAGAGTCCCTCTTCCCCGACACAGGCCTCGTAACTCCTGTCATTTCTCCCCTTCATGCATTTGCCTCGTAAATACCAGTAATCCTCAGACTGCACAATTGTGACAGGCCTTCCCTATGTCCACAAAGTTTGGGCTTCTCTTGAATTTTGCCCTTTCTTTGTTTATTAATTTTCTTTTCCATTTTGTTAAACAGGTCTTGGGCTATTATATGGGGCAGAAACTTGGGCACTTAAAAGGAAAGAGGAGGGACTGTTGGAAAGAACCGAGATGAGGATGTGGAGATGGATTGCTGGAATATCACTACTGGAAAGGAGGCAGAGTCAAGATATAAGAAGAATATGTGGCATATGTAATGCACAGGAGAAGTCTAGGGAAGCTCGTCTGAGATACTATGGCCATGTAATAAGAAGAGAGGAGGTGGAACCAATCAAGAGAGCTAAGAACATGCCAGTGATTGGGGGGGAGGAGGAAGAGTGTGGGGCGTCAGCGGGTCAGATGGATGGATGTGGTGAGGAGGGATATGGGTGAGGTGGGACTAGGTTAAGTTAAGTATACCTTAGTTTTACCAGACCACTGAGCTGATTAACAGCTCTCCTAGGGCTGGCCCGAAGGACTAGACTTAGTTTACGTGGGAAGCAGATACAAGGGATAGAAATAGATGGGGGAAGACGACTCGAGCAGCCGACCCTGGTATACAGTGGGATTAATAAGGTCGAAAGAAGAAGAAGAAAAAGGTCTTGGGCTACATAAGGACATTAGGTTCTCCCATTCCCTTCGACCGCTGCACCGAGAAGCACAAAAGTTAAGTATACCTTAGTTTAACCAGACCACTGAGCTGATTAACAGCTCTCCTAGGGCTGGCCCGAAGGATTAGATTTATTTTACGTGGCTAAGGACCAACTGGTTACCTAGCAACGAGACCTACAGCTTATTGTGGAATCCGAACCACATTATGACGAGAAATTAATTTCTATCACCAGAAATAAATTCCTCTAATTTTTCATTGGCCGTTATACACACACATGCCTAGCATAATATGATTAGTCGACATATGACCATACAAAAAAAAAAAAAAATTTAAACGAATGAAAGCAGTATAGCAAAGACGCTGGATTTAGAGCTACAGAGTAAAACAGATTAATGTTGATATATTATAAAACACCAGTAAAAGATGGAGTAGTACTAGGCCAAGACCGGAAGAGACAGTGCTACGAGTGTTTGCCAACTGGAGAAAATTGCTAGACCATGAGGGAGAATGAATAGGCTAATGCTATCCACACATACAGAGAGTGCGAGTGAAGTGCTCTCTCTCTCTCTCTCTCTCTCTCTCTCTCTCTCTCTCTCTCTTGATGCTGTAATTTCTTGCCAAATATATCATTTATTAAATCATCATTTATTAAATCTCTCTCTCTCTCTCTCTCTCTCTCTCTCTCTCTCTCTCTCTCTCTCATTACACAGAGATAATTAAGGAAATATTTTTAAAGGATTTCAGGCTTTTCTTCTTTAAGCGCTTAAGATGTTATAACAGCTCAAGTTTTATTGTAATCGTCTATGAAATTATACAGAAAATAGTTATTTCAGTATAATTTTTCTTTAGTAATTCATTCCATTTTCTGCCTCCCATACTTAGTTTATATTACAGCATTTTAGTTTATCACTTAAAACGAAATGCATATATATATATATATATATATATATATATATATATATATATATATATATATATATATATACATATATATACACACATACATATATATATGTAATATATATACATATTGTACACATATATATATATATATATATATATATATATATATATATATATATATATATATATATATATATATATATATATATATATATGTATATATATATATATGTGTGTGTGTGTGTGTGTGTTATAAGCCCGATTTTCTAGGCCTATATTTTATTTAATTCTCTGTTTTAAGAACAGAGGTTGGTATCTCGCTTTTCCCGAGATATGTTTGGTAGGGAGAACCGATTTGCTGTGTCAGCTGATCCCTCATCTTCACATCATAAGTTATTCATTGCCCCTAACTAAATTCTAAGGTCTACTGGAATGAGATACTATTCTCGGTTTTTTTCCATCTGTCCACTCGTCTGTGGTGCTCGCGCATGGTAACACTGCGTCCCGGGCTTTAAATAGTTAGGCTATGTGTAAGTTTTAGGTAAATAAAAGGATATCTGGGTGTACATTTTACAACTGAAAAGTGTTTTAATAATTTACTGTATGCGAATTACACCGTTAATATTCGAAATAGGATGCTATTATTATTGTTGAATGTAATAATAATAATAATAATAATAATAATAATAATAATAATAATAATAATAATAATAACAGTAATAATTTTGCTACATAAAATCAATACATTATTGTTGCCGTAGTGAACAGCGAGAGAAGCAATTTTCCCGCCATGCGTCTGGCTGTTCCATTCACCACCCCAAAAAGGCAGCTTTCATTCAACAATAATAACAATATCCTATTTCGAATATTAACGGTGTAATTCGCATACAGTAAATTATTAAAACACTTTTCAGTTGCAAATGTACACCCAGATATCCTTTTATTTACCTAAAACTTACACATAGCCTAACTATTTAAAGCCCCGGACGCAGTGTTACCATGTGCGAGCACCACAGGCGGGTGGACAGATGGAAAAAAACTTGTATAGGTTACAAAACTAAAAACTTTATTGACAAAAAAATTACGAAAATAACTTCAAATAAGCTACCAAAGAAATGATTTCGAATTATTCAACATAACTATGAAAATCTTCTGATTAAGGTCCAAAACAGACACCCAATTATTTAAGGAAATACGGAAATAACCCATCTGTCATCCAAATCATAAAAGGTCACTCAATACATTATAAAGGTCATTTCATATATGATTCAATGTCATACCACTCCCTTCTTTGGAGAGGAACGTGGAGAGAAAGAAGGAATACCTGTAAGAGACAAACATTATATTAAGAACCAGAAAATGTGTAATAAAACTGTGAACAATATCTAACACCGTAGGTACTAAACTCATAGGAACAACTATTTCCGTCGTATCACCCTTATCTTCACTATTTCTCAGTCTGTATCTAATCTTCCTAACTAACAAATTACCCTCTAATTCAAGTCCTGCAAAAGGCAGCTTATAACCCTTCCTAACAAATTCCCCTCTAAGAAACGCTTTTGCGTCTCTCAGAATCTCATCCTCATCTTGCTTTGCTTGTATAATATCCCAATAAATGCTATCTCTCGATACGTAACATACATGAGTACCCTCTTGATCAGCAAAATTGCTACTCAACGCATGTGCTACAACATTTTGTCTATCCTCTATATACTTTATTTTAGCATCAAAATCCCTGATTGTCAAATACCACCGGGCTCTTTTTGGTGAAAGATCCGGCTTAGTAAAAAGATCCACCAATGGCTTTTGATCTGTCAGAACCTCTATTCGATTACCCATCAATAACATCTTAAAATGAATAAGCGACGAGACCACGGCAAAGGCCTCCTTATCTACTACTGACCACAAAGCGTTCATTACTACCTCGTGTCTTAAACTTCCTACTGTAAAATGCAATCGGATGAAGTTTTCCATCGAGCTTCTGCATAAGGCATGCGCATATCCCATCATTAATCGCATCTGTTACCAACGTGAATGGACGTTCTAAATCCGGAAACTTCAACACTGGGAGATTTTTAAAAGTATCTTTGATTCTCTGAAAAGCTACTTGCTGTCCCTCTCCCCAAACAAACTGCAGTCTGCACATCATCCCTCAGAACATGTCAAAGGAGACGCCAGAACAGAAAAACCCTTCACAAATCTACGGAAAAATCCAGCCATGCCTAAAAATGACCGAACCTGCTTCTTGGTCTTGGGTGTAGCAAACTCTACAATTGCCTTAACTTTATCATCATTTACCTGACACCCTCTTTAGAAATGACATGCCCTAAATATACTATCTGCTTCTCGAGAAAGTTACACTTAGCTAACTTTATCTCCAAACCAGCTAACCTAAGTCTTCTAAAAACTTCCCTGAGAACTTGTAGATGCTCTTCTAGTGAATCAGTGGCAACTAATATATCGTCCATATAGATATGGACTTTTTTCCCTAACAAGCCATGCAAAACCGTATTCATCAACCTAGTAAAAGTCATCGGACTGCCTGTCAAACCTAATGGCATTCGTGTGAACTCATAATGACCCTTCGGCAAAGAGAAGGGCGTGTACTTTTGACTCTCCTCGCTCAGCGGAACTTGCAAATATCCTTGCATTAGATCAATTGAGCCATAAATACTCCTACCACCTATCTCACAAAATAAATCTGGCAAACACGCCACAGGGTAGCCATCAGGAATGGTTTTCTCGTTCAATTTCCCAAAGTCTACACAAACTCTGACTGAGCCATCCTTCTTAGGTACTGCTAACAGCGGAAAATTAAAGGGTGACGAACTGGGCCTAACAATGCCTTCTTCTTCCCATTTATTAACCTCTTGTTCTCTTTGTTCCCTAATCTTAAAAGGAATCCTATATGAAGGAACAAAAACAGGTTTTGGTGCTTTCTTCCAAGTGCACCTTGTGACCTAACACATTCGTCAATCCCTTTGAGTGCGACTATGTCTGCAAACTCGGCTAAAACATCTTCTACACCCCCAGCATATTCATTGTAATCAGCATTGGCTAACTGATCCATAAAAACTTGCCTCCTAGCTTGTAAATCTGCCTCTGAAAAAGAACAAAAATCCCCGACAATGTTCACTGAATTATCTTCACCGACCCAGTCAACAAAATCGATTGCATAAGTGCCCTTCTGGTAATTGAGAACTGTATCGTTACTGTTTAGCAACTCCACCCAAGTTTCCCCTGAACCCGATATATCATTTACTGAACTCGTACACAGAACTCCTTTCAACTTCTCACTGCAATCACCCACACACATCTGTCTGGATTTATGCACACCTCTTACACGAACTTTTACCATCGCGATCATCCCTGGATCAAGCACGACATCATCAGTCAAAATTCCCTTATAACACGTGGCATTACCCGGCACCTGTTCATCATTCAGCCCCGGACCCTCATATACTCCCGAGGCATTCTCACTCATTACACTCACGTCTGCCCCCTCATACGGTACAAACACACCAGGCACCCCCACAGTTATACCGCAAACCTCTGTATGAACAGAGATCTTCCGTCTCCGACATGCAGGATGACCCAGTAAAAGCGTATTCCCCAAAGCACATCCCTTTATAACTAAGAATGGCTCCATCAAAGATCTGCCCCCGATGGATAAATCTATATCTGTACAACCCAATATTTGTAGTCTATTTGCCCGAACGTCGCATACAGCTTCCCTAGAAGGTCCCAAAGATAGATCGGGAAACATCGATCTGAAAAACTCATTACTTATAAGGTTAATCTAAGCTCCTGTACCTGTAAAGACCCTTACGTTTATACCTTGTGCAGACACAATTACAACTGGTTTCGACCCTACGGGTTCTCCCAAAAGTCCAATATCCCAAGAGACACCCATCCAGTTTTCCTTTTCAAATGACCGGTATTTCGACAATGTCTGCCGATCACCAGATCTCCTTGAACAATTCGCGTGAAGCACTTCCTTATCTGGGCTACCAAAATTCTGAAGTGCGGACCTATCATTATACTATCTCCGAGACGGGCAAGACCGCCAAGGATGATCATAACTCTTGCAACTGCCACAGCACTGAACACGGCAAAATCTCTTAATGTGTCCCTGCATATTACAGTTAAAGCAACGACCCCGTGGGATCCTAGAACTCAAGCCACTCACCAATCTTGGGCTATTCTGACTTGCAACAAAATTCTTCGGACAGCGGACTGGATCTCCGCGTCCTACTCAACCATAGGCTGATCTAAGGAGTCTCTGATCACTATATCCTCCCCTCATATTTGCAACTCCCTTCTTCGTACTTAAATTCACAAACTTATTCTTGGCTAATCACAGATGCAAAAATTCCCAAGGTCCCCTGAAAGTATACCCTTTACCGAAACAAAAAACCGAAGGCAAAACAATTTCCCTTAACCGAATTCCCATACAGCACAAAAACTACAACGTTAAATCCCTTTACTCTACCAATTAATCGCCAAAACTCAAAAAAGGTATTAATCAGAACCCATCATTAAATCCCAGGTTAATTAAACCCACAATCAAATTCAAAGTTCCCGAAACCCACAGTTAAATCAAAAGGTTACAAAACCCACCATCAAATTTTAAAAAATTAATTAAACCCTTAATTAAATTAAAAATTACGTAAACCCAAAAACTAAATTTACTATTAAGTAATCCATTAAATAAATTCGCAGTGAATTAAACCCATCATCAAACTAAATTCCAAAGATTAATTTAAAAAATTAGCTAACCCTTGCAATTAAATGCCCAAGTCCCATGGAGAAAAAAAAAACACACAAGCGCTGTTTACGCGCGCAGCTGATTTCTCTTCAGCCAGTCAAAGAGGCCACGTTCACTTCTTCCAAGGCCAAGCTACAAAAAGACCTCAAAGAAAAATGGAAATCGACTCTCAAGCACACACACACACACACACACACACAGAAATTCGTCTCCCACCCTCTACGAGCAACAACTCCCCGTCCCTATTACCCCTTCAATCCTCCTCCAAGGCCTGATGACGCCTATAGAAAAAATGCTTAGCGCCAAACCCTCAGAGACTCGCTCTGTCTCCAAAGGTACATATGCACCAAAAATAACGCACGTACGTGTGTAATTATATAAAAAAAAAGAGTTTAAAAAATGCTAGGAAATGTATACACACTCGCGTAACACCGCTCGAGCTCAAGGTACTTGTCGACAAGACAAGCCTTCTGTAAAACAAGGTGTCACAGGGTACTTTGGTCACACACGTACCTACACACTCAACCAGGGCAAAAAAACGCAGTGAAATCCTCTTCAAATCCGGATCTATAACCGGCTCACCTTCTAGAATGTTCTAATCTGAAATCGCCTCTCCACTCCACGTGTTTTGCCCGCAAGAGTTTTCTGCAAACATTGATAGTGGTATCCGAACGACACAAGCATTTTATTACATGCTGTGTTCTGTCATATGATCTCACGTCTGTGAAAGAGCAACCTTCTCTTTTCAAAGGTCACCTTCGTGATCTGTTATTTATATATATATATATATATATATATATATATATATATATATATATATATATATATATATATATATATATCAGCAGGTTAGGGTGAAGGATCATTCCATTATTCCTTTTCAAGGTACTTTATTGTTGCTGCGACGTTTCAGGACTAAAGTCCCATTTTCAAGCTATAAAAATAAAAGTTAAAAGTTAAAATAAAAACTCGGACTAAAATTAAGCAAAAAAAAAACTTTATACATATATACAAATAATATAAAAGTAAAGTACAAAGGATAGGGAGGAGTAACTACCATAAGGTGCTGAAGGCACAGACCGAGTGACTATTCGGGCCGGGTTCAGCTTCGACTTAAACTCACGAGAGATACAGAGGTGTTGAGGAAGACTGGGTGTTTAACTGTGGAACTAGTTGTTTAATAAAGTGTTTCCAAGATTGCTAAATATTGTTCGTTAGGAGTTTGGCCTATAATTTTAAAATCTCTGTAGTTTATGTCATATTTGCATTTCTTTGCATGTTCTCGTATACATGAAAATTCAGGATTAGTCAATTTGACGCCTGTTCGATAGCTAACGCCTCGATGAGAGTCCAATCTCACTTTGAGTAACCTCCGTGTGGAGCCGACGTACTTCCCAAGATTACATCTAGGGCAATTAAATAAATATACGACTCCTGAGGTCATTAGTGGATCGAGTTTCTCCTTATGTTTAAACAGAGATTTAATACTCATTGGGTTGCAGGGTATTAGCTTTAATTCAATGGCAGGTAAAAATTTCTCGACTAACAACTTCAATTCACGATAGAAATTTAGGTCATGAATAAATGGGACACTTGCATATAATCGTAATTTTGGTACTGTAGGTATTTTAATTTTAGGATGGAAGATATTGTTTAAAAATTTGCTGAGGTGTTTATAAAAAAGTTTGGATGGAAAGCAGTTGTCAGTGAAATATTGGTGGAGATAAGTTATTTCACTGTGAAAAAGATTCCAATTAGACGTTATGTTAAAAGCCCTATGAAAGAGCGTAGACATGGAGTTTAGTTTAAAATTATAAAAGCAGTTACTATAAAAATTTGAGCCCAGGCCGGTAAAAGTTTTCTTTCTAAAAACCGTGGTGTTAAAATGATCATTATGTTTAAAAACTGTTACATCTAAAAATGGCAGCTTATTTTCATTTTCATATTCAATAGTAAAATTAATATTAGGATGTACTTTATTGGCATAATCAAGAAATTTGTCAGCTTGATCTTTATCTCTGAACAGCAAAAAAGTATCATCCACGTACCTACTATAAAATAAGGGATAGTAGGCCAAAGGACAATCGTCCAGTATGCGCTCCTCCAGGGAGCACATAAAAATGTTTGCAAAGGTGGGACCCAAAGGGGATCCCATCGCCATACCATCAACCTGAATGTAGGCTTTACCGTTAAAAACAAAGGCTGTGTCCTGCACAGCGAGCTCGAGCAATTTTCTAAAATCCGTGAGGTTAAAATTATTAAAAGTGGCATCTGGGTCAGTAAAAATACGGCTAATAATAATGTCAATGGTTTCTTCTACCGGTACATTAGTAAAAAGAGACTCCACATCCATGCTAACCATAAATAAATCTGAATCCTGGGGTAAAATTTTTTCTTTAAAATGTTCTGAATTCTTACAGCTATATTGACTAATCCTGAATTTTCATGTATACGAGAACATGCAAAGAAATGCAAATATGACATAAACTACAGAGATTTTAAAATTATGGGCCAAACTCCTAACGAACAATATTTAGCAATCTTGGAAACACTCTTTATTAAACAACTAGTTCCACAGTTAAACACCCAGTCTTCCTCAACACCTCTGTATCTCTCGTGAGTTTAAGTCGAAGCTGAACCCGGCCCGAATAGTCACTCGGTCTGTGCCTTCAGCACCTTATGGTAGTTACTCCTCCCTATCCTTTGTACTTTACTTTTATATTATTTGTATATATGTATAAAGTTTTTTTTTTACTTAATTTTAGTCCGAGTTTTTATTTTAACTTTTAACTTTTATTTTTATAGCTTGAAAATGGGACTTTAGTCCTGAAACGTCGCAGCAACAATAAAGTACCTTGAAAAGGAATAATGGAATGATCCTTCACCCTAACCTGCTGATGTCTACCGGTTGATAGAACCCCTCTCAATCCTCACTGTATATATATATATATATATATATATATATATATATATATATATATATATATATATATATATATAATGTATATGTAAATGTATGTATGTATATATGTATATATACTGTATATATCTTCATTAGTCCCGATGAATTATGGCACTTGCCAAAGCTTGCAAAACCTAATTAACAAATCACCTATGTTACGAAATGTTGCTGATGTCTAATCCTTCTAAAATGCAACTTGTTTCTGGTGTGAAAGTACGATCATATTAATTTCAATGTATCATAATGAAGTTTGCTTATCAGCATAGCTTTGAACCTCACTGTGACGTCATGTGTCTAAAAAGACAGGAGTAGAAGAGCTGGGTGAACGAACAGGTTTGTCTTCAGTCTAGTGCTATCCCGGGGATCACAGGCATATAGTACCTTATCTTTCTGTTAAAAACCAGTACATGTACTGCTCAGACGTCACTGAAGTCATTTCAGGCGTCTCTACGTGAGTAATTGTTATAAATATAATAACCTAGAATTAGCGATGTCACTGATTTTATAGTTGCTGTATTGTTAGAGAGTCTCGACACGAACTACAGTAGGTGGATATAAATAGCGTAGGGGAATTGTGACATTGTCCATCCGAATGAGCATTTGTTAACATCTCTGATATCAGGAACAGAGCAAATAGGTTGAAATGAACAGTTCTGTGTCTTCGGCGCATAGTCGTAACGTTGTTGTTTGTATGGGCGGAGGACGTGGAGAACTTAGACCGAAGATAAATCGACGCTCTCCTGGACGACAACACTCGGATTATGAAAGTCGTTTGATGAAGTTTACTTCTGCGGAGAGTTTAATGAATGAGATAAACTTTTGGTCGATATTTATCATTTAAAGAGTGAAGTCTCTCTCTCTCTCTCTCTCTCTCTCTCTCTCTCTCTCTCTCCTATGAACGTATACGTGGTTTAAGTTTGTGTATAAATGTGCAAATATAAAATGAAACTTTCAAAGGAAGCCTAATACCTTCATGTAGCCCAGTACAGAAGAAATATAGAGCAACAGGAAGAAAAACTCACGGAAAAGAAGATGGAAGGGTGTAAGACAAGGAACAACAGAAGTAGGAAGGTAACTCCAAAGCTTAGATAGAAGAGGTAACCAAAGTAGAAAAAAAAAAAACTGTGCCAACCTAAGAGGATACGGATTTGCTCCCAGTTTCATAAGTGGGCAGACATTGCCTGGCGGGAATTGGACAGGACGGGAAATAAATGATTGAGCAAAATTACAGGATCACCATTCTTTTTGCGCTCTCATTTGCATTGACAATCATACACACACGCGCGCACATACACCCACACCACGCATATATATATATATATATATATATATATATATATATATATATATATATATATATATATATATATATATATATATTAGTGAGCAAGGTATATACTCATATACCGTATGCGCACACACACACACAAACATATTTCTCAGAGAGAGAGAGAGAGAGAGATCTGTATATGTAAATATGTATGTATGTATATATATATATATATATATATGTGTGTGTGTGTGTGTGTGTGTGTGTGTGTGTGTGTGTGTGTGAGTGTGTGTGCGTAGAGAGAGAGAAACTCTCGAATTCTCGTTGTCAGCCTTTACGAAGGGACGTGATGTGATGCTATACCCAGAATGAGGTGAGACAGATGAATTTATTCGCATAATGTTCAAGGTCAGTGAGGATATCTAGTTACTGCTAAGGCGTCTGGTTTCTTCCGTCATTTGTTAGTTAAATTAAGTTTGTTCTATTATTATTATTATTATTATTATTATTATTATTATTATTATTATTATTATTATTGGTGTTGTTGCTCTTGTTTTTGTTTTTCACAAGAGCAATCAGTAAGAATACTTTTTGCTGTTACTTGCATACAGAGATGCTCTAGAGGACTCTGAGGACGAAGAATACCCAAGGCTGTTTTCAGACGGAAAGGAAACAAAGATATTGCAGGCTTAATCATTCTGAATAGTATGGAATCTACAATTCTGAACTATGTTTAGTCTAATTAAAAAAAAATTCTTTTCGCAGGAATCTGTAAATTCAAAAGTGTATTCAGTTGAGTTGAGTATAGAATTTAGGCCAAAGGCCAAGCACTGGGGCCTATGAGGTCATTCAGCGCTGAAACGGAAATTGACGGCAAAAGGTTTGAAAGGTATAACAGGACGAAAAACTCGCAGTTGCACTATGAATCAATTGTAATAGAGGGTGGAAAGTAAGACGGAAGAAAGAGAATATGAAAGGAGGTACAGTAAAGGATAAAAGGGGGTTGCAGCTAGGGGCCGAAGGCACGCTGCAAAGAACCTTAAGTAATGCCTACATTGCACCGCGCGAGGTGCACTGACGGCACTAGCCAACTACGGGGTCCAGGGTGTATTTGGAACCTTTAAGATGGTAAACAACCGCCCAGCACAGCCACAATGTAATTTCTCTTTGCAAGAAACGTATGACTGAATTATAAAGTCGTTTTGTATGTGAGCTCCCCGGTATTTGTTTTTTCCCCCAACATTTTATCAGTGTTTTGGGAGACTTAAAGTAACATTGAATGCTTTTTTTTTTATTCATTTTAGTCCCTTGAAAATGATGCCCGGGGACTGTCAATTATTTAGAATAACAACAACGAATTGTTGCAGAAATTCCGTGTTTTTTCTGTACATTTATAACTGAAGTATTCAGGTTGGTTATTTTTCGGAAGACTCCAGCCACCTCCCACATTATAATCTATATTTTTTCTCGGGTAAAACACATCAAAACAAAAAATTTCTTCTTATTACATAACTTTCGCAATTGCTTAATAACAGAGAAAATTAATTAATCAAATTACGACTTATAAGGTAAGATAATACGGACGCCCGCCCACCTCCTTAGCTAATACAGCAAAATTGTAACCAGTAAACAACACCCCTCGGTTGCGTTAGGTTGGTATTTTTAGGTTCTTTTAGTGCCCTATCATTTCCTAGACATTTTTGCAAGAAAAACCCAAAATGGTTTTTCAAACAAAAATGGCTGGCTGGAGTCTTCCGAAAAATTACCATCAGGTTATTGTTACGGATGTTATTACAGTATTTACAAACATTCTTACAGCGATTATCAGTGTTATCAGTCATACCTATTATCTTGGTTGCCAGTACTCTTTCCAAGACCTGTTATTATTAGGAGTGATATCTTTTATTTATCTTAGAGTAGGCTAGCCTCCTTGATGGCGTTTGTTAGTGTTTGATGACCGCGCTCGGCCGCCAAGCAAGCAAACAAACTCATCAGTCGGCTGATATGAATGTAAACTTGAGTCAATTAACGTGTGAATGCTGGTAGTCTCGGACATTTGAAGAGAGAGAGAGAGAGAACTAAATATTATTCTCTTTCACTCTTTCCTAGATCCTACTGGGAAGATGAAGCTGCAGAGTGGCCACGAAGTGGTTCCTTTGGAAGGATCCGAGAAGGAGAAACAGCTGAAGGATTTCCAGGGTTACAAAGACGGTTTAATTCGTCTGATGCCCGGTAGGTGGCTCCTCGCTCCCGGGTTCCAGAACTTCGCTGATCGCATTTATAATTTCCAGGTAGGTGACAGGCACAATACTTAGAATTAGTTAATGAGTTGTTTGTATGGGAAGTGTTGCATCCTTAAGTCTTAAATGATAACTTACAACTTTTTGATGGTTAATTAATTATATATATACATACTGTATATACACATATATACATATATGTGTGTATGTGTATATACACACAGTGGTATGATTCTCAGCTACCAGTCGCGAGGGCCGGGGTTCAAATCCTGCTGCTCACTGATGGCTCTGATTGAGCCACTGCAAAAATCCGGTAGCCCGTCAACCTAATGGCCCGAAAAAACCCGTGAGGTTCAGTAGGAGAATAGGTACCAGCCCTCGGGCTGGGGAGTTAAACAGTGGGCCTGGCGACACACTGGCCACATGTCATAGGCATTGGGATCTGCCCCCACTGGCTGTCAGCGTAAGAAATAGGAGATGAGCGCCTGCCCTATGAGCCTCCAGAGGCCCAGGAGGACTTATATATATATATATATATATATATATATATATATATATATATATATATATATATATATATATATATATATATATATATATATATATATATTATATATATGATGCTGTCGTATTATTTGGTCCAAAAGGATGTATTAATCTCTCACAGCCAAACCATTCGAAGTTAATCAGTAGGTATCATATCAGCTTCAATAAAGGTCTTTAATTGTAATCAAGGTCCATATCTTGGCCATTATATCAACTTATAGGGTATAATTCTCTCTCTCTCTCTCTCTCTCTCTCTCTCTCTCTCTCTCTCTCTCTCTCTCTCTAGCACAAGAAAAGTGATGTGGTGGTGATGACTTGGCCCAAGTGCGGTACGACCTGGACCCAGGAGATCGTCTGGACGATGATGAACAGCCCCAATCTCGATCACCCAGATTCCAACTTGCCCATCCTGACGAGGTCGCCTTTTATCGAGTGAGTGTTATTTTTCTTTTTTCCTATTTTTTTTTTCTTCCATTTGTCTCGGTATTATATTTCATAGCTTTGAGTTTTAGTATTTTTTTTCCTTCCGCTATCGAGACTTTTCCATGTATTGCAACAGGGGAAAGGTAATTTAACTTCAATTGTATTACAGATTGAACTGAAGGATATTTGAATTTGTGAATATTGGTCCTGTTTTGCAAACAAAGCAGCACAGAAAATGGCTTTCGCTGAACCACTGACAGAGATCCAATTTTGTAAACAAAGCAACACAGAAAATGGCTTCCATTGAACCACTAACCGAGATCCAGTTTTGTAAACAAAGCAACACAGAAAATGGCCTCCACCAATCCACTAACAGAGATCAGTTTTGTAAACAAAGCAACACAGGAAATGGCTTCCATTGATCCGCTAACAGAGATCCAGTTTTGTAAACAAAGCAACACAGAAAATGGCTTCCATTGAACCACTAACAGAGATCCAGTTTTGCAAACAAAGCAACACAGAAAATGGCTTTCACTGAACCACTGACAGAGGTCCAGTTTTGTAAACAAAGCAAGACAGGAAATGGCTTCCACTGATCCACTAACAGAGATCCAGTTTTGTAAACAAAGGAATGCAGAAAATGGCTTTCACTGATTCACCATCAGAGATCCAGTTTTGCAAACAAAGCAACACAGAAAATGGCTTCCATTGATCCACTAACAGAGATCTAGTTTTGTAAACAAAGGAATGCAGAAAATGGCTTCCACTGATTCACCATCAGAGATCCAGTTTTGCAAACAAAGCAACACAGAAAATGGCTTTCACTGAACCACTGACAGACATCCAGTTTTGTAAACAAAGCAAGACAGGAAATGGATTCCATTGATCCACTAACAGAGATCCAGTTTTGTAAACAAAAGAATGCAGAAAATGGCTTCCACTGATTCACCATCAGAGATCCAGTTTTGTAAACAAACCAACACAGAAAATGGCTTCCATTGATCCACTAACAGAGATCCAGTTTTGTAAACAAAGCAACACAGAAAATGGCTTCCATTGATCCACTAACAGAGATCCAGTTTTGTAAACAAAGCAGCACAGAAAATGGCTTCCACTGATCCACTAACAGAGATCCAGTTTTGTAAACAAAGCAGCACAGAAAATGGCTTCCACTGATCCACTAACAGAGATCCAGTTTTGTAAACAAAGCAACACAGAAAATGGCTTCCATTGATCCACTAACAGAGATCCAGTTTTGTAAACAAAGCAACACAGAAAATGGCTTCCACTGATCCACTAACAGAGATCCAGTTTTGCAAACAAAGCAACACCGAAAATGGCTTCCATTGATCCACTAACAGAGATCCAGTTTTGTAAAAAAAAAGTAGCACAGAAAATGGCTTCCACTGATCCACTAACAGAGATACAGTTTTGTAAACAAAGCAAAACAGACAATGGCCTCCATTGATCCCCTAACAGAGATCCAGTTTTGTAAACAAAGCAACACAGAAAATGGCTTCCATTGAACCACTAACAGAGATCCAGTTTTCTAAACAAAGCAAAACAGACAATGGCTTCTATTGATCCACTAACAGAGATCCAGTTTTGCAAACAAAACAACACAGAAAATGGCTTCCATTGAACCACTAACAGAGATCAAGTTTTGTAAACAAAGCAACGAAGAAAATGGCTTCCAGTGATCCACTAACAGAGATCCAGTTTTGTAAACAAAACAACACAGAAAATGGCTTCCATTAATCCACTAACAGAGATCCAGTTTTGTAAACAAAACAACACAGAAAATGGCTTCCACTGATCCACTAACAGAGATCCAGTTTTGTAAACAAAACAACACAGAAAATGGCTTCCATTGATCCACTAACAGAGATCCAGTTTTGTAAACAAAGCAACACAGAAAATGGCTTTCATTGATCCACTAACAGAGATCAAGTTTTGTAAACAAAGCAACACAGAAAATGGCTTCCACTGATCCACTAACAGAGATCCAGTTTTGTAAACAAAGCAACACAGAAAATGGCTTCCATTGATCCACTAACAAAGATCCAGTTTTGTAAACAAAGCAACACCGAAAATGGCCTCCATTGGTCCACAAACAGAGATCCAGTTTTGTAAACAAAACAACACAGAAAATGGCTTCCATTGATCCACTAACAGAGATCCAGTTTTGTAAACAAAGCAACACAGAAAATGGCTTCTATTGATCCACTAACAGAGATCCAGTTTTGTAAACAAAACAACACAGAAAATGGCTTCCATTGATCCACTAACAGAGATCCAGTTTTGTAAACAAAACAACACAGAAAATGGCTTCCATTGATCCACTAACAGAGATCCAGTTTTGTAAACAAAGCAACACAAAAAATGGCTTCTATTGATCCACTAACAGAGATCCAGTTTTGTAAACAAAACAACACAGAAAATGGCTTCCATTGATCCACTAACAGAGATCCAGTTTTGTAAACAAAACAACACAGAAAATGGCTTTCATTGATCTACTAACAGAGATCCAGTTTTGTAAACAAAGCAACACAGAAAATGGCTTCCACTGATCAAATAACAGAGATCCAGTTTTGGAAACAAAGCAAAACAGACAATGGCTTCCATTGATCCACTAACAGAGATCCAGTTTTTGAACAAAGCAACACAGGAAATGGCTTCCACTGATCCACTAACAGAGATCCAGTTTTGTAAACAAAACAACACAGAAAATGGCTTCCACTGATCCAGTAACAGAGATCTAGTTTTGTAAACAAAGCAACACAGAAAATGGCTTCCATTGATCCACTAACAGAGATCCAGTTTTGTAAACAAAGCAAAACAGACAATGGCTTCCATTGATCCACTAACAGAGATCAAGTTTATAGACTCTAAAGACGATCCCCATAGTGCCGTCAGTGCACCTCATGTGGTGCACTGTAGGCATTACTTAAGGTTCTTTGCAGCGTCCCTTCGGCCCCTGGCTGCAACCCCTTTCATTCCTATTACTGTACTTCCATTCATTGCCTCTTTCTTTCTTCTCACTTTCCGCCCTCCCCTAACAACTGATTCACTGTGCAACTGCAAGGTTTTCCTCCTGTTACACCTTTCAAACTTTTATTTACTGTTAATTTCAGTTTCAGCGCTGAATGACCTCATAGGTTCCAGCGCTTTGCCTTTGGCCTAAATCCTAAATTCTATTCTTTAAAGACAACAGAGGAAGCTCGAGGTAGCCTTTGTGAATAAACTCGCAGGTCTCGCTGGTTGCTCTTTTCAGGAACGATATATTCGCCCCTGCGCTAAAACCCGGAGAAGTTCCCTTATCAAACGACCCATTTTACGTCGCTTTCAAGAAAGTGTGTCCTAACAGAAATCCTGCAGACGGGGTGCACCTGCAGTTAGTGGAAGAGTTCCCCGATCCTAGGCTTATCAAAACACACTTGCCGTTCTCTTTAGTGTCACCTACGTTATTAGATACATGCAAGGTTATTATTTATGTTTTTTATATCTCCCAAATCTCTTTTTGTTGTAGTAACTCCTGTGGTCATCATGTCAATATTCTTGTACAGATAAAGCAGGTTGCTGGCATCTGTGTGCCTTGAAATATTCCTGATACTGTTCTTGAGACTACAGTCACCCAGTCTTCAGTCTTGCTCTCTTTCCTTCATCTCCAGGTGATCTACGTAGCAAGGAACCCGAAAGATGTCATAGTATCTTTCCACCACCATTCAAGGATACTGAAGTTGCATGACTATGTTGGAAGCTTTGAAGACTTCGTACAGTACTTTGTCAATGACGACTGTGAGATTTATGCCATAACACTTCTGTTATTTTGCCATGTTACTTAACCCTTGGAAGACTGAAATTTCATAGGCAACGCAGGTTTTTTTTTTTATGTCAGCTTTGCTTTGCTACCTTAATTACAAGAGATTCGTTAGCTAATTGCATTAGGCTTATCAATATTTGACAAAAATTTTATAAAAACGAAAACCGTTCTTTAACAGCCAGCTATTCAACGCAGTATGGAATTATACAGTGGAACAGATTCGTACAAAGTAGAACAGTGCCGTAGCATTCATTAACATTCATTAAAAGCAGAACGATACAGAGAAGCTTATACAGAAAAAAACATTTCAACGCAAAGTTATACACAGCAAAAAAGAAACCAATGTGCCGTAAGGACATAGCCTGCAGCGCAGACTTATACAGAACACAGCTGTACAATCAAAAGAACCAGGGCACTAGACAAGGGTTCAACATAGAATCACGCGGAGAACAATCTGACACAATTCAGAACAAACCAAACCACCGGAAGTTATTCCTTATTAACTCTCTTAATTTCTCAACATAATTTATTCTTTTCAGTGATATATGGCCCATACTGGCTCCATCTGAAAGAGGCCTGGGAAAGGAAAAACCACAAAAACCTCCACTTCATATTCTACGAGGACCTGAAAGCGAACCCTCTGGGAGAGATCAAGAAGCTGAACGCTTTCCTCAACACAAAACTGACAGATGCCCAGCTGGATGGCATAGTCAAATACACGTCCTTCAAGGAGATGAGGGCGAGGGACAACGCCCCTGTGTTCAACTTCGAGCACAAGGGAGTCAAGGTGGAAGCTTTGAACGCCGGAGTCGTCAAGAAAGACGGAGGCTTCTTCAGAAAGGGTAATGTCCATGTGGTTCAGTGTGGAGGGGATGATTTTGTACTGAGCTTCAGCTCTGTGAATGTCTTGAAATGCAATGATCAGTATTCAGTAATAAAGACATATTCTTCGTGTTTGTCTCGATTGGTTGAGAAAAAAGCCACTGCACAATACCAAGTTTATTCACATAAACTTGGTTCTCTGCAGGGCTTTTTGATTAACCAGTGATCAGTATTGCAGATCAGTGGCAAAATTTCCATTTCATTTTTTTTCGGGCCTTTAGGGCAGTTAAATTTTTTTCTGTCATTTCGATGGAATATAAAAATTACTTTCTAAAGATAGTGATTTTACGATATTTTCATACTGTATACAGTATATATGCAAACTGTGTACATTGCATGAATATCCACGAAAAAAAGTCTGCGTATATTCTATACACTGAAACATTCACCGGGGAGTTTCAGCTTTTTAGAGACCAGATCCTTTTTTTTTTCTTTCCAGGAGAATCTGGAGACTGGAAAAACAAATTCACGAACGAAATGGACGCGAAGGCCAACCAATGGCTTCAGAAGAACTTGAACAACCTCGATCTTGAATTCAAATACGAAATTGAAAGTAGAAAAAATGGCAAAATTTAGGTTACAGATTTTATCAGGTAACCTTTTTGCGTCTGCGAGATAAAGCATGACACAGATCTAACAAAAATGACTACTATACTGTATTTTTATTTTGAGGCGTTCATTTTTTGTTTTTTTTTTTCGTCCCGAGGATCTGTTATCTGCACAGTGTCATCTCTCTTACTTAAGCTTTTCTTTCTAGCCAAGTTTCAGTGAAATTATTTCGTTGTCTCTATCTAAACGCCATTTAAGAAAAGCAAACTTACTTGCAGTTTTATCACTGATAGACAAAAGTAGATTCCGTGTTCCTGTTAAACACCATTTTAGCAAAAATGATCAATCTCTGGAAATCAAAGCACCCAAGAGAAAAACGATATTTAACCAGGAACCATTTTAGATAACTTTATTCTATGTTTATACTGAGTTACTAGCGCCTATTAAATTGACTGATTTATGCATTGTTCCTAAAACCATCAAAGCCATAATTTTTACTTTTTCGTTCATCCTGCCTTAAGATAAAGACTACTATTAAAATGAATAAATAGAAATAATGAATGACAATAATTTTGCTAATAATGAGGATGTTTATGGCTATGGTGACAGTAAATAATAGAAGGGTGATGATGTTAAAGATCATATTAATTAAAACTCACTATGCAATGATAATCCTTATGCCACTCATTGACAAAGACTTCTAGACAAATTAATTCATCTGTTTTACAAGTACTCAAGAGAGGGAGAGAGAAAAAGAGAGAGAGAGGTAGGAGCCTGTAGCAATCTTAAGAAGCCTCTGACGTCATCCATTGTGCAAGAGGAAGGCGTCCAATGTCGTCCTTGTTAGATTATTGTACGATCCTATCTCCCTTTTTACCTCGAGTGTCAAGTGTCTCCTCTTGGAAATTGAACATGAGGTCGCTTAGTCGAATCGGCAATAGGACACTACTACCGAGAGAGAGAGAGAGAGAGAGAGAGAGAGAGAGAGAGAGAGAGAGAGAGAGAGGGGGTTGGTGGCAAAGGGCCTTGAGTGGAGAATGTCTTCATTAACATCTGATACCCGTGATATTAAAATAAGCAAAGAACCTCAGAGAATTGTAAGGATGATTATGCGTATAAATAAGTATTCTTTTCCTATACATACATATATATATATATGTATGTATGTATGTATATGTATATATATATATATATATATATATATATATATATATATAATATATATATATATATATATATATATATATATATATATATATATATATATATATATATATATATATATATATATATAGCCTATATATATACATACGAGATCCTCGCATGAAAATGAAAGGGTATGCAAAGACTTTCGACATTTATTATGAAGTCTTGGCATCTCCTTTTATATTCATCTGAACATCTCTTATATTCTTCATCTACGGTTTCATTTGGAAATAGAAGATTATATATATGTATATATATATATATATATATATATATATATATATATATATATATATATATTGAATGCAATTGTTAAGTTGAAGTGGAAGCTGAGAAATAATTTTGCTGTTAATGAGAGGACACATGTCATTGATCAAGGACAGTTTATTGTCCCTCTTAAAATATTCCAGTTAGATAACTGAGAACAGGACTCTGGATTAGCACAAGTCTAACTTAAAACAACAAAAACAATAACAATAATCATAACAACAACGACAACAGGGAGGGATGCTCTTTTCAACTGGAGAGGCGTTCTCTGTCTTCTCGTTTCTTTCTTTCTTTCTTGTATGGGAAATGGATTGGGATAAAAGGGCGTCAATCTCCTCCATGCCCCCAAATAAATCTTTATTGTCTGGCAATAACTAAACCAATTGACTCCTGACGCCTGTGTGACTTAGACATCTGCCATTCAACAATTGAGCTAATTAAACTCTAACGGAATGAATGTAGTGTAACCGACTCGCTAATTGTGAGGTGATTCCTTTGCGCGTATAGTACTAGCTGATTTAATAGTTTATCTCTCTCTCTCTCTCTCTCTCTCTCTCTCTCTCTCTCTCTCTCTCTCTCTCTCTCTCTCTCATTTGTTGGTGGGTCTTTCGTTGCTGCTCATGTTGTTTTGCATTATTGTGCTAAAAATTTTTATGAACGTATAGTACAGACTGATTTAATAGCCCTCTCTCTCTCTCTCTCTCTCTCTCATTTGTTGATGGGGTTTCTGTTCTATTGTTACTCATGTTGCGTTGCTTTATTGCACTAAAAATTGTTATACACGTATAGTACAGACTGATTTCATAGTTCTCTCTCTCTCTCTCTCTCTCTGATTAGTTAATGGGGGTTTCTGTTTGTTAGCTGCTATTTTTGTTTTGCATAATTGTACTACAAATTGCAATGAATAGAAATATATGATGAAAAAATCTTGTCCTTTCTTTGTATCCCTTCAATCTCCCAATCTGCATCTTTTTGCAACGGCGATTTTGACACTACTCAGTAAGGGAAACCCAGTGATAAGTTATAACTCTTGCTTGCAATTACAGGTCTTGATTCTGGCAACTATACCCATCTAGGTCTCTTAGCTATTTCAGAATAAATTCCCATAAAATTATTTCGTTTACTAAAAGAGAAAAAAGAAAAAATAAAACCTCGCTGTTCTATTGCCTCACCAACTGGAGGTTACTTTTAAGAGATACTGTTCGTTCAGCATTTACAGAATCTTATTCAATGAGAGGAGATTTCACGAAAACAAAACGTCCCGTGAGACACAATACCCACCCTGTTAATTCAGGGCACGAATCTTCAATTCCTTTGGAATTAAGACCAGTAACGATGACGGGCATTTATCGAAGGTCAAAATCAGACCATTAACGAAATCGTTTTCTGTGGCGTTGGATAGCTGCTACGTATCTTCTGGGGTTTCAACGATTAGAATTGGCTAGACTCATAAGCAGCTAACCATTGTCAACTATTACATGCTGTTCGTCATTAGTCTATCATCAGTCGTTCGTGATCATCGCATAAACGACTGATCTTTTTAATAATATACCTTACTCATCATACCTTCGCTGCTGTTAAAGGTCTGATGTAATTTTATGAAATTTAGGCTGTCAAACCAAGCGGTGCGGGACTTTAGGCTATTCAGCGCTCAGGGCAGTGATAAGAGGGAGTTGGAGTGGTTAGACAACAAGATAAAGATATCTAGAAAATAAAGGAAATGAAGTAAAGGGATCTAAAGGTGGAACTGGGAGAAACAATCTTTATTGCACTTATTTAGAGGAGCTATCAAACGAGCAAAATTTCGTGCAGCAAGAAACGCTTCTGTCAGCACCCGATATGAAAACGGTGTCTCGCAGAGCAAAAACTACCTCCTTTACACTCACTGTAATTACTGTTTACATTCGTTCAAACGTTGGTTTCGATCTGGTGTAGGTTTGTGTGTTACGAGTTAAACAATGACTATACAGTCGACATTCGAGGCTGAAGCCTAATTACTTGAAAAATTAAGGACAACTTCAGTTCAATGGAGCTCCAAACATCCATCTTACTCGAAGAAGTTCTTGGAAAAATATTTGTATATTGACGGGCCTTTCGAGCTGGCGGCAGCATTTCCAGATACAGGCGGGATTGACGCAGGTATGTGTATTTATAAATATTCGTATAATCAGTCATTTGAACTGAAATCTTTTCGGACCTCAGATTAATTCATGCTAAGTTTTTCCCTCGTATGATGATTCAGAGTTAAGTGAACAATTAGCCTAGGGAGCTAGGCTACGCCATGCCAGCCTAGGTTAGTTCAGGCAGTGTAGCCGAGTGTAGTTGGATGGAACAAGGGAGTGCCCAGGGTGATAAATCGGGCAAATGTAAGAGACGGCTGCACGAATATATCGTTTATTAATATAATTTTTTGACGAAGCAATATACATAAGGGTGTATATAATGCAGCATAGGTGAGGTAATTCGAGAAATGCACCGAGATAATGAGTAATTTACCGTCTGTTATTATGTATGTTTTTACGTTCATCCCGAGGGGCTGGTACTAAACACTGCGGAAGCTCCACGGGGTCCCGTGTTTAGTACCAGCCCCTTGGAGATGAAGGGAAAAGTATAGACAAGAGACGGTAAATTTCTCACTACTTCAGTACATTTCTCGAATTATCTCACCTTTCCAGCGTTATGTATTCCACTTTACATATTGTTCAGAGAAAAAATTATATCAATAAACGATATCTTCGTGTGGCCGTCTCCTTGACATTTACCGTGAATTGTTATTGCTAAATGTGAAGGGATCTATTAATCATCCCAATTTACGCTGGTTATCCACCTCCTTATTTTTTCTGTGTATTCGCAATAAAACAACTAACAGAGATTTCAGCGTCACATTGACATACAAATATAAGGATATTAACCGGCAGTTCACAATAATTAACGTATAACAAAGTTTTATTGACGGAATGGTAGAGCCAAATTAACAAGAAGTGAATAATATAAAAAGGAATGCTACAGATATGGTGTCACTTTTTCAGATATACAATGTAGGCCTATGTATTTTTGAGTCAATGACTTCTTAACTTCTCGCCTTAGGCCTAATCGCATTTTTTTAATACACATTGTACTAAAAACCAGTATCCGAGAGTGAAATATGCGAAAAAAAACCCTCACATTACTGTACTCATCCTCTTCCCTTCTTGCCTTTTCTTTCAACTTTTAGTTTTCTGTAAAAGAAAATTATTGAGATTACTACTTGTCGGTCAGTCCGCGCATTTTCAGTCCGCCCTCAGATCTTAGAAACTACTGAGGCTGTAGGGCTGCAATTTGGTATGTTGATATCCACCTTCCAATCATTAAACATACCAAATTGCAGCCCTCTAGCCTCTGCAGTTTTTTATTTTATTTAAGGTTAAAATTAGCCATAATCGTGCTTCTGATAACGATGTAGGACAGGCCACCACCGGGCCGTGGTTAAAGTTTCATGGGCCGAGGCTCATAGAGATAGATCTATTTTCGGTGGCCTTGGTTATACGCTGTAGCGGCTGTACAGAAAGCGCGATTGCGCCAAAGAAAACTCGCCTGTAGTAAAATACAATCAGCACTGTAACAGAAAACACACCTCTGTTAATTCCTTAACCTTTGCTGGTATCAGGCGCCTAGTAAGTCTGTCCGTTGTGATGAGGAGATAAGAACTAGTTTTCACTTCTTTAAAAATCGCTATTTTTAAGTGTAAAAGTGATATGCGATAACGTGCGATAGCGAAGTGTGTCAGCAGACTGATAAAAGCCATTTTGGAGAGGGAAGGGAGGCAAGGTCTCAGATCTCTCTCTCTCTCTCTCTCTCTCTCTCTCTCTCTCTCTCTCTCTCTCTCTCTATGCGTTGGAACGGCAGAAGTTTAGTACAGTTTTCTTATAACGGTTGAACAATTAAGTGACGAGAATAAAAAAAATTAAATTGAAAATGTGGCATGTCACTTATTCTAGTTTCTTCTTTCATATCACTTCATAAAAACCGAAGTTATCGCTTGATGAATAACTTTTCCGATTGGCCCAGTGAACAAGACAGATAAATACAGTTTTTTTTTTTTTTTTTTTTGAAAGACAAATGGTTCAGAGTTTAACCACAGGACGAGTCGACATGTAACAAATTCCTTGAAATATTTACAACGCGAGAAGTAAAAAACAAACCCTAGAGATCCTATCAAGATTAGCGGCAAAGTCATGACAGGTCGACATGATATAATGACCTACATTGTCTACAGGAGTTTAATAGACTGATTAACTGTTCTATATTTGGAAACACTTGGCAACTTTGAAGAAACCGTAGAGGCGTAGTTTGTGTATCAGCTTAAGTTAAAGAAAAATTTTGATTTTTACCTGGCCTACTTACTGTTTTCCTTGTTCAGGGGTCCAATCTGGGGTCTAGCTCGTGAACAGCGGTGCTTACTAATAACCTTGAAGATCTGACTGCAATTACTAGTAGGCAGGAAACGTAAAAGAAAAAAGCAGTTGGGTTGAGGGCTATACTTCAACAAGGGGCTTGCAGGTAAACACTTAAGTTTACTTTAAATGGGATATATTTATAATTAAACATCAATCAGAAGATTGGGGAATGATAGTCAGATCCAACAGGGGCTGCCACGTGGTTAGTTATGCTATCACTGTTTAAAAATTGGATAGTCTGTGATTAATCCTCTTGAAAGGGATACTGAAGAATTGATTGCAGTGGCCTTTTCACTACAAGAAGCACAAGACAAGTCGATGTTTCCACAGCCGATGTACCGTCTGCAATTTGATAATGCCAGCGGTTACACAAGGATAATTATAACGATCTCTGGCGAATCGAGGGTTGCACAGAGGGTGCCAAGATAACTCGATTCTGGTACGATATACTTGCATTAAAATTCACACTGAGCTAAGTGAGTCAGGTCTTTGTGATAACACACTTCAGAAAAGAAAATGAGAGTGCAGTTGGAGATTTAAAGATACGTGACTTGAAAATAACCTCTAGTCAGGACGATACCTTATAACGGAGCGATGGAGGGTTCCTCGCCGAATTTCACGAGTTCTGGAGGGATGAATTTAATGGGAAAATGCACAGGTAATTCGACTGGGTGGTTGAAAGGTGACCACGTGGAGGGGGTCAACTCAATAAAGGGTCCATGCAAGGGGGTAGTGTGTCGATCTACAGGCGAGGGTGTTCTGAGAGCGATGGCTTGCTGTTGTTGTTGTTTTAGATTTACCTGGCCTTGTGCCAGCACGGGCTCTTGCTCCTCGAGCAGCCCGTAACTCTATGTTGATGATGAGTCTGTGAGATGGGTAGGTTGGATGAAAACTTTATTATGATGCATGAAAGTGATTTTGGTGGAGGTGATTTTTGAAATGAAAAGATTTAACAGGCAAGGTTGCAACCTCTTTGAACCCTAAGGTACCCATCAGATGAGGATAAAAGTACGATAGTAGTGAGTGTTGGCTAGTGGGAGAGGCCAACAAATGGAAAAAAAGAAGAATTGAGTAGTAGGCACAGGTAGCTAGTATGCTAGCTCATGGTGATCTAAAGCCATATTCCTTGTCCGGTCCTAATTCTTGTGTCTGTATGTGTTTTGTGTATTTGTTGTGTGTTGATTGTGGTGGATGGAAGGTGGTTTTGATAGGGGAGGGAGTGATTTCTAAAAGAGTCAGCAGTTAGAAATGAATGGTATGGCTTTTGATTTGTTGTCTGGGTCGGGTCTGTTGTGTCTGATGTAAGAATTGGGAAGGAGAGTGGGTGGTTAAAGGTATGGATTCTTTAGAGTTACCGTGGTGGTGGGTAGGAGCATAGGAAGCCTGCAAATTCATGAATGTTTGCCAGTATGTGCTTTGTTATTTGGGTAGCTGTTCTTTCATTTCCTTCATAATTTGTTCTCGACTGTTCTGTTTCTGTACAGTCAAGAAGGTAGTGTTCCAGGGGTTCTTCTGGGATTGTTTCACAGTACTTGCATGGTTGGGGGTTGTCTACTATTCTTTGCCATGTGTACAGGTATCCTATCCTTAGCCGATGGATTATGACTGCTAGGGCCCGTGACATGTCTTTGGTTATATTATGTGGTTTTAGGTTTACGGTGTCCATGTACCATTTGGCGGTTTTTGAGCCACCGAAAACAGCTCTTCTGACTTTGCTTTCCTCCTGCAGTTGGCAGTGTGCTGCTGCTTTGTTTTTCAGTTGTGTGAGCGAGGGGGTGATTTTGATACTAATGCTGCTCTGTAGCAACCCACTTTTTGCTAAAGAATCTGCTTCTTCGTTTCCTTGGATTCCCACATGGCTCGGAATCCAGTTTAGTGTTATTTGCCTGTTCCTGTCTTGATGGAGGTTTGCGATTGCTTTAGCGATGGCCAATGGCTCTCGCCTTATATGACCTCAGGGGCTTATTTTCTTGCTCCTCCCAGAGGTCACTGTCGTCGTGAGAATGGCGGTCGTGCCCTCGTTTTCTATGTTAGGAACTTTCCCAAATCCTGGTGACTTCTGGCAACCCATGTTTGCCAGTTTTTATGGGGAACTCAACCTTTCTGGCAGGTTTTCGGCAGGCTTTGTCTCCATTTGCCTTTTATCTGAAAAGATGTAATTCAAGCAGTCACCAGGTCTTTAGAAAAGATAAACAGATGCACCAAAAGGGGAGCATGGAGAGAAATTCACATAGGGGCTGAGTTTCTCATGCCCTCTTCAGTTAGGTATCAGTGCGAAATTACGTTATTTTGGGGTGAAAAACAGTTTGGAGGTTTGGGTTTGCTTTCAGAAGTGGATTCCCACTTAACAGCTCCCCCACAAAGTTGACAATTGCACCTTGAATTGGGTGGAAATGTCAACAACTAAGTGAACTCAACTGAACAAACTGATAACTTGCTGCTTCCCTTTTGATTCTGCAAGTAAATCAAAAGCAAAGTACATATCACTGATTTTTAAATTGGACTTGATGTAGTTTATGTTACGCTGCAAGTTAGTCATTATCTCTCATGTTATTACGTTAAAGCAGCATTATAGCAAATAGAAAATTAAAAGGTCTACGAATTGATATTTCAAGACTCTAGGTAACAACACGGAGAACAATAATATGATTAGTATGGCTTTAAAACTTCAGGTTAGACGTGCACTTAATTAGTAAGGTTACTTTGACAGTCCAAAGTCATGCTGTTAGGATGCCTTGAGGAGGCATTACAATGAAGTATTCATGGGCTTAGGTTAGGTGATCCCACGATACTTGTATGTGGCCGCATGGTGCCAGATGTGGCACCAACAACACGGGTGCCTTGCGGCACAAAGCTAAGTACAATGGAGGACAGTTAAGTATATGAAGTACATGGGCTTTGCAAGTCACAAGTAAAATAAATGACAGATGCAAGAGTAAGTAAAAGTATTGATTAATATGCCAGAAATACATTTCTTAGCCTATGAAGGCTGGCTAGGTTCATTCTTTAGCCCCATAGGGCGACAAAAGGGCAGCCAGAGGGCGTGACCCCTCTGGCATGAGCAACTGCACATGGCGATGGCAGTGGCACTGTGCCAGGTGTGGCACTCATGCAGTTAGGCTGAAAGACTCTGTTATATTCAATTTAAAAGTTACCATGCTGTTGTAGGCATTAAATAGGAAGTCAAAGGACTTAGGGTAACAAAAAAAAACTGGCGATTGCACTCTGCATTGGCAGAGTGGGAAGCAAATTAAGATGAGGAGCCATTTATAGGCTTATATAAAGGGTTCATGAAGGGGCAAGATTGCCAGGAAAATATTAAATTAGAAGATTGGAAAGAGAGAGAGAGGGAGAAGTGATCAGAGTGTAGAAGGAAACATTACAAGAAGAAATTAAGTCACACAGTTGTGAGAAGAAAAACAGGGGAAGAAACCCAGCATCCTCCTCTGGACAGAGGTGCCAAAGTTCTTTGTAAGATAAAGGTGAGGCACTGTGCCAAAGGACACTAGTGTGAGAAGAGCTCAACAGCTCTTATGGTGTTACCTGGATTTATCTGTGCCTGTGACCTTTCTTCAGTGGACCTCCTTGGTAGGGGACAGTGCCACCTGTCCTGGTTTCTTTGATGGCCAAAGTAGGGGCATTCGTTACAAGCTCCACTACTAGTCGTAGCAGTTCCTTGAATTCATCAGCCAGTTGTGATATGGCAGAATCCTTATTCATGGTTTTGTGTGCAGAGGACTGGGAAGGAGGAGAAGAGGTCGTGGTGGACATGAGAGGCTCGCAGGTTGCCATGACCAACTCAGGCACGGGTTGCGAGGCCGGACCTTTGGGTGAGCTTCCGCTGCAGTCAGAGGAATCTGGAGGGGACCTGAGTATATTGTGTATTGGCTTTCGCACTAGCACTGGTAGTGGTGCCAAGCAGGAGGGGGAGAGGTTACCCAGACTGGGATCCCTTGGTGGAAGATTCAGGGTGCCCCTTGGCACTGGCACTGGGGCAGGGCCTGGGCCTGGCACTGGAATGTGATTTGTCTGGGACTCGACAGTCGGAGCCTGGCACTGCTCAGGGCACTCAAGTGGCACTGGCAGCAGGTTTAAGGCAGGTCCTTGAGGACAATTGGTTTTTTATCTGTTTTTTGAGGGGTTAGGACCCCTGGATTTCTGTAACTTAGAAGGGGACCAGAAGTCCTGTCTCAGGAGGAGGTCATAGCCTCCAGGATGGTAAGTAGCTACTGCAAGAGTGCCGATTTTTTATCTTTGTCTTGTGACCCTTAGCTTGACAGTGGGGAGAATCATCTTCATTCGATTGATACCCTCCATTGTAATAAGTTTACATCTGTCAATGTGGCCCCATAGGGGACCTTATCTTCTCTTATGAGGGAGATTTGCGCGCCAGTGTCATCGAATGCTGTGACCTGGCTGGTGGGGTAGCTACCTCTGGGAGGCACCACAGATATAGGGCCTTCGACTGGAGGGCCTAAGGTTTTTGGATTTGTCACTGCCAAAACAATGACAGTTGGTTTTGTTCTACTAGGGCATTTTGCCCATAGAGCAGATTGTCCTTGAACCTGATAAGTGGTGCAATGATTTTTGCTGTGGTCTCAGCGTGGCACTGTCCCATTGAAGGGGGCAGGCCCTTTGTTGTTCATTCCAGAGCCAGGCATGGCTCAGTTTGGTGGGATCTCTTTGGGGGACTTAGCGGGAGTTTCTGGCTGATTCTCAGCCTTCAAGCGGCACTGATCTGTGGAGTGCCCGGGTTTTCTACAATAGCTGCACATGGGCTTCTTGTGTGGGTGCCCATTCTTGGGTGGGGGCTGCCCAGAGGAAAGGGAAGAGGGCCAAATCTTATGGCCCCAGGAACTGGCTGTGGGATGGTGGGTGTCCCAGTGATCTGCCAAATGGCAGCACTCATCTAGCGTCAGAGGGCTCTTATTGCAGAGGTAGGTAGCGAGAGCCTGAGGGGCGTAGTGTAGGAAGCCCTCGAGCTGAAAAGTTT
The DNA here is from genome assembly GCA_039081455.1 of Macrobrachium rosenbergii. Classification (NCBI taxonomy): domain Eukaryota; kingdom Metazoa; phylum Arthropoda; class Malacostraca; order Decapoda; family Palaemonidae; genus Macrobrachium; species Macrobrachium rosenbergii. Next base: position 15,907,485 of record JANJGK010000014.1, on the reverse strand, counting down.
CTGTTATTTCCTCCGCAGAGGTAGCGTTGCGGGATTCTATTCACCGCTTGAGCGCTTGGGACTTATGGCATGCCCAGTTGGCCCATGTTTGACCTGCCTCCTTTGGGTGTCCTCTCCAACGTTGTCTCCATCTTTCGGGGGTGAGCTCATAGGCCTTAATTATGGCCTTCCGGACCTCCGCAAGATTTCCACGGTCTGCTAATGGGACAGAGCGGAACGAGGTTTGGCCCTTTCCCTCCAGATGTTTTGACAGCAGCATAGAGGTTTCTGCAGGCTGGGGCTTGAAATTCCTGAGGACCTCTTCCACTTGGTCAAGCCAGGGCTCAGGCTCCAAGTTATTCCATTTTAGCATCATGGAGCTGGCAGCAGTGATAGAGGATGGTGAAGATGTGGTTGCAGGGCTGTGGACCCCTTGGGCAGCCATGGCGAGCTCATGGGCTCGATCCCGGTCATCCTTAGCTAACCTGTCTAGCCTGGCTTGCTCTCTTTCTTGGCTCTCCCTTTCTTCCTTGGCTTCTCTTTCTTGCCTCTCCCTTTCTTCCTTGGCTTCTCTTTCTTTCTGCTTTTTGACCCAGTCTAGCAGTTCTTGGCCCTTGAGCCCCATGGCTTTCCCAGCGGTGACAAGGGCTGTGATGTCGTCGGGTTAAGAAGCCATATTGCCGAGGCGTCGAGGGAAGTTTTCTTTTTACAGGGAGCAGGCTATATTCCCAACTGAACGTAATTCGCAGGTTCGAACGACAGTTCCTTATGTAAGCTGGTTGGAGAACGTGCTCTTAAATGCAGTAACTAGTAGCTTGAAGAGCTTAATGTATTCTTAATTGAATGTAAATAGTGAGTAGTTCGAAGAACGTGCTCTTAAATGAAGTACTAATAGCTTGAAGAGCTTAATGAGTTCTTAGATGAATGTAATTAATGAATAGTTCGAAGAACGTGCTCTTAAATGAAGTACTAATAGCTTGAAGAGCTTAATGGTTCATAGATGAACGTAATTAATAAATGGTTCGAAGAACGTGCTCTTAAATTAAAGTAACTAGTTCTTGAACGTAAGGTTCTTAATTGAATGGATTGAAGGGGTTCTCAGAACTCAAAATGTAATATCACTGTGAAAGATCAACATCAGTTAGAAACAAAAGACATCATGTATGACTTTTACTCTACTTTGCAGATTTAATATGCTGTGAACACCAGTAATAATTTTCTTTTCTAAGAACGTGATATTAAACT
>JANJGK010000014.1:15888520-15906161 GCA_039081455.1 Macrobrachium rosenbergii | reverse complement strand
TATAATGCTGTATGAAACTCTCAGCTACGACCGGGCAGTCTCAGTCTGGCAGAGCTCAGTTGCTCCCCAGATGCGGTCAAGTGAAGGTTCGTCGGCGACGCCTGCGGAGAGTGCTCCCAGACGCACGATCTATAGCTAACTTTAACCTTAAGTAAAAATAAAAACTACTGAGGCTAGAGGGATGCAATTTGATATGTTTGATGATTGGCGGGTGGATGATCAACATACCAATTTGCAGCCCTCTAGCCTCAGTAGTTTTTAAGATCTAAGGGCGTACAGAAAAAGTGCGGATGGACAGACAAATAGCCATTTCAATAGTTCTTTTACAGAAAACTAACAAGATGACTGGGTAATGTTACGAATAAATGAACGGAGAAACGAATGCTGACTTGAAATACTTGCGGTATTTATATCCTGACTGATGGGAAATATCTTCGCTGTCTGAGGTTATTTGGTTAGTTCGTGGTGCATATCTAACAAGAAATTAATAAAACATATATATTATATATAATATATATACATACATTATGTATATTGTATATATACAAATATAATATAAATATATAATATATATATTTATATAAATATATATATATATATATATATATATATATATATATATATATATATATACATATACATATATATATATATATATATATATATATATATATATATACATATACAGATACATGCAAAGCGTTTATGATCGTTTCTATATTATTTATGAAAATATCAGGCTACCAGGCATCTCAATAACGCCACTTCCCTTACAAATTGAGCAAATAAAGAAATATATTTATGTATATATATACATACAAAATATAAAACATACGTTGCACTTAATGTACTAAAATAAAAAACGCACACACATGAATGTGAGCGTCCACATACGCACAGGCGATAAAGAAAGAAGACCCTTGTCAAGAAATAAATATAGTCGATCTGATGGGTTAAACATCACCTTGCTGAACCTCGGGCATTCTGAATGGAAGGAAGAGAAAGAATGAAAAAAAGGAGGTAACAATGAATTGTATACTTAGTTGCCATGACAACTTTCCCACCCATCGGCTGTTGTGTTATCGACATAGAGAGAGAGAGAGAGATAGAGAGGGGGAGAGAAAAACAGAGAGAGAGAGAGGGGGGAGAAAAAACAGAGAGAGAGAGAGGGGGGGGAAGGAGAAAAAAAAGAGAGAGGGTGAGAGAGAGAAGAGAAAAAGAAAGAGAGAGAAGGGGGAAGGAGAGAAAAAAGAGAGAGGGTGAGAGAGAGAAGAGAAATAGAGAGAGAAGGGGTGGAAGGAGAGAAAAAAAGAAAGAGAGCGAGAGAGAGAAAAAAGAGGGGGGGAGAGAACAACAGAGAAAGATAGAGAGGGGGAAGGAAATAAAAAAGAAATAGAGAAAAAACGGAGAGAGAGAGAGTGAGTTTGGCGTCAAAAAGTTTAACCTTCAGGTTAACCTCGCACCTGTGCGGTCGTCGATGGATATGAAGGAGAAAAAACGTAAGAATTCCGAAATTATTGAGACAAAGGTGTCTCGTTTTTGCCTACGATGTTGGATTTAATTTTTTATTGTCGTATGTAGGCAGAGAGAGAGAGAGAGAGCCCGTAACTTATAACTAATTATATCTATTTTCACGAATGGTAGGGAACTTAATTTTTGTATTTGGTGTTAGCACAAACTATTATTACAGTAACAAAACAGGAGTAAACGAGAGAGAGAGAGAGAGAGGTTATAACTTATGACAAATTATATTCAACTTTCAGCGAATGTTAAGGTACTTGATATTTGTATTTTCTTGTTTCCGTTTATTCAAATATTACAGTGACAAAACAAAAGCGAAGTAAAGGAGAGAGAGAGAGAGAGAGAGAGAGAGAGAGAGAGAAGAGGGTAAAACAAGGTCTTTAAGGACAACTTACCTAAGCCTTCTCATCTCCAGGTAGACCCAAGAAGGTCCGACCGGGACCAAACACTGGACGGTGAGAAAATGGGAGTTGTAATGGTTCGTAATAGGGTAGTGGAAATGGGTAATGGGCCTTGAATGAGTATAATTGGATAATGGCTTTTGGGGAGTTTTTATTTTTTCAGGCAGATCGCCCTGATGAGAGAATTGATGACACGGCTTGTCTTTCCAGGCAAACATTATTTCGCCGAGGGAGAAATGCGAGTTTTTTTTTTTTTTTTTTTTTTTTTTTTTTTTTTTTTTTTTGGTCCTGGGGTCAATACGTTTGTTTTGGGAAGTTTTCTCCTTTTCGTGAAGATTATAGACTTCATATTTTCCCCCTTTTTCATTTTTTTAGCGGATGGGTTCTTCGCGAAAATGAAGGCATGGTTGCCTTGTTTGGGATGGGGCTGCGAAAATGCGGTTTTTTATGTATACGGTTGTGTGTTCCTGTATACAGTTTTGACACAAATTGTACGTTTTGCCTTTTATCTGGGGTTTTCAACTTTCCTTTGATATGTTCGTTGCATACAATAGAAAACTGACGCACACATTATAAATGCATATTTATTTCAAGATTAAGCCGTTTCCCCTAACAAGGGTTAGCTCAAAAAAACACCGCAACCGTGTACAATACTACATTCATACTTTTCCAGAAAGGATAATGAGTGTGGGAACGCGCAGAGTAGGTGGTAAAAAATTTTTAAAATTGATAAAGATATTATAGTGTTAGTCACGATTTTACTATGCCATTTATGTCCTTTTTCCCCGTAGGGGGATAGTGCCGTCCGTGCACCTCATACGGTGTACTGTAGGCTTTACTTAAGGTTCTTTGCAGCGTGCCTTCGGCCCCTAGCTGCAACCCTTTTATTCCTTCTAATGTATCTCCGTTCATATTCTCTTCCATCTTGCTTTCCACCCTCTCCCAACAATTGATTCATAGCGCAACTGCGAGGTTTTCCTCCTGTTACACCTTTCAAACCTTTCACTGTCAGTTTCCGTTTCGGCGCTGAATGACCTCATTGGGCCCGGTGCTTGGCCTTTGGTCTAAATTCTATATTCAGTTCAATTCAGTGTAGATGTTTCCTTAAGGACGTAAAAAAAGCTAGTAACATTTATCATTTGAGGGTTTTCCAAATTATCTTTCAAGCTTTTAGATATTTTGTAAATGAGTTTCTGTTACGTTGAACAATTTCTTGAGGCTCCAAGCCCTTGAGGACGTGAAGGTATAGAGATAATTAAAATCCGTACATTACCTCGCTGTTCCGTCATTATGAAGGTGATTTACCTGGAATTGTTTGTAGGAGATGTAATTAATTCTCAACTAATTTTAGCGTCACGACACATCTCAACAAATACAAACATACACACACACATACACACTCACACACACACACACACACACACACACACACGATCTTAGGTGTCATAATAATGTCAGAACAAGTATAGGGCATTTGTTCTGATAAAAGAAAAATTATCTATATCCAGAATATTTTAAAGGGCATCCTACTGCACTTATCTAGCCCAGAGCTGAATAAGAGAAGGAGGGAGGATAGGCTGGGGCACAACCAGAAAGGGAGTGATGGACTTATGTAGCTCTTGAAATTAACAAAAACAAAGGCTGAAAGAGAATTCCAAAGTTTTAAAGGCAATAGAAAGGAGAGAGCTATCAACGAAATTGTAATCATGAGAGGATTACAGATATCCACTGTAAGCAATAATTAACCCAAAGTAGATATTCAGTCTTAAGTTATAACTTCAAGAAGAAGTAGCAATTAAACAAGCTCCCCTTTGCCCTCTCCCGCTATCCTCGGACTAACCTCGACTCATTTGCAGTATGAGGACCCCATAACACAAGAATCAGGATGGAAAACAAATGGACAAATCGAGAGAATTTGATTAACCTCTCATGACGGATGAGCGAGGCTCTCTATTGTTCGATCAACCGGCAGACTTTACGATTCCCCGGGCGAGGAGCTCCATTCCGTCCTCCGGCATCTCCGCCGGAGGTCGGAACAAAACAAACTGCCATATTGCGAAGGGATATTGGTTAATTATAAGACGTCCCGATGGATTTATCGCAACCCCCTCCCCTTGGTTTATGCAAGGGAAGTGGCTGAATGCCCTTTCCGTTCCTGTAATTAGCCCGGTGTACTAAATCGTTACCGCGAATCTCCATTGTTGCCGAGGATGTTATTGTTCGCGAGGGCTATCTGTCGAAGCCGGGTCCGGAATCCCGCGAGGAAGTGAAGCGCGTTCGATTCCCTGATCGTTCTGGGACGTAGGTGGGTTGTTATTATTATTATTATTATTATCGTTAATGTTATTATTATAACTGAGCGAACGTTCGTATGGGCAAGGCCAAAATATTATTATTATTATTATTATTATTATTATTATTATTATTATTATTATTATATTATTATTATAACAGCTAATATTCGTATGGGCAAGGCCATAGTATTATATATATATATATATATATATATATATATATATATATATATATATATATATATATATATATATATGTATATATATATATATTATATATATATTATATATATATATATATATATATAGTATTGTATATATATGCATATATATATATATATATATATATATATATATATATATATATATATATATATATACATATATAATCTACAGTAGGATCCACAGTATTAAGCTTGATTGCAAAAACGGAAGGTATTTGTAAAAATATATACAAAGCCGTATATATTTTTACAAATACGTTTCGTTTTTATAGTCAAGATTATTACCGTGGATCCTGCTGTATATAACTGAGAAGCACGATAGTGTGTTTTTATGTTTCATGTATAACCATGAAAAAGTATACATGCGCATACACACACGTACTGTGCATAATATCCTGACTGTATATTTGGGTGATCGAGTATTGTAATTGCGCTTATCGAAATACAGTCATTCAAAGTTTACAACCAAATTACGGAAAAAAATACATAGGAACGTAGTTGTCAGTCTCTGTTGCTGTTCATAAAAAAACAACATATGATTATCGCCATCATCATAATCTCCATCCCTTTTTATTCTTTGAGGCTACCCCTTATCGGCCCTATATGCTAAGTCCATCCGGTGGTTGCTATTGACATGTCAGATGAGGTTTATAGCTTCATAGAATAATATTCTTCCATGTCATCGCTGCGTTTCAGTTGGTTCAACTTACTTTTATTTTCTTCTTACATGCCTTTCAGAATTTACTTCCATTTTGGCTCCCGGGGCTCATTTGGTTGACGTATCGTGTAGTCTAAAGTTCTTCCGTTTTTTTTTTTTTTTTTTTTTTTTTTTTTTTTTTTCAGTTGCAGCTTTATATATGTTGTTCATGTTCCTATAAGCATTTATGTTTTCGGTTAAATATTCTTTTAGGCCTTTTATATATTTCAAATTTTTATTATTTATACGTCAAAACACCCATTTCATATTCATTTCTTGATTTAATACGTAACCAATTAGGCTCAAGAAAATCGGCCATTACCCTATGTCATGGGGCGGGGGGTGATTCATTCATTACTAACTTGGCTGCCTTGTTGATTATTAAACCCTATAATTTCTTCAGTAAATAATATGATAGAGCTTTAGGCTGTTATAGTAAACCATTCAAGTGATTAAACAGTTATGTACGAGTATTCTAATGAATCCATATTTATGTATTTCCTCCTGGTTATATGGTGTCCTGTTTTCACTATATTTATTATCTGATCCGTCGCATTCAAATTTTCATCGATCAGAAATCTTTAGTTTCTCGCAGATTTTACCATTATTGCTTCTGTAATGTTTATTTGCAATTTTTAATATCAAGCTTTTAGGTTGCCTTGTGGACCATACTAGTAAGTTGTCTGATTTATCTTCCTTTGATTTTTTCATCCAATTCTTTATGGCCTTCATTATGTTTCCAATTTTGGCCACAGTATCTTCATGTTTTTTTTATATACATTCCACAATCTTTCGATCTAATGGATAATTGGTATCAAATAACTTAAGCTGAACTTTTTATATTTGTGGTTAGTGATTTCTTTTAATTAAATTATATCGGAAGTTATTTGTTTTTTCTCAAAACTCTGATTGCATGTCTCAAGGCAATAGCTTAAGTGATGAAGCCGTAAAGAGAGAGAGAGAGAGAGAGAGAGAGAGAGAGAGAGAGAGAGAGAGAGAGAGAGAGAGAGAGAGAGAGAGAGACTGACTATAAAAATACCTCTTCTTTAATGGTCATCGTATAGTATCATCGAAACTGCCAGTGTTGCCAGAGGGAGAATGCCTCATACTATTTTGGAATATTTTCGGTGTTTTTGGTACGTTTTCTCGAAAGCTGGTACATTTTGGCACATTTTGTCTCCCCTATCAAAAATACTTTTTTTTTTTTATAACAAAATGGTGGTCAGTACCTCGGTAAGAAATATTGGGGTATTTTCCTTTGAAATTATCATGCATCACATAAGCAAATTTTGTTCAAGATGCCGAAGCAATTTTATTCACGCGTAGAAATATCGTAGAGGAACTCGGCTTTTAAGTTAGCTGTAGTTGGAGCAGACAGTCTATCGCATTTTCCGTCATTTTAGCGTAAGGATGGATCTGAAATAATTTTGCAGTTCTCATAAACAGCATATTGTCAAGCTCGTTTTAATTTTCTGTAGAAGAAAAATATTGAGATGGCTTTGTCTGTCCAGAGCCCAGTAAGTGGGTCCTGTGTGTCCGTCCACACCTTTTCTGTCCGCTCTCAGATCTTAAAAACTGCTGAGGCTAGAGGGCTGCAAATTGGTCTGTTGATCATCCACCCTCCAATCATCAAACATACGAAATTGCACCCCTCTAGCCTCAGTAGTTTTTCTTTTATTTAAGGTTAAAGTTTGTAATGATCGTGCGTCTGGCAACGCTATACACAGGGCACCACCGGTCCGTGGCTGAAGGTTTTTGGGGCCGCGGCTGAGATAGTTGCATACAGCATTATACGCTGTACAGAAAAATCGATCGCTCGGAAGAAACTTCGGCGCATTTTTTACTTGTTTGCAGCTAGAATTTATTTATATTGCGATTCAATGACAAGAAAGAAAAACTGGACATAGAATTATGATAATGTTTTTTATTACTTTTTATTGAAAGGAATAAACTTACATTATTTACTATTGCAATATTTACAATATGGTTATAGTATACATCAACACAGTATACATAGGCATTTCTTTACATAAGCATAATCCCTCTAAACTGACAGTTTACATATCTTGCTTTAGTTACTGTCTACTCAGAAACAATAATTAATATACTATTTTGTGAAAATTTTATTTATTCTTTCTTTGTATATAATTATTTTTTAATAACCACCTATCATAACCAAAGTTGCTCTTAAGAAAGGCATCTGTTTCCTCTTTCGCTTAACGTTTCTTTTTACTGACCCAAACAGCATATTATAAGTACGCTAAAATTAATTAATTAAAGAAATGTAGACGGAACTCTTTTTAGTCACTTATCTTTATATAAAATCAACAATGATATATTGAAAATCGTTTTATAAATGTTAGAATCTTTTATACGGATATAGTGTACCCTTTGATTAAAATGAGCTAAAGAGATTTTTTTCAAATTAATAGTACGAAGCATTGAATTGAATTGATTATAGAATTTTGGCCAAAAGCCAAGCACTGGGACCTATGAGGTCATTCAGCGCTGAAAGGGAAATTGACAGTAAAAGGTTTGAAAGGTCTGATAGGAGGAAAGCCTCGCAATAATGAATCAATTGTTAGGAGAGGGTGGAAAGTAAGATGGAAGAAAGAGAATATGAAAGGAGGTACAGTAATAGGAACGAAAGGGGTTGCAGCTAACGGCCGAAGGCACGTTGCAAAGAAACCGTAAGCAGTGCCTACAGTGCACCGCAAGAGGTACACTGTCGGCACTACCTCCCTACGGGATAGTACGAAGCATGAATTCACCAAAACTAAAATAAAATCAATCGAAATGTAGATTACATATTATGAACAGAAAGGATGTATATCTAGAATTATTATTTATCTAATAATGTTAGGAATGCTTGTTGGTCCAGTGTGAATATTCAAACGCTGGAAATTGCTTCGTTTCATTTCGTCGCCAAACAACCGCAGTTATTATGGTCTCTGTCCTGTCGGGTTGGTTGAACTTGGTTCAGGCTATCTTTGTAAAGAAGAGGAATTTGGTGCTACTTGGGCTTGTTATCTAAGCGTCACCTACTCCGGCGTGCTAGTACTAAACACCGTATGGTATATGTAAAGTAGACTGCCGCACGATGATGTTTATTGATATAATAATTTGTCGACCACACAATATAGAAACGGGTGTATTAATACTTTGATCACCGAGGGGCTAGTACTAAACACGGCGTCCCAAGGAGCTTCCGCCATGTTTAGTACTAGTACCTCGGAGTAGGTGACGCATAGATTACAAACCAAAGTAGCACCGTAGAGAAATTCTGTCGAGAACTTATTTCCCTAATTCCCGTGAGTGACCAGTGACGACGAGAGTTGTGGGTGTTTGTGTATGCATAAGCTTTGACTGTTTAAGGTATTCGAAGAGCTGGCTATTACCCAATTTATTCCAGGAAGATTCTAGACGAGCATGACCTTGTTGAACCTACAGGGTTGGTTATGGCAGATGTATGGTTTAGTCCCCTACGGCACTATATCAAAGAGGCACTGTTGGCATTTTATGGTTCTTTGCGGCGTCCCTTCGGCATCTACCTGCAACCTCTTTCATTCTCTTTTACTGTACCTCCGTTCATATTCTCTTTTCCCTTCGGCCCCTAGCTGCAGCCTCTCTCATTTCTTATATTGTACCCCCGTTCATATTCTCTTTCTCCCATCTGACTTTCCACCCTCTCCTAACAATTGATTAATAGTGAAACTGCGAGGCTTTCCTCCTGCTACAATTTTCAAACCTCCTTACTGTCAATTTCCCTTTCAGCGCTGAATGACCTCATAGGTCCCAGCGCTTGGACTTTGGCTTAAATTCTTTATTCTGTTCTATTTTATGCCTACTGAGGAATTGTTTGCGTGATTTGGTATCATTTTGTTTTAGTTATCTCTTTTTACTGGAGGTTGTCCATTTTTTCATTACCATTTTGATTTAACTTAGACTTCATTTCCTATAATTGTTGATCATTTCCATTCATTATCGGCATCATCATCACTGTGATTATCATCATCATCACTGTGATTATCATCATCATCATCACTGTGATTATCATCATCATCATCATCTTTACAGTTATATCAGTTATATCATAACCATCTTCCTCTCGCCTTATAATAGAGTTTGTCATTTGATCTGTTTCTTCATATTTTTGTAATATTTCCCCCGTCCCTTAAATGCGCCGAGCGTTTTCCATTCGTCCTTCCAAGAAATACCAAATGAACGCAACGCTTCTCCCAAAGGCGAACCTTCCTCTGGAGAGAAACATTCGCCAGACGTTAATTCGCCGTTTTCTCTGCTCTGTTCTCATCACTCAGCGCTCGCTATCTACTTCATCTTCATCACCGTCATCATCGTAACTTTCATTCATGCATTTATCCGCTCTCCCATTCATTAATTTCTATCGAGAAATATAATGGATTTATGCCTGACACGGCGAGAGGTTTAGATTATCTGATCTCCGGAGGATCTCTGCGTTTCGATTCGTTTCTTCGGTTTTCGTCCGAATTCCCCGGATTTAAAGTGAAGCAGGCCTTTCATCTTGTTAAAGTGGACGATATAAATGCGTAACGAACAATGATATTATCAAAAGCATATGCATAAAACGAAAGTGAGCTCTTACGAGGAACAAAAACTCCCCTGCACGAAAAGCAAAATGTAATGATTCGCGTCCATTCTCCTGAAAGTTTCATTGCGATGGAGTAGTGTTTCTCAAATCTGAGCCGAATCCAGGCCGGCCTTCGAGAAACTTCCTTTTGCATTGGCGCGCTGTTTTGATTGCAATCTCGATGGGCCAAGCGCTGTTTGGAAAGTGATCCCGATTAATCTTGCATTCGAATGGTCTCTGTTTTGACGTTTCTCTCTCTCTCTCTCTCTCTCTCTCTCTCTCTCTCTCTCTCTTGGGAGGGGGAGGGGCGGAGTCAGACGGTAATGAACGGACAAGCCCATGAGGTCTCAATCGCTAAGGTTTGTTTACATTGAGAAACTGGATACACACGATTCTTCCTATAATTAGAGAGTGGATGAGAAGCAAGATGAAGAAGAATGGAACAAAATACAAAAGGCTTAAAAAGGGGAGGAAAAGGGTTTAGTACTGTGGATATGTATAGTTCTGCAGATAAGTGTGTCAGGCAGACAGACAGACAGACAGACAAACAAACAGAGAGAAGAAGTAGGGAAAAAAATGTGAAGATAGAGGAAGTTGCACAGAGAAACAAATGAAGAAAGATAGCATTTTCATCTTCTTTATGGTTCTCTAAATAGTTCTGGTCATTACGTCCCATTCCGTGACTTTCCATTTCGCCAAATTCTGTCTCCCCATTCCCCACCCTCTTATTTTTTTTTTTTTCGGACATCAAATCAGGTCACGACTTCGTGGCTCCGAATCAACGGTAAGTTCCTTTCATCTCCTGAAGGAGTGTTGGTCATTCCCCGGAAACCTTTAAGTAGCCGGGCAGGGTATTTGCGATGTTGTAAAGACAGTGATAAATTACTGAAAGGAAATGAGGGTTTGTTAATCTGTCTTTATCTTTTAACGAGAAATATCACAGTAAACGAGACGTTGTCAGAGTAGATGCTTATTTCTTTTCATCTCGTCATCTTGACCTGTATTTCCTTCATTCTTCACTGACGAACTTACCAAGAAACAACAATTTTTTTTTACCTGTATTTCCTTTCTTCACTGACGTACTTATCAAGAAACAACAATTTTTTTTTTACCTGTATTTCCTTCCTTCATTCACGAACTTACCAAGAAACAACAATTATATTTACCAGAATTTCCTTCCTTCATTCACAAACTTACCAAGAAACAACAATTATGTTTACCTGTATTTCCATGCTTCTTCATTGATGAACTTACCAAGAAACAACAATTATATTCACCTGTATTTCCATTCTTCTTCATTCACGATCTTACCAAGAAACAACAATTATATTTACCAGAATTTCCTTCCTTCATTCACAGACTTATCAAGAAACAACAATTATGTTTACCTGTATTTCCATTCTTCTTCACTGATGAACTTACCAAGAAACAACAATTATATTTACCTGTATTTCCTTCATTCACGATCTTACCAAGAAACAACAGTTATATATACCCGTATTTTCTTCCTTCTTCATTCACGAACTTACCAAGAAACAACAATTATATTTACCTGTATTTCCTTCCTTCTGCAGTGACGAACTTACCAAGAAACAACAATTACATTCACTGGTATATCCTTCCTTCATTCACAAACTTACCAAGAAACAACAATTACACGTTTCATTCGTCTTTAATAGATTAATGTCTTTTTTATCAACTTCATTACTGGTCAAGGCAAACCACTTTCTTTGATGGTTAATATCTTTTATTGCTATTGGTTGCGTGTCCCAAATCATAATGAGGGCATGTGTGTGTCCTAAATCATCTTTACCCGTGATGAAGAAATCGTGACTCAGAAAAAGCTTATTGATACCGAAATTAAACAAATTCTTCTGTCATGGATCAGGTGTGACGTCTTCACCAGAACAGAGCCATGGAATAATTGTAAAAAATAATGACTTAAGAAAGTGGCTGACTTAAGACAACGACTATCTAAATCATTAGCAATAATAATAATAATAATAATAATAATAATAATAATAATAATAATAATAAAAATAATAATAATAATAATAATTATTATTATTATTATTATTATTATTATTATTATTATTATTATTATTATTATTATTATTATTATTATTATTCCGGCGGGTTGTTTTACAGCATAACGAGGCACTTCGATGCCCATCATTCTGCTTCCATTTTAAGAGTATTACGACGCGCTATATTGAACTGAAATTAAAGTATATGCCACTGTATATTTAATGAAGCTCGCTGGTAGGTATAAAATAATTACATATTTCCAAAAGGAAAAGAGGAGGTAATAATTATAATACTGATAATGACCATTATTGCAATTAATACAATTGTTATTTATTCTGTCATGTCTTGAGAGCATTCAAAACGACCAAGATTCAGAAGAAGACATTCATTTTATTTTTCTGTAAAAGAAAACTATTGTGCCGGCTTAGTCTGTCCGTCCGTACTTTTTTCTGTCCACACCTTTTCTGTCCGCCCTCAGATCTTAAAAACTACTGAGGCTAGAGGGCTGCAAATTGGTATGTTGATCATGCTCCCTCCAATCATCAAACATACCGAATTGAATCCCTCTAGCCTCAATAGTTTTTATTTTATTTAATGTTAAAGTTAGCCATAATCGTGCCATAATCGTGCTTCTGGCAACGATATAGGATAGGCCACCACCGGTCCGTGGTTAAAGTTTCATGGGCCGCGGCTCATACAGCATTATACCGAGCCACCGAAAGATAGATAAATTTTTGGTGGCCTTGATTATAGGCCTACGCTGTAGCGGCTGTAAAGAAAACTCGATTACGCCAAAGAAACTTCGGTGCATTTTTAACTTGTTTATATTTCTGAAATCATCAACTTGCATTCTAGATATATACGTAAATACCGTATTTCATATTTGGATATATCATCCAGGCTTAACGAAATTAAGACTTTTTTCGTCAGAGCTAAACAAGTTAAAAGCACTTCAATGTATTTCCGTAAAGTTAGGAAACATTCATATCCCCTGTCAAGTGTATATCGTCAATTGCCAAACATTTTTCCATAATGAGCTATTTCTTGAAAATAGGCCGAGGTCATATCTGCCCTAAAAGGAAGACAGCAGTGTCTGCAAAAAATACAAAACAGAAAAATGGTAGGTACTGCAGTTTTCCCTTGCTTTACCACTGATTTTGCAGATACTGCAGTCTTCCCTTTAGGGCAGAGATGACCTCGGCATATTTTCAAGAAACAGCTCACTGTGGATAATGTTTGGCAATTGAAGATCTACACTTGACAGGGGATATGAATGTCTCCTAAATAAAGCATTGAAGAATCATTCTGAAACTGCAGTAACTTGCGTATTAGTGTTTCACGAGCCCAATATTTTGTAGATACTGCTGTTTTCCATTTTAGAGTAGATCTGACATTAGGTTTTGTTATTCATTTCCGCGGTTTTCATCCGCTCAGTGAATCTCAGGGAAAATCTGTATAATAAATAAGAATGCTCATGTCTTTCCTACCTTCTTTGTTAAATCAGTTATCTTTGCTTTCTCTGTGTTATGCTTTCCAGTTGATTAAGAACCGTGCATTTGTTTTTGGGAGGTATTTACTTGTGTAGCACTACTTACATGAAACTGCTGATATATTGTTTTTATTTCGAAACATATATACTGCTACGTATATATTGCCACCCACATCAGTTTCTTGGCCAATATGCTATATCAGTGTTTCTCAACCAAGGGGAAATTCCTCACTAGGGGGGAACTTAAGAGTGTCGGGGGTGGGTGGGGGGGGGGGGGCGTGAATTGTGACCATAGCTTGGCAGGCTCAAACTGGCTCTAGGACCACACAAAACATAGTACGCATTGGTCCTCACTACTGAAAGGTCACGCTGGGCTTTCTCTCCGCTAGCTTGTGTGTTTGTGTCAGTATTTTGTTGCATATTATCTGCAATGCACCTTTTGAGGCAGACTATTTTGGAAAGGGAGGGTGGGGATGACATTCTGACATATGGTGAAAGGGTGCGTGGACCGAAAAAGGTTGAGGGCCCCTGTGCTATATCCATAAGCCTTATTTAAATGAGGTTGCTTGGGTGTTGCTGATTTCATAGGGCTATTTTTTTATTACTACTTGCACGAGCAACTTACATATTGCTGTTTACACGTTCTTTTGACATATTACCAGAAGGTACTGCTGTTGGTGTTACACAACACTACACATCAGGAATCCAAACTCTCTCTGCACAATAAAAAATATGTATCAATTAAAACTTCCACTGACTCTTGTACAGCAATAGGCACTTTAGTGTTTCTCCATCCATAGGGGTACTTACAAATGACTATTTCTGTATTTCAGATAACTATTTCTATATTGCTATGATACATCGTAGAGCTACGTCTATAACCGTGCTTGCATAGACCACCCATAGGACTATTTAGATATCGCCACTTTCATAGTAATTACTTATATTGCTATATTCCGTATTGCTACATTTATAAAGCAGGCTATCGACCCCCAGTTGCATAAAGTTAATTTCCCTACATAATAATACTTAAATGCACAGACAAAAATATTATTGACACGCCTTACGCTAACAACATACATACGTACATACAAATAGATAGGTAGGAATGAATTGTCCTTTTGAAAAAATAATGAAATAAACAAAATATTTTTTTTTTATAAATTTTGATAAAAACCGTTCATGTTAAAATTTGTTGTTCGTTATACTTTTAAAAGATTTGCTCATAATAATTCAGCTTGCGACTACATCGAGTTGCTTACTTAAAATATGCGGGAACTAATGTCAGCAACACTCCTCCTTTATCAAGTTAATCCAGTTTGGGATACTTCATTTATATGATGTTTATATAATGAAAAAGAAAGCTCAGTATTAATGTACCACATGTACGCGATAATGAGTAAGTTGCATTTTCGCGCTTGACTACACAAACTGAATACTTGTAAGTATACTGTATTGTACAGTATGTCTGTCTGTAAGTAATTTGGAATGCTTCGGCAAAGTAAACTAGAGAGTTCTTACAAATCTCTCTTTATGTGAGTGCGTACATACACATACACGCAAATGACATGTATGAAAATACATAGGATCGTACATACATACATACATACGTACATACAAATAGATAGGTAGGAATGAATTGTCCTTTTGAAAAAATAATGAAATAAACAAAATATTTTTTTTTTTATAAATTTTGATAAAAACCGTTCATGTTAAAATTTGTTGTTCATGTCTTTCTTAGCAAACAGTTTTGTACACTTTATGTAGACGTGTGTATGTATCTGTGTATATGTGTAAGTCTGTATGTGTACCTTGGTTACCTTTGGCGAAAAGACCCATTGTTGCGTCTTTTTTATTCGAGAATGACTCAGCGCGAACGCCGACCAAAACCGACTTGTGACGACGTTTCCCGTCCGAGATGAAAAATGGGGTTAGTGGGAGATCGCACCAGAAAACATCCCGGAGGGGAAATCATTATTTTTCTTTCATGGATCACTACACCCAGCATACACCACGTACACAGTACACCATCTCTCATAATGGTACGCTGTCTCATCTCTCACTGTGTACCCTGTGTGTGTGTGTGGTTTATGTTTATGTGCATTATTAGATGCGATTACATTTCAGCGGACGGAGACACAAAAACATCTCCGAGATTTATGTTTTCCAACTTTGGAGATTTGGAGGTCGAAGAGACGTTCTTGTGTGCGTGTGTTTTTTTTTATTTCGTACCCTCTCTCTCTCTCTCTCTCTCTCTCTCTCTCTCTCTCTCTCTCTCTCTCTCTCTCTCTCTCTCTCTCACACATAGATAAAGCGAGGTTAAAAGATGCTTAGGAATAGCGGAATTATGAGAAGGAGTAAACTAGAATGTATAGAAAGGTAAGAAGTTGTTAGAGGAAAAAATGGATAAAGTAATGAAGTAATATCTCTCTCTCTCTCTCTCTCTCTCTCTCTCTCTCTCTCTCTCTCTCTCTCTCTCTCTCTCGTAGATAAAGCGAGGTTAAAAGATGCTTAGGAATAGTGGAATTATGAAAGAATAGAAGGAATAAACAAGGATGTATAGAAAGGTGAGAAATTGTTAGAGGAAAAAATGGATAAGGTAATAAAGTAATCTCTCTCTCTCTCTCTCTCTCTCTCTCTCTCTCTCTCTCTCTCTCTCTCTCTCATAGATAGAGCGAGGTTAAGAGATGCTTAGGTATAGTGACATTATTACAGAATAGAAGGAATAAACAAGAATATATGGAAAGGTGAGAAATTGTAAAAAGAGGAAAAAACGGATAAGGTAATAAGATAATATATAAAAAGTATAAATAATATTGGTAAAACCACTAAGTAAGGGGAGTTAAGGAAAGGGTGCCAAATGGAGAAGAGAAATATTACGGAAATTAGAATAAATAGACAAAACAAACGATGTAGAACTGACTAAATATGAATGCGAATGTAGAAAACGGAATGAGAAATGCTTCATAGATATAGACGGTTTGATGAAATTGTTAAAAAATGGAAGATAATGAGAGACAGGAAATGTTAAAAGCAACTTTAAGAACAGGAAGAAAGAGGAGAGAAAAGAGGAATTAGGAGGAAGAACGGCAGAGAAAAGTAGAAAAAAAGGTATAACGTGACGTCATCGTTTCTCCTACTGACCAAAACAACAAACTTTTCCCCCTTCTTGATAATTTAACTCCCCCCCCCAACCTACTCCCCTTCCTCCGTCCGTGCTCTACATTCCCCATTCCATTCGCTCCTACCCCCACCTATCTACTATATTTGCTCCCCCACCCCTATCCTACTTTACCTATTTACTCCCTGCCTTTATTTATCCTCTCCCAACCCTTCTCCATCTATTTACCTCTCCTTCTGCCACCTATCTAATCTCCTACCCTCTCCCACCTATTCCATTCCCGCCCCCTTCCCCATATCCAGTCCCCCCCTCCTCCACCAGTCCATATCCCTATTTTCATCCACCTATCCACTCGCCAACGTCCTTCCTTGACAACGCCTCCCACCCTCTCCCCTTCCCCTTCCCCCTCCCCCAATTAGTCCCCCTCCTCCTCCTCCTCCTCCTCCTCATAGACCTCTACCCCTCCCCTCCCCCTCCTTAGTTAGACATTCCGAGTCGGTTAATTACTTTCTAATTGCAGCGTGATGTATGCACCGACCAACTCGCCCACAGCCTTATTGGTTTGCACGGAGAGTCTTCTCTCTCTCTCTCTCTCTCTCTCTCTCTCTCTCTCTCTCTCTCTCTCTCTCTCTCTCTCTCTCTCAGATGTGAGACTAGGGCATACTCTTCTTCTACTTTAGAATGCTACGTTCTTTTGAGGGACTGTTGTTTCTAAGCTTGAGACTAAAGCGTTGTTTTCCTTACTACTTAATGAACACCATAGTCTTTGGAAGCTCGAACTTCAAGTCAGTGGTCCCCGTGGGCTTGTTCCATATGAATAGGGTTCATCTTCTGAATAATAATAATAATAATAATAATAATAATAATAATAATAATAATAATAATAATAATAATAATAAGATGGTTTTATTCGAAAAGGAATTAGTATTACTTTTGAAGATTGGCAAAGGTGGTCTTTATAAAGACGCGTTTACTGGGCTTGTAAATCTCATTATTGTTTAGAGCAGTGTTCTAAAATCTGATTTCATTTTGTAACAAGCAGTCATCCACTTGTTTTTATTGCTAAACTGTTTGTATTCATAGGTATACAATAGAAGATGACCAGTATATGCAGACATACAAAGTTGCATCAGTGATATTTATGTATATTATAAATGTACATATATATATATATATATATATATATATATATATATATATATGCATATACACACACATATGTATAGATATCAAAATTAAATACAATTAGACTAAAAT